>CM039602.1:42148337-42616524 GCA_022457205.1 Saccharum spontaneum | reverse complement strand
TAACTTATGAAGGTAATCGCTGAACTTATTACGATCTTGGCTGTGATGTGAAATGGTTTGAAATCCGTCGAGATTTCACGGACTACCGGGTTATACGGGCTTTAAGTTTGGTAAATTGTCCGTCCGTTGGATGATTTTCTTACTTAATCTCGTATAATTGGGCGGTTCTGTTACAGCTGGTATCGGAGCATGGTTTAGCGTAATTACTGTTCATAAGTGTATTTAAACAAAACCTTGCTTAAAAAGTGTGATTTGAAACTAAAAGTGTGCCAGTGGTCATATCCTGTATGCCCAGTTAAGGACTCTAGGTGGCTATTTAAGTACTAACTTGGGGTTCTGCACCATATTTCTTTTTCGTTGCTCATACGGCGTGCTATTGTATGAGTGCCACTTAATTGAGTGGTAATGTATGGATCAGTTACCTCTACGCTTCGGTAAGTGTGAGTTGTGAGAGCATGATCGGATACACCGCCGATCTAGGGAAAGTGCTTATATGATACTTGGATAATTACATGTTTTACACATGTTTTTATAAAAGTGTCGCATGTGTGGGTGTTCCGTCCGTTGAGGCGATGCCGTCAATAGGACGATGTGTTTGGGTAGTCACTACCGTTGTACACGCATCTGGGATTCGTGTAAAGCGTGTAGGTAGAGTTACTGCTTTCATGCATTCATGGGGAAATGGGCTGAATGAGTTTTCTGCAGGTACATAACAGCATATCGTGTAGACCGAATTAGTTACGTATATGAGAGATCGTTGTATGCCACCGAATTCACCGTTAGATGCTTTTTCATAAGTTTGTGAGAACGTAAGACTCGTGCATGCATCATATTGTTTGTGCATTCCATTCATGGCATGCATCCCTCCCCTTATAAAAGGATTATCCCATTTCGATAAAAGTGACCTCAACTAAAATATGTTCTCACCGGGTAATTTAAAACTTGTGCTACAGATGGCCTGCACGAAGCAGACTGCCCGCAAGTCCACTGGAGGAAGAGCACCCCGTCGTCAGCTAGCCCCGCGGGAGCACCGCAACACGGACACTTTTCTAAGCGAGTTTGGCATGCCCACCTTGCTTTGGAGAGTGCTCCATGATGTGGGGTACCCGGAGGGACAAGAGCCAGTTTACTCTTGGAGCGAGAGCCAGCTAGCTGAAGATGGACTTGCTGTGGTAGAGATCACCGTCCCTGCTCTTGGTGATGCGCCAGAATGGGATGGTTGGCATCTGGAGTTCGAAGGACGCACTCCAGTCGAGGGTGCAGAGGGCGCAGCTTTTCGCGTCATCCGAGACATCATGAGCAGATTTCCCAATGAGTTAGCAGCAGCTTTGGCCGGTACCTTCCCGAGAGATGATCCTCGCGACGCCATTTGGGTACAGCCGCAAGGAAGTGCCCTGGTTAGAGGCCCCAGTGAAGGACGGGCTAGCGACAATCACACCATGAGTGCCATGTATGCAGCCATCAGAGCATACCAAGGTCTGGAGAATACCTATTGGACCTTGACTGGCCTACGTGGTGATGATCGGCTTGAAGCAAGGAAGCAGAAGAAAAAGCAAGCGCGTGCCATAGCTAGCTTGCAGGAGCAGTTGGCTGATATGAGCTTGCAGCGGGACCGAGCTCTCGAGAGAGGCGAGAGTTCCATGCAGCAGGTACAGAGGCTGACTCAGGCCAACAGGAATGCAGATCGCCTGTTGGAGCAGCTAGTGCAGGAAAGGAATGAAGCCTGGAACGAGAGAGACCTTCTGAGGCAGAGGGTCGAGGAGCTAGAAGAGTACAATGCCAACTTGCATGAAGAGTTCCATGCCCTCTACAACGGGATGGGCCCGTATGCTCCTCCGAACGCCGCTCAGATGGACATCGACGACGACGCTGCAGCTGAGGGTAGCGAGGGCGACGCCTCCGACATCGACGATGGCCCCGAGGAGTAGGATAGTGTCCTGCGTTAGTAGCTAGGCTTGACGCGATGGCCTTCTTTTGGTTTTCATGTATCATGATGTATCCTGTTCGACCTTGAGACTGACGATCTTTGGAGTTTGGTTGTGTATGCGATACCCGAACGCATAAAAGTCCAGTGTATGTATGCTGGCAACGTGGTTGTATGGAACGTGATGTTGCATTTGAAGTAACTGAATTGGTGCTGTTGTTTAATTGGAATGAATTTATTGCGCCTCTGTTTTCTTGTATGACTTGTTCTCTCCAATGAATTCAGTATGGCATAATTGTTCATTCAGACATAATTTTACAACTTCACTCAATTGTGCTTGTTGCTGAAATATGCAGATGGCCAACACTCGTCGTGCTACGTATGAAGCCGCTGAGACTGGTGGCAATGGTGCAGGAGCTGGTGGAAGTGGTGCCAACAATGTCAACCACCAGGAACCACGTCCAGAACCACATTTGCCCCCTCCTCCGCCGCTTACCGCAGAAATGTTCTTCACACAGTTTCTTGGAAGTCAACGCAGTACTGAACAATCACAGAGGAATATGGAAGACTTTCTGCGTACCATCGCGGAAAATGTTCAAAGAGGAAATAATCAAGGTGGTGGCCATGGAGTAAACCAGTACAGCAGTTTCAAGGATTTCATGGATACGAGGCCACCTATTTTTAAAGAAGCAGCAGAGCCACTTGATGCCGAAGAATGGATTAACACTATGGAAGATAAGTTCCGTGTGTTAAGGATGACAGAAGTTCTGAAAGTAGAGTATGCTGCACATCAGTTACAAGGACCAGCAGGAATGTGGTGGAAGCATCACCGCAGTACTTTTCCTCCTAATGCCCAGATCTCTTGGAGGGATTTCACTGAAGCTTTTAAGGGAGTTTATATTCCCCCAGGGTTGGTTGAGATGAAGCTTGGAGAGTTTTTAGCCTTGAATCAGGGTACCAAGACGGTGACACAGTATCTGCATGCCTTTAATAATTTGTGCCGCTATGCTCCAGACATGGTTGACACAGATGCAAAGAAGATTGCTAGTTTCAAGAGAGGGTTGAGTCCGAAGATGATGAAGCATGTGGGTACCAATACCCGCAACAGATTCAACGACTTTATCAGTGACTGTTTGAAGCAAGAGAAGAACAATAATGCTTACACCGCATCCAAGAACCGCAAGAGAGTGTTCGAGTCAGGACCATCCCAGTCCAGAGTTGTCTCTGCCAACCGTTCATCTTATCGTCCGTCCGCACCTGGTGCGAGGTTCAGGCCGCCGCAGCATAAAACCCAGAACTACAAGGGGCCACAGAAACCGTACAAGATGGCAGTGCCGCCAACAAAGACCAACGCAGCTGCAGAACAGAGCAACTCCAAGGGAGCTATAGGGTCTGCTGGTACAGTGAAAGGGCCCTGCTACAACTGTGGTCAGCCAGGCCACTTTTCCAAGTTCTGCCCTTATCCGCCTAAAAAGAAGCAACAAACTTACAATGCTCGTGTGCACCACACCACCATTGATGAAGTTCCTGAGGGAGAGCCTGTAACTGCTGGTAAGTTTCTTGTGAACCATCACCCTGCAGTTGTTCTTTTTGATTCTGGATCTTCGCATTCTTTTATGAGTCAAGCATTTGCACGGAAGCATGAACAACTATGCACAGAATTGAGTTATGGTTATCGCATAAGTTCAGCAGGAGCTGATGTGTTAACCAATAAGATGGTTAGAGGGGCAACCCTTGAGTTAGGTAGTCGGAAGTTCAGAGTGAACCTGGTAGTTATGCCTGGACTAGTTTTGGATGTAATAATAGGAATGAACTGGATGAAAGACTGGGAAGCAGTCATAGATACAAGCAGTCGGATGCTTACCCTTAAAGATCCCCAGGCAGAGGGTACTTTTCAGGTATCATTGCCTAAAAGAACAGATCTGGTGAGTGTGACCTGTGCCATGGAAGTTACTCCTATCCATCAGATCCCAGTAGTATGTGAGTTCCCGGATGTGTTTCCAGACGAGTTGCCTGGCCTTCCTCCAGATAGAGATGTTAAGTTCGGAATCGAGTTGATCCCCGGGACGGCTCCAATTTCAAGGAGACCTTATCGGATGCCTCCGGATGAGTTAGCTGAGTTGAAGAAACAGTTGGAAGAGTTATTAAAAAAGGGGTTTATTCGCCCAAGTAAGTCTGAATGGGGATGTCCTGCCTTGTTTGTAAAGAAAAAGAAAGAGGGTACTCTCAGGATGTGTGTGGATTACCGACCTCTTAACGCTGTAACCATCAAGAATAAATATCCCTTGCCTCATATTGATGTTCTGTTTGATCAGTTAGCTAAAGCCAGAGTGTTCTCCAAGATAGACTTAAGGTCTGGGTATCATCAGATAAAGATTAGACCTCAAGATGTTCCGAAAACCGCCTTTTCTACCAGATACGGGTTGTACGAGTATCTTGTTATGTCATTTGGACTAACAAATGCTCCTGCATATTTTATGTATCTGATGAATACGGTTTTCATGCCGGAGTTGGATAAGTTTGTAGTTGTCTTCATTGATGACATTCTAGTATACTCTGAAAACGAGAAAGAGCATGAAGAGCATCTGAGAATTGTCTTGACCAGGTTGAGAGATCATAAGTTATATGCTAAGTTCAGCAAATGTGAATTTTGGTTGAAGAAAGTTCCTTTCCTCGGTCATATTCTATCTGAGAATGGAGTTTCTGTAGATCCGAGTAAAGTGCAAGAGGTTATGGATTGGAAGACTCCAACCACAGTGTCAGAAGTCAGGAGTTTCCTAGGCTTAGCTGGTTACTATCGCCGCTTTATCCCAGACTTCTCGAAGATTGCCAAGCCTATGACAAGTCTGTTACAGAAAGATCACAAGTTTGCGTGGACAGAGGAGTGTGAGACAGCTTTCCATACCTTGCGGAAACTGTTGACCACTGCTCCAGTTCTTGCACAACCCGACATCGAGAAACCTTTTGATGTGTTCTGTGACGCATCAAAAACAGGACTAGGGTGTGTGCTGATGCAAGAAGGAAGAGTAATTGCTTATGCCTCCCGGCAGTTGAGAAAACATGAAATCAATTACCCGACACATGATCTTGAGCTTGCCGCTGTAGTGCATGCCTTAAAGATTTGGAGACACTATCTACTGGGTAACGTGTGCAACATTTTCACCGATCATAAGAGTCTCAAGTACATTTTCACCCAACCAGAATTGAACATGAGACAGCGGAGATGGTTAGAGCTGATCAAAGACTACAACTTGAATGTACAGTATCACCCTGGGAAAGCCAATGTGGTAGCTGATGCGTTAAGCAGAAAGTCACATTGTCTGAATGTGCAACCCTTGCTTGAAGATGGTTTCGATCTAATGCACCCTGCCGTGCTACAAAGTATTCAGGTCAGTTGTTCCTTGGAGAGTAAGATTATAGAAGGTCAGAAAGCAGACAAGGGGATATTCCACATCAAAAAGAAGATTCAAGAAGAACCCTCGAAACACTTCAGGGTAGATGAGCAGGATGTGTTGTGGTTCGACAACCGTCTTGTTGTTCCAAAGGATAGAGAGCTTAAGAATAAAATTTTGGATGAAGCTCATCTCTCCAAGTTGTCTATTCATCCTGGCAGCAGTAAAATGTATCAAGAACTAAGACCTCGTTATTGGTGGACCAAAATGAAGAAGGAAATTGCAGCGTATGTAGCCAGATGTGACACATGTTGTAGAGTAAAAGCAATTCACATGAAGCCTGCCGGAATGCTACAACCTTTGTCAGTACCAAGTTGGAAGTGGGATGACATAAGTATGGATTTTATCACGGGTTTACCCACTACTCAAAAAGGTCACGATTCCATTTGGGTAATTGTGGATCGTCTTACTAAGACAGCCCACTTTCTGCCTGTCAAAACGGAATATAGACCACCTCAATATGCTGAGAAGTATGTTGCGGAGATTGTGAGGTTGCATGGCATACCAAAGACTATAGTGTCTGACAGAGGGTCACAGTTCACTGCTCACTTTTGGGAGCACTTGCACAAAGGTTTGGGGACTAGTCTGATTCGTAGCACTGCCTATCATCCTCAAACCGATGGTCAGACTGAGAGAGTTAATGCTGTTCTAGAAGATATGTTAAGGGCTTGTGTGTTGTCTTCCAGAGGTTCATGGGAGTCATGGTTACCATTAGCAGAGTTCTCATACAATAACAGCTATCAAGAGAGTATCAAGATGGCACCTTTTGAGGCTCTGTATGGCCGAAAGTGTAGAACACCGTTAAACTGGATTGAGCCCGGAGAAAGAAGGTATTATGGTATTGACTTCGTAGAGGAAGCCGAAAGGAAAGTTCATATCATCCAGCAGAATATGAGAGCAGCCCAGTCACGTCAGAAAAGTTATGCAGATAAGAGAAGGAGACCGCTTGTGTTCGAAGTTGGTGACTATGTCTATCTAAAAGTTACGCCAATGAAAAAGAAAAGGTTTGGTGTGCGCAGAAAGCTGGCCGCCAGATTTGTGGGACCTTACAAAATCTTGGAACGGAAGGGTCCTGTGGCTTACAAATTGGAATTACCAGAGTCAATGGGTGCTATATTCCCAGTTTTTCATGTATCACATCTCAAGAAATGTTTGCGCGTTCCAGAGGAACGGATTGAACCTCGAGGCATAAAACTGAAGTCATATCTGGTGTATCGTGAGCAGCCAGTTCGAGTTTTGGATACCAAGGAAAGGGCTACTCGAAACAGTGTGGTGAAAACATATAAGATACAATGGAGTCATCACGATGAAGGGGATGCATCTTGGGAAACGGGTGAATACTTAAAGAACGCCTATGAAGATTTTTATAATAAATGGTTCGTAACCCAAATCTCGGGACGAGATTTTTATAAGGGGGGAGGGCTGTAACACTCCGGTGTTATGCAATGCATTTTTGCATGGCAATCATATTGCATAGCATTCATATCATTATAATCATGTATGATAATGGTATAATTCGATTAAAATAAAAGCTTAAACATGCTACATTTCACGGATTATAATAATATGATAATCACATTATATCAAAAGCCTTGCAACCATAATTCTTACATCACTTGGAACCTTAGTTCAAATTTTGGAGCTCAAATTTGGTCAAAAACTTGTTCAAAAATAATTATGAAAAATATTCAAAACTATTCCCTAATTTAGCTTTTATTTTGTCATTTAAAATCTATTAAGAATTTTGAAATGGCCCCTTAATCAAAGTTGTAGAGAATTTAATTTTGAGCAACTTTTATTTTTGGGCCAAATCCATAAAATGCTTTCTTCTTGTTCAAAATTTGGTTTGAAGTTTGAAATGCATTTAAATTCAAAAAAATCAAAAATCAAAAATTGATTTTCTTACCTCGCGGGCCGCCGCCACCGATTCGGCCCAGAGCCAGAGTCGGCCCGCCTCATCGCGCGCGCGCGCCCGCGCTGCCCCGCCTCCGGCCCGGCCCAGCCGGCCGTCTCCCTCCTCCGCCCGCGGACTCGCCCGCGCGCGCTGGCGCTCCGGCAGAGCACGCACGCCGCGTGGCGGCCGCATGCCGGCCACAGCGGCCGGGTGGCGCTCGGTCGCCCCCACCAGCGCGAGCGCCCGCGCCTTAACCCCCCCCCGCGCAGCGCCTCGCCATTCCTCCCTCCGCTCTGCCTCCTCGCGTGTTCACCGAGCGCGGCTGCCGTTTCCGCCTCCGCCACCGCACGCGCTCGCCGGACGCGCGCGTTCCGACGAGCTCCGGCCACCGCAGACCTCTCCGTCTCGCCCCGAGCTTCCTCTCTCTCTGGCGCAACCCGTGCTCACCTCCATCTCCCGCGGTAAGCTCCACAGCCCCGCCAATCGCTCGCCGGAGTTCCGGCCGAGCTCACCGTGGTTCTCCGCTCCGTGGAAACCCCGCCTCCGCCTCTTCTTTTCCCTCACTCGCGCAAGCACCTTGTTCGCCTCCTCCTCCCGGTGCTCGGACACCATCTCCCGTGCCACCCCATGGCCGGAGAAGTGCTCCCGCCGGTGAGCAGCGCCGTCGAGCCGCCATGGCCGGTGGCAAGCTCGATTTCGAGCTCCTCCGGTCGTGCCAATGGTCTCAACGGGTTCGCCTCGTCTTGGGGATCACGACGGTGGTGACCTCGTCGCCGGCGACCTCGCCGTCGTCGAGATCCGCGCGGTCAGCGCCCTCCTTGGCTCGGAGTGGCTGACGCGTGGGACCCGGTTGACCCGCGGGCCCGCCTGTCTGTCTCTGTGTGCGCGCGCGTGTGTAGATCGCCGGGTGCGTCTAGCAGTTCAGAGGCTGGAGTTAAAAAGGATTTTTTTTGAAATTGATTTTTCAGAAAATGTATAAATGCTTTAGAAAAATTGTAACTTGCTCATTTTAGCTCCAAATTTGATGAAACAAATTTCTATGGACTCTTTGGGACCAGATCTATGATGTAAAATTGTTGCATGTCAAATTTGATGAACTTTTCTGTAGAGTTTATAATTAAATAGTAAAATGGCTATTTTCTTGATAAATACTTAATAAATCCTAGAAAAGTCAGAAAAATATGATTCCAAATTTATTAATCTTTTTGTGTCATGTACTTTCTAGGAAAATTTTATATCTTGGGTGTTCTGTATAAAAATTTGTAGTTGCAGTTCAAATGCTTTTTGTTACCAATGTTTGTTATTTTTGTTATTTAAATAAAATTGAATAAAACATGCAAGTGATAATTTTTCCATAGTGTTTGTTTAGGTAGTAGATAATAGAAAAATTCCTAAATCTGTTGTTTGATACTTTTCATAATGTAAAGTATTTTAAATATCTATTTGAGGCCATAGTTTGTTATTTTTGTATAGTAAGTTCTAATTATCCAAATGCAGTAAAAATTTTATGTCAAGCCATTCTTGATATTAGTAACCCACTGTAATTTTATAAGATTTTTCTGAGCTACTAAAATATGTGTTGCTGTTCAACCTTAGGACTAATTAGGGTTTCTATTTATTCTTAATGCAAAGTTAGTTGGAAAATTATACTTTGGTGTATCTTTGAAGCCTCTCGATTTTCAAATACTCTTGCATGGTAGAAACTAGTGTTGGTAGTTTCCGAGTACATGTTCTTGGATGACGTAGACTACCTTGTAGAAGAGTCATAAGTTCCACATAATCCGATGACGTAATACATTCATTTCATCGCATGCATTCCGCATCATCATCATCTCATGTCACTTCTGCATTGCACCTATGCATGTTGCACTCATACTTCTGCATCATACAGGATCGCAGGAAGTGGTTCCGACAGTTGTTCCCGAGGACGCAGAGGAGCAGCTCGAAGTGACGGAGCCGGAGCCAGCAGAAGCCGAAGAGGAGTCCGGTGAAGAGCTTCCGGAGTGCCCTGACCATCGTCCCAGTACCTTCGAGCGAGGCAAGCCCCGGAGCATTTCTCCCCCGGTTTGCAAAGAATTATTTATTAATTTCACTTAATCTGATGCATTAAGTTTAGGAGTTGTTTGCAAACGTTGTTGCATTATGCCTTGTTCCACCTTGTTCTACCCGATCCTTGTCACCCTGGTGTCCGCGGTCAATACTTGCTTAGTTTGCTTAAACCGGTAGAAGTCGGGTGATTGCCTGTCATCCGCGAGCTATAGGGGATTACCTGGTTTTATGTGAAAGAAATGTCATGTGAGAATAACTAAGGGTGGGAATGAATATGAGACCGGGCGGAAGCTTGCAGGGTTCTGGACTGTAGTGCCTTCCGTCTGTGTCGATTAAGGACCGTCCGATGTCGGGCCTCGGGTCATGTTGAACGCATGCCTCACATTTAGCTGGCCGAATAAAGTACCTTTCGACCGCGAAGCCGGGAGATTATTCGGGCCGAGTAGATTGCCCGCAACGCACTGTACCGGAGCAGTAGTGGCAGGAAACGGGGGCGCGATGATAAGGCCAAAGAGCAGTCGGGCGGCCCCCGGGTACATGTGGTTCCTGGCAAGCTCGCGACTTTACCTGAATGGTTGACTCGGTGACCAATACCTCACTTTAGCGGGTGAGTGAGGTTTGTGTGAGGAATAAATTACCATCTGGTCAATAATCGATTCGAATCGCCATCGTTCACTGGATAGTGAACACTTGACTTGAGTTACTTCATCGTAGTAATATGGATGCAACACTTGGATAGTTATGAGGAAATGACATGGTAACTATTGTAAATTATCAATGGTAATCCTTGCTTGCTTAATTACATGGTTACTTCAGCATAAAGTGCAAACATAGTTGACAGGAGAATAAAGAATTAAAACATGACATGCTTTTGTAAATGATTTGCTAAGCTAAAAATGCTTTTCTTGCAAATGAGTCAGCTATCCCACCAAAATGCCTATCATGATCCTTGGAGTCTTTTGTTTTGGTTCTGTCGGGTAAGTCTAGCTGAGTACCTTCTCGTACTCAGGGCTTTGTTCCCACTTGTTGCAGATGGACAGATGTACTATGGTTATTGTATCAACTGTCTCTACCCTGCGATGGGCGAAGCTTAGGACCATGGGCAATGGTCACTCACCACTCCTCGCCTGATGCTTTTGTGGGAGATGATCGCGAGCTGGCACTTTATTTTGGAAAGTTGTGCGTGTGTGTGTGCGCTTTGAACTAATGCTTCCGCTACTTTATTTGAAACTGGTTTGTAATAACTATGTTTGAACTCCGATGTATTTTGTGCCGCAAGCTACTGTGTAACTTATGAAGGTAATCGCTGAACTTATTACGATCTTGGCTGTGATGTGAAATGGTTTGAAATCCGTCGAGATTTCACGGACTACCGGGTTATACGGGCTTAAGTTTGGTAAATTGTCCGTCCGTTGGATGATTTTCTTACTTAATCTCGTATAATTGGGCGGTTCTGTTACAACCCTCCGGTCTCCACTACAGTACAATTGGAACATGATCTGAAGCAGCCGCAGCCAAGTGCTTAACCTTTGCATGTGGAAATCTGCTACACCAGTCTGCATTGGCAAGGCCGCGATCCAACCGAATAGGGCAATATGATCCTCCTGCAAACTTTTTTCTCAAAGGTCCAACTATGACCCTCAAAGCCAAGGTCATTGAGGCCACAAACATCAACCATCTCTCGGTAACCCTCAATTTGAGCCCTGCTCTTTTCCTGAACACCCACATGCCGGTTGATGTAGAACTTTATTAACATCACCAACACAAACCCACGACAGTGGGGACGATGATATCTAATGAATTTAAGAAAACTCCAAGTCTTATGTCGCTCGCTTAACTGCACTTCCCCATACACACATGTCAGCCTCCAGGGCTTATTGTCGCCCTCTGTAACAATAGCATTAATGTGATATTGTGAGTATGGTAAAATTGCACTCGAGTTTTATTATTCCAAAAGATACCTACGCCACCGCTACGACCTGTACCCGTACTGCTTACAACCAAAGAGTGATCAAAGCCTAAAGTACTCTTCAAACTTACCACCCACATCTTGTGCACTTGAGTTTCCAAACATAGAGTACAAATGGGGCAAACCCGCCTCGCCAACTCAAGAAGCTCTTTCACTGTCGCAGCGTTGCCAAGTCCGTCTTGTTGGGTTTGGTGGCACTCCTCGACGGCTCCCACCCTAGATTTAGAAGTTGCTTTCTCCTTCCATCTCGTTGGGTTTGGTGGCACTCCTCGAGGGTGCCCACCCTAAATTTAGAAGTTGCTTTCTCCTTCCCATCAGCCCTCTTTGCTCGCGGGTTTGGCAGCACTCCTCGAGGGTGCCTGCTCTAGATTTAGAAGTTGCTTTCTCCTTCCCATCGGTCCTCTTCGCTCGCTTAATATCTCGGGGTCACATGTAGGCTGGCGGTGGGGGTGGGGCCAGCAGAAGGGTCTCCAGCATCAGCTGCTTTTGAGCACTAGAACAGTAGAGCATGCATCATCCCCCTTGGCCTCCTTGGTCACCACCTTAATTGGACTTATAGTCGTATCTTCCATCTCCGGGGCCTCATGGTTCTCCACACCTGCTTCCGCAGAGAAGCGCTTCCTGGAGACGGAACCATCGCTCGCCTGGGCCACCTTCTCATCCACATGGGTGTTCGGAAGTCACGGCCTCCAACCTGACCATGCCACCCCGCATTGGTTTGCCTACAGTACACCCACCACGATCAGCACCATCACGAGGTGCCTCACGATCACCAGTTGCATTACTCTGAAACCTCGGAGTACCCGGACGCCATATCTCTGCGTCAGGCGTTAGCTACCATCCAATCCCCAAACTGGAGATCGTTCTCCGAGTACTCGGCAGCACAACACTCCAAGTGAACATGGCCCATGAGGCCACAATGAGCACAGAAGGGTGGCAGCTTCTCATACTTGACTTGAAGCAGACTTGTTCTACCCCATAGGAGTGAGGGCAAAACAAAGCGAACTAAAGGCCTTGTGGCCATCAGTTTCACTCGAACCCGATGGAAATCTTCCGTTCTAGATATCAACTCAATCATTCGATGCGCCCCCTCTCAGGCAGCTGAATGCGTGTTTGAATTCATGTGTTTGCCAATTAATGTGTTTGAATTTGTGGATTTAAATATTAGTTATTTGTATAAAATCATAATATTATTGTTTGAAATTATGTAAGTCAAATTGGTACTGCCTCTATCCCAAAAAATGCAACTCGGGTTGCGTGCCAGTTAAAGTGGTTAACGTTTGACCAAATTTCTAGTGAACAATATTCACATTTATGCCTCCAAATGATATTATTATAAAATATATTTAATAATTAGTCTAACGATATTTATTTGATATCATAAGTATTGATACTTCATTTATAATTGGTCAAATTTAAGATACTAAAATATGTTCCTGTGCTAGAATTGCATTCTTTCTGGGACTTAGGGAGTAGATTACACAATTAAGTGGTAAAATAGAGAAGAAAAAAAATATGATCTTAATTTAATAGCTCCCGCTAAAGTTGAGCATAGAAAATATTACACCTAAAAATATTATTATACACCTAAATCAGAAGCCTCTAGATATCTCAGGAGGCTCCTTCCGCTAGATAACAACTACGATATCGCCGATCAAAATCAAATAAAAAAGATTCATAAAAAAATTCAAATAAAAAAGAAAACAAAGCAACGCTCATATTGTACCTAACTGCCGGTGCCCCACCGGAGCATCCAACCAAGCTTTCAGCCGCTTATTTTCAGTCAGCCAGTAGTGTTTTTCTTTCACAACAAATCAGTCAACATTATTTTTAGCCGCTTATTTTCAGCCCAAGCGAACAGACTGTCAATCACTGCACCTGTGTGAACAAATCCACTTGCCGATTCGAATGGTTTGGTTTGCCGGCCGACCTTAACACTTTGGTGAGAGTCTCAGTTTGTTCCCTTGGGCTGAAAATAAGTGGCTAAAAGTACCGTTAACTGATTTATGTGAGAGAAAAACACTGCTAGTAGGCTGAAAATAAGCGGTTGAAAACTCAAGCGAACAGGCTCGCAACTGCTTTTTTTTTTTTAGAATCCTGGAGGGGCTTGCGCCCCTACAGTTGAATTTATCCAAATTAAACTGTTAAGTAAAGGAGATGCTGCAGCTGGTCGGGCCAGCTCTTGTCCCCGTCGAACTCTGTTGTCGTTTCCACCGACAACCTTGTCGTCTCCGCAGCGCCTCAGCCTGATAAGGATAGCATAGGCCGGGCCGGAGGCAAGGAGAGAGCAGAGACAATGGATGGAGTAGCGGCCAGGAGCAGGAAGGAGATGGCGGCGGGCGTGGTGATCGTGCTCTCGCTCTTGCTTGCGCCTGAGCTCCTGCCGCGCGCTTCGGCCGTTGATCGCAGCGAGTTCCCTGAGGACTTCTTGTTCGGGACCTCCACCTCTGCTTATCAGGTACACCTCTGCCGCTGTGCTGTGCTGTGCTGCCCGACAGACAACTGCGGAAAATGTTGCCGTGTCCATTCCTTCCCTGCATTCTTTAGGCTGGGATGGGTTGCCTTTGCTGTTCTTTATCTTCGTTGACGCTCTTATCTGATTCTTCAGATTGAAGGAGGATATTTGGAGGGGGGTAAAGGCCTAAGCAATTGGGATGTCTTCGCCCATAAGCGAGGTGAACTGGTGAAGCATGCCAGTTTGTATAACTGCCCAGTTTCAGTCTAGCTAGGCACAGTCTTGTGTTACCTTTTTGCTACTCCAACAATGTCAGGTACAATTCAGGATGGGAGCAATGGTGATACAGCTGATGATCACTATCATCGTTACATGGTATGCCTTTTGGTTTTGCAAAGTACAAATAATTTCTGAGGAATCTATATGTTGGATGATACAGTGGGAATCCATACTAGAGATCAGAGATGTCCTGAAATTTTTTTGCCACATCCGTACAACCCCCGAAACTGAAAGTATGTTCTCTGCTACAGGAAGACATAAACCTGATGCATTCCCTGGGTGTCAACGCATACCGATTCTCAATAGCGTGGGCAAGGATTCTACCAAGTGAGTTTAGTATAACACTCTTCAACCTGTGCAGCCACTTCATTTCCTAAGGTATATTTGTTGTTTTGTCGAGTTAGTTAAATATTGGCTTTCTCACACGGTTATAAATAAAATTTTGCTGCAGAAGGCCGATTTGGGGAAGTTAATCCAGATGGTGTAGCATTCTATAATGCCATTATCGATGCTCTTCTACAGAAAGGTATTCAACAAGGACTCTTGCAACTAGCACAGTTCTGAATATATGCATGTTTACTGCTTTTGGAAACAGGTATGCAGCCATTTGTAACAATATATCACTATGACATTCCACATGAATTGGACAAGAGATATGGTGGATGGTTGAGCCCAGAAATTCAGTATGTCTGTTGTCTTGCCCTAAATATGCCTCTCTTGATTGGATAGTTTGTTTGACTATTAAAAACCTTCCAGGAAGGACTTTGGTTACTTTGCAGATGTATGCTTCAAGATGTTTGGTGACCGAATAAAGTTCTGGATAACTTTTAATGAGCCAAATTTGTTCACAAAGTTAAGCTATATGTATGGGCGATATGCTCCTGGTCGCTGTTCTAAGCCATTTGGTAATTGTGCTTTTGGCAATTCTTCAGCAGAGCCATACATAGCAGGTCACAACATCATACTGTCTCATGCAAAAGCAGCTCGCATTTACAGAAAGAAGTATCAGGTATGAACCACACACTCCCTACACATGAGTTATTAACTTTCGAAAACAACATCATTGAATTGAAGCTTTGTTAATAAAATCTGTACAACAAGAAAAACTTAGTATCTTTGGCATCTGGTAGGGGAAACAAGGTGGTCATATTGGAATTACTGTTTGCTCAAGATGGTATGAACCATTCCAGAATTCTTCTGCAGACATCTCAGCAGTTGAACGGGTTCTCTCTTTCAATGGTCCATGGTACTCCACTTTTTCTTTTAGAATGATAAGTTTGGATACAAATAGCACTTCATGTCCTACATAAAGCCTAAGTGAAATACTTTGTTTCCCAACAATAAACCTAAGCATGTAATGTTATTAGTCAAGTCATCTCGACCATATGTTCATACTCTGTGCGCTTTGTTGTTCATTTTATTTCTTTTTGTTCACTCATTTTGTGCACTGGTTAACCTGTTTGCCTATGCTAGGTTTCTGGACCCTATTATTCATGGTGATCATCCCCTAGAGATGTACAAAATCTTAGGTTCAAGCCTACCTGAATTCACATCAAAATAGAAGAAGAAACTACAGGCCACAAAATTGGATTTCATTGGGCTAAATCATTATACGACATCATATTTGAAGGACTGCATTTTCTCACAATGTGAATTGGATCCCTTTGAGGGGGAGGCTCGAGTTCTTACTTCAGCAGAAAGAGATGGAGTACTTATCGGTAAAAGGGTAAATATGTGTTGTTAAAATGATAATTTGTTTGTGTTAAAAAATGATAATTTATTTAAAATGCAATAGTACAAAGACCTAGTAGTGAGAAGGTTGTTCAGCTTCGATCCTTGCTCATTCAGGTCCAAGTCCTAGGATCAGCTGAAGTGCTTATCTCTTTTTTCTGTGGTGAAATTCTGAGCTCTTGACCAATTTTAGATGAAGACAAACTAATTTGAAAACATGAAGGAAAGAATATGGATGATTAATGGTGGTTGCACTCTTTCATGCAGACCGGGTCGCCAATGATTTATACTGTTCCATATGGGATGGAAAAACTGGTCATGTATTACAAAGAAAGATACAGTAACACACCAATATACATCACAGAAAATGGTATGAATCCTACTTGTTTTGTTTTAAGGCTAGTATAGTAATTATGCTAAATTTATAGCTTATGTGCTTTTGATCAGTGTAGATTGAGTAGGACACTGCCCAAGCACAAACAGCCCTACACACCGGGCTAAGTTGGAAATATCACCTGAGATAGAAAGAAAAAAATACACGTTTGGATGGCTAGATTGGTTTATACGATTTTTCCACTATTGTAAATGTGTATTTTAAATATTATACGTATACTCACAGGACTTTTGTACGGTTTTGCCTAATGATGATTATTTCTTTTTAACAAACACATTCATCGTCAACTCAATGCTGTATATGTACTTTCAAGTATTCAAATCTTTTGAAAGGCTTAAATCATACAACAAATGTGAAATTACATCATTGTTTCAAACCTTACCTTGCTACTTTCAAAATTAGGATTCATCCCTATAAACAGGAAAAAGAAAGTATGAAGGGACATGTTCATGTGCTGTAAATATTTTTTAGGTTACCCTCAAGCAAGCAATGGCGGCATGATCGCCAAGGATTTTACCAATGACACAGGAAGAGTCGATTATCTTCAAGGCTACCTCACCTTTTTGGCCTCAGCGATAAGGTAACTGTTACAATTCTCGATCGATCTTAAAGCAGTTGAAGCAACGCTTTGGGCTTTGCATTGAGCAATGCCTTGGATGCGTGTTGTTGCATCTGCATGCCCTTCCTCCTTTCTCTCTGGACACTGATTAAATCACATATGCCTCTTATCCATCGATCGTTTCACTCTCTAAAGGAAAGGGGCCGATGTGCGTGGCTACTTCGTGTGGTCTCTTCTCGACAACTTTGAGTGGAATTCTGGGTACACACAGAGATTTGGGCTATACCATGTCGACTACAAGACAAAGAAACGGACCCCCAAACTGTCTGCCAAATGGTACCGTGGGTTCCTCAAGGGGTCACCCCTGAGAACAAGGCCCCGAACTGGAAACTCGCACTATTCTCCTGAAAAGATTAGTAATTTGTAGATGTTTACCATGGTCTAATCATTGTGCATATGTTCTCACGTCACCGTGAGCTGTATGTGTGTGGCATCAATAATAAAATTATAAAAGACAGGAAGGAAATGGGTTCTCTTTATTAGAAATAAAATGTTGTCAATATCATGTTTGTTGTAACAACCTTAGGTTAGCTCCCTTATCGTGGATCTGTATGATTTGTTGTGGCCATAATATAAACCACACCCTGACCTGATGGTTCATGAGGTGTCTTTCCAAAATCTCCCTTCCTACGCTCTTCATTTGTCATTCAAGAAAATCTTTCTGTTTTTGTTTTGACTGAAAGAAAATCTTATTGTTACCAACTAGAGGCCCTGTCGTGGGTTCAGAACCATGTGATTTGATCGGTGGGTTACCAACTAGAGGAGTACAAGGAGATAAGTTTCCGGAAGCTCGCCCTTGTCACCCAAGGGAGTACTAGGCCCTTGTTTAGTTCCTCTTTAAAATGCAAAAAGTGCATAGATTCTCTATCACATTACCATCATATCAAATCTTTGGACACATACATAGAATATTAAATGTAGGTAAAAAAATAACTAATTACACAGTTTGCTTGTACTTTGCGAGACGAATCTTTTAAACCTAACTAGTTAATGTTTGGACAATAATTGACAAATACAAACGAAATGCTATAGTATTTGGCCTAGGTTTCATGTCCTAATCTTCGGGTTGTTGGTGGCGTTGGTGCCTCACCTGGGCTCGTCCTTGTCGTGAAGTAACTCATATGCCATGGGAGTGGATGCATACATGGAGAGACTAAACGGCAGGCCCGCGTCTTCCTTCGTAGTGGCCGCACGAGTGTCCTTGTCTTGTTGCGTTATGCTCCAAGCGTGATCCTGAGCCTGGAGTGGCCGACCCCACCTCGTGGTGGCAAGGGGACAGGGTCATGGTAGGGCCTCGCGCCTTGCATCTCTACCCGCGTCTTAGACTATCAGATTTTGGAGGAAGATTCCTAACGTCGTTGGACAGGAGGCTTGGTCAGGACGATGCGATGATGTCTGCGACGGGTCCTCTTTGATCGACTTTGGCCGTCCAGGGTTGGGAACACCCAGGGATTTTACAAAGCCTCCAGGTGTATGGACTTAGTCTTAAGCTTGCCCTGGAGGCTTGATGCCTAAATGTTGGGGCTGCTTCGTGAAGTGGGCCGTCTCGGGCCAAGCGGGCCTTTATTGGTGTCAGGAGTGTGTGTGCGAGCGCACATGCCGATGTAGCCCCTAAGGCCCAGGATGATTAAATGAATCAATCAGGGGTTAATCATACTGTCATGGTGCTAATCTAGGGGTTTATGTAACCCCTCTGTTAGGTACTTCACAAGCAACACCACGTTAATTCCCACAAGACGCGTTAGGAAAAAGATAAATACTAGAAATGCTCACAATAGTCACAAACATCTAGCCTTTAATTTGGTAGACTCGAATCATCATCGTCGATAATAGCCATTGAATCTATTGTAATTTATAAAAAAATTACCCACTTTTACCATTATAAAAAATACATAAAGTAATCTCCTAATTTTGCATCTAAATTATCCACCTCTACCATTACGAAAGATAATTCAAAGTAGCCACCTAAATTGTGTATAAACTACCCAATCTGTTGCTACGAAAGATAATTTAGAATAACCCCTAATTTTGCTTATAAATTACACATTTTTGTCACTATGCAACATAATTCAAAACAAACCCATGACATAGCATCTAAATTACCCATCTTTTTTCCATTACGAAATATAATTTCAAATACCCACTGACTTTGTATCTAAATTACCTGCATCTACCATTATGAAAGGTAATTTAAAATATCTCCTAATGATTTTATAAATTGCTCGTCACAAAGGTGCCGGGTGCAAGCTGAGTTTCATCTTAACATGTGGAAAATAGTAGTACTAGGACCTAATCTCTTTTTAATAATAAAATAAATTTTAAATAAAATATAAAAAACATTAGAATTTGTACTTAACATGTGGAAAAATTTGCAACAACTCCATTAAAAGTTAAAAGCTAAACTATAAATTCATGAAGTCATAGAAAGGATGCAACGAGAGTTTATATATCTTAAGATTATGTTTCAACTAAATATATATCACGCAAGAAAAAGATAAACACTATAATTCTAAATAAGGTCCTCAATAGAGCCTCCATGAATGCTAATCATCACAAGACTCGATAGAAAAAACAATAGATATATCCTAAAAAATCTCACAAATATCAGAAACATCTTACCATTAATTTGATATAACCTAATCACCATTCATAATAATAGCTTTTGGATTTATTCTATTTTCTAAATAATTACCCACCTTTGCTATTGTGTAAAACAATATAAAGTAACAAATGACTCTATGTTTAAATGACCCACCTATGCCATAAATTTGCATCTACATCTAAATTGTTAGCATCTTCTATTATAAAAATAATTATTTAAATAACCATAGAGCATATATATGTTTCTATATTACCCAACTTATACAATATTAATAAATTAAGATTTGATTAAAGTAAGCATACATGTCATGTTAGCATGCATGAGTGATAAATATATATGTTATGTTTCATCACATAAAAAATATTTTCTTAAAAACTCATATCCTAATGATACTAACAAATTGTTTAAAACCATATTAGTAATCAATCCGAGCTTGGATAGAGCGCATACTGCCTTTGTCCCTAAATATATGTCGTTTTCGCTTTTCGAGAAATAACTTTGACTAAATATATATTAAAAAATATTAATATTTGTGGTACATAATTAGTATCATTAGAAAGATCTTTGAATCTAGTTTTTTTAATAAATTTATTTGGAGATACAAATGTTGCACGTATTTTCTATAAATTGAGTCAAACTTATGGCACGCACACCAATGACGACACATATTTAGGGACGGAGGGAGTATGCTTCAATTTCATCCGTATATTTCGTCACTATTAATTGATATTTGAGCCGTACAAGACCACGGCGTGATGCTACAGTTTTGATATTTGAGCCGGCTTGGCACTACAACCACACAGAGTGGCCCGTAGCAGTCTCGTACCAGGATGAACATGAATGGCAGCGAGAAGGATAGGCTGATATGGAAGCTTCCAGCCGGGCGAGTAGACAACCACAGCGACGCCGCAGGAGACTCTTCAAACTCTAACATAACCACTCGTTTTTCAAATGTGCAGTGACCATACGTACAGCCCCTTGAGTTCAGTCCCACTGAATCAACAAGTATCCATCAGCTATAGGAGTACATCGCAGGTTGCATCATCTTTGTGGCTGTGTGTTTCTTGTTAGGCACAGGTCGGAAGTAATTTTTTCAAGGCCTTATATTATGATGAGATCTCTTATATTTCTCGATGTATATGTCTGAATCGTGAAGTGAACTAAATCTGCATTTCTGATGAGTTGTGATGACACGTCCTACTGAATCTACTGGCGTCCATCAGCTATACCACAAGCTGTATGTGTCATAGCATAAGTCCTAATGAATCTACACGTGTTACATGTGTTGTCCGCTCGTTGCCCTGCATCCAATTAAATCCCTCTCCAAAGGACATTGTGCAGGTCGGTGGGCATTGGACGCAAGACATTACCATCGGAAAGGACAGAAGGCAAACAAAAAGAAATTAAGCGGAAAAATCTCTTCCCACGTGTGCAATCTACACGGCTGTACATCCTCAGCCGTGCACAGTCGATTTGAACCATAGATCTCAAAATTGAATGTTAACAAAAAAAAATCAAGCTTTCAAAGGCTCTAAGCGCTGCGTTCCCGTGAGGTTATAAATAAAGAGGGCACATACTGTTGTCGGCGTAGCAAAGCAATTAACCAGCTAAGCGCAATGGCGGGCGTGATAATTGGGCTCGCCTTCTTTCTTGCTCATGAGCTCTTACCGTGCGCTTCAGCTATTGATCGCACCCAGTTCCCTCCAAACTTCCTGTTTGGGACCTCTACCTCTGCTTACCAGGTACGCCTGACTCACCTACCTATTTCCTCAAAACAGGAAGAGCATTCTTGGTCGGAGGTCCTCACAACAGAGGAAGGCATTGGTAGTGTCTCGGTTCTCTTAGTTTGCACGTAAAGATGTTCATAAAGTGCCCTGGCGCTAAACAAAATTTTCACCGAACTCAAAATATAATCAAAGATGATGCTCAAATGTCAAAAACATTTAAGAAATGGCGTTCTCTTCTCTTATCAATGAAAGCCGGTAACGGATCTTTCGAAAAAAAAAGAAATGGCGAACAAATTAGTATCACCAAAGCTTGCAGTGGTATATAGGCCAGTCTGGTAGAGCTGCTAGTGGTCTGTCCAGTTTATGTGTTTTAGCATAAATAGGGGTTGTGGGTATAAAAGCTCAAGTTTGGTTTTGGTAATTAATGACACCAAGTTGCTAATGTCATCGTGTCAAGTGAATTGAGTTAGGCGTAGCAACACATGTGATGAAGGAGTAAGGAGCATGATGGTGATGGCCATAAGATCACAAGTGCATGAAAGATAAAGATGATGGTGAACATGCACATAGGTGATGATAAGGAATGAGATGATCAAGGCAAAGGTATAATTATATGATTATCTTTTGCCGGTCTAAAGATGAGTAGAGAAGTGATTGACCGGGTTTAGAATTGATAGCCGACTATCGAGAGGGGCAATCACGGTCATCTCATGAATCAAGTGCTACTAGATCCATATTCTTGAGTATATGCATTTAGGATCTAGTGAGTTGCTAACTCCTTGAGAAAATGATTGTGAAAATGCTAACACACATGCATATAGTGATGTACACTTGGTGGTGTTAGCACATTTGCGAAGACGGTGGAGTTTAAGCGATAGGGAGGGGTTTGTGTTCCTCTCTCCCTCCCGCCGAGCTTGCTCGGCGGGATTCTGCGCTTTTGTGGAAGTAAAACGTCTATTTTCCACTGCACCGAAGGCGAAGAAGCGGATGCGAAAGGAGGTCGCTGGTGTGACCGGACGCGGTCTCGGCACGATCGGCGCGTCCGGTCAGTGGCAGCAGCTGTGCGCGGCGCGGAGCGCTATGGTTTGCAACCAGCGTGTCTAGTCCCTCGTGGAACCGGAGCATCCGGTCACACACCCAGAGAACAGCGTGAGTCTCAAAGCTGATCGGATGCGGTGGCGCGTCCGGTCACGTGCAACCGGACGCGTCCGGTCGACAAAGTCGCTCTCTGGAACCTCTCTGGACAGTGACCGGACGCTGGCACTGTCGTGTCCGATCGTGGCATGGAGCGCGTCCGGTCACACTTTATCTAAGAGCGTAACGTTTCGTTATCGTTGGAAATCTAACGAGCGAGATTCAAAAAGGAACACGTGGCGAGCATCGGTAAAGTCGCGCTGGTGCGACTGGACGCTAGCCGCGTCCGGTCGATCAGACCAGCGCGTCCGGTTAGCGCGCGTAGAGCGGCATCTCAAGCCTAACGGCTCTGTTTTTGAGGGATGGCTATAAATACATGTTTGGCCGGCTTTGGGACTCCTCTCTCTTGACTCATTGAACACTTGAGACATACTTTGAGCTAGAGAACTTCTCCTCCACTCATCTCCTTACTTGGTTGCATACTCTAGTGAGATTGAGTGAGATTCAAGTGCACTACTTAGTGATTTGCATTTAGTGACACTTGATCTTTGAGTTGGCTGCGGATTTTTTGTTACTCTTGGATGTTTTCTGACATCCTAGACGACTTGGAGCAGCGGTGGTGTTGAGTTCATAATTGGAGATTGTTTCGAGCCTCACTAAGTGATTGTGAGGGGTTCTTGAGCCTTCCCTGCAGGAGTTCGCGAATTGACTACTCTAGTGAAACTCGTGGCTTGGAGGATCCCCATCTTGTGAATGGATGTGCGGCACCCACTAAGAGTTTGACTCTTGATAGTCAATTAGCTCGCGATCCATAAAGTGGGTGCATCGCCACAACGAGAACTAGCTTGCTGGGAAGCAAGTGAACCTCGGTAAAAAATCCTGTGTCATCTCTTTGCCGAGGATTTCATCTTGTGTTTGTGATTGCGTTGATTGATTGGTTCATTAGACATATCTCTTCTCATCAACGTCGATATAACAATACATGCTCACTGCTTTACTTACTTGTCTACCTTGCTAGTTGCTTAGCTTGTTATCTCTTGTAGTTTCTAGCTTGTTTACTAACATCTTGGTTTAATGAAGTTTGTAGAAATTTGAAAATGCTATTCACCCTCCTCTAGCCATTTAGGACCTTTCAGGGGAGATGCACAACCAGAAAAAGATATAGAAAAACGTATCGCTTGGCTTCTAGTTTCATCTTATTTTGACCATAAGCAGATTATAATTAAGCTTATACCAAACAAGTCCTAGAAGTTTTTCATTGTGTGGGTTTACATTAATTCATGAGTTTTGGACTCCAAATCTGCAATGCAAGATCTCGTTGTATTTTTAGCGTTCTTGTTAATTTTTACTCAACAAAGTATTAGATTTTGTGGTTGTTTGGGCTGAGGGACAAAAAAACATTACTACAGTACTCTGAAGTAACAGTAGACAATCGTTGATCTTGATGACTATGGACTCATTCAACATTTATTGTTATGAAAACACTGAGTACACGTGAGGCACACTAGTTTCTACCACATATTTCAATATTGCATCTGAAATCACCTGAAGAGGCCATATATTATTCGGGCTAAACAAGTATTTAAACAAGGGAAATGGTCATTTAAACAGTATGAATGGGTGATAAAATGGAAACAATGTTAGTTGGAGATGCTAGTGGAAGGAAGGTCGCAGTGCTGAACTCTCATGATATCCTGATAGATTAAAGTGGAAAAAAAACTGCATGCTACAACCAGGGATATGTTGTATATATTCCCAAAAATTGTATACGGTGTATATATAGCCATATAGGGCAAGACCCTGAAGCGACAACAGGGAACCTATCCTAATGGAAACCATCTAACGGGTTGGATGCATCTATTCAGCTAACGAAAATATCACCAATGCCATTCTTATCTTTTCTTGCTTTCTTCATATTGAGATGCCTAGCTACCTATTCCATAACTTTTATTGCTACTGTTGTCTGACTGTCCAGATTGAAGGTGGATATTTGGAGGGTAACAAAGGCTTAAGCAATTGGGATATTTTCACCCATAGGCAAGGTGAAGCATGTCGACAATCTATAGGAATTAATTTAGACATAACTCCTTGATGTCAATTCATTTTTAATCTTCTCCATGTCATCTACTTTTGCTTGTTCAATTCTTTTAGGTAAAGTTGAGGATGGGACCAATGGTGATACCGCTGATGACCACTATCATCGTTACATGGTATGTGTGCTACAAATTTTCCATGGCTTTCATGTTGGATGGTAATTTAGTAATCTATATAAAATGACAATCAATAGTAGTAGTTGATGATGTTCAAATGCATATTGGTATCTGTTCAACTACTTGAGACCAGAAGCATTTTTCTATACTCCAGGAAGACATCGAATTGATGCATTCCCTGGGTGTCAACTCATATCGATTTTCCATTGCATGGGCAAGGATTCTACCAAGTAAGTTTGACAATATTTAATTCATTTACTAGTCTATTGCTCTCTTATTGGATATATTGTGCTTACGCATAGATGTTTAAAAAAAAAGGTTGTTGACGTAATTCAACTCTTACTACAGAAGGCCGCTTCGGGCATGTTAATCCACATGGTGTAGCATTCTACAATGCTCTTATTGATGCTCTTCTACAAAGAGGTATTAGTTCAACAGATATATGCAATGGACACTACTTTGAAGATATATATAGAGTTCTGAACTACATTTTAAACAGGCATAGAACCATTTGTGACGATATCTCATTTTGACATTCCATATGAACTGGACAAGCGATATGGTGGATGGTTGAGCCCCGAAATTCGGTATGTCCATTTCTTTATTTGTTATAAAGATGGCTTCTAATTCTTGATTTGTTGGTTGGTCTAATTTCTAATTACTTTCTAGGAGGGACTTTGGTTACCTAGCAGATGTATGCTTCAGGATGTTTGGTGACCGAGTAAAATTTTGGATAACGTTTAATGAGCCAAATATGTTCACAAAGCTTGGCTATATCTATGGACAGTTCCCTCCTGGTCACTGCTCTAGGCCATTTGGGAACTGTACTTTTGGAAATTCTTCAACTGAGCCATATATAGCGGGTCACAACATGGTATTGTCTCATGCAAATGTGGTCAACATTTACAAGAAAAAGTACCAGGTATGAAATACACAGAAGTAAACACATTAGGTTGTGTTACTGAAACGAAAACACCAACTAAATGAGTTACTAAAACGAAAACACCAATTAAATAAGATTGTGTATGTAATATATATAGTTGTTGTTTGGCAGGGGAAACAAGGTGGCCGTATTGGAATTACTGTTCACTCAAGATGGTATGAACCATTCCGGAATACCCCAACAGACATCTTAGCTGTTGAGCGGGCTCTATCTTTTGGCGCTCTATGGTAATAATATTTCTGTTATATTGATAGCCAAGAATACAAATAACACTTTATTTTCTAATAACAAGCCCTAGACATATAGTATTATTAATTACTTTCCAATTTTATACTATGCCTAATTTGTTTGATTATGCCAGGTTTTTGGACCCCATAATTCGTGGCGATTACCCCTCTGCGATGCGCAAGATCTTGGGTCCAAATCTACCTGAATTCACATTGAAACAAAAGAAGATACTACAGGCATCCAAGTTAGATTTCATTGGTTTAAATCATTATTCAACATCCTATTTGAAGGACTGCATCTCCTTATCATCACCATGTGAATTGGATCCATTTGATGGGGATGCCAAAATTAGTACTTCAGCAGAAAGAGATGGAATACTTATTGGTGAAAGGGTAAACATGTATTGTTGCAATATTAGTTTATTTGAAGAGAAATTTCAAGTAGGGAATTGGCCAACTGCTTTAATGGTGGAGAGGTGTTCGAGTTAGCCTGGGTGCTCATCTGGGTTTGGGTAGGACTAGCTTGGGTGGTGATGCCCATTTCGTGTTTTAGTGAATGCTAAAGCAGGCAGAGTAGTAGAATTGTCGGTCATTTTTTAGAAAGAAAAGGAAACTAAATATGATTTTTGGCCAAGCTGAAGGGAATAATAATTATTATTATTTTTGACTGTTGCAATCTTTATTCGTGCAGACAGGGTCGCCATACATTAATACTGTTCCATACGGCATCGAAAAAGTGGTCATGTATTTCAAAACAAGATACAATAACACACCCATTTATGTCACTGAAAATGGTATGTCTTCTAACCATTTCTTTATTTTCTGGATGGAATAAACACTAGTTCTAAGCGAAATTATATTTTAGATGTTTCTATTTATGGCTGTAATTTGAGCACTGACACTATCCGAGCATCTCCAACAGGACCCTCTACTTGACTCCCCTACTTTAGATTTAGGTAGTAGAGGTAAAAAAACCAACTCCGACATGCCCCCTACTTGACCCCCCACATTTGTTGGCCTCCTGCTTTTCCCCCTCTACCCTCTACTTCTGTTGGCCCCCTACTCTCCACCATGCAAAATCTGGATGAGAGAGGAAGACAAAACAGCCCCACACGTCATTGACTACTAAAACGAATTTGAGTAGTATGGTTTAGGTAGTATTGCTAGAGTTGGAAGCAAAATATGAGTAGTCTCAAAATAGGTGCCTTCCTAAATAGAGGAGTAGGAGGTGTGTTTTAGGTAGCATTATTGGAGATGCTCTAATCAGACAAAACTATGTGTTAGGACATTGATAAGACTGTTGCAAGTACTTTACCTTACATATTTACTCACATGACTTTAAATCATTTAGACTCAAAACATGTAAGTTATACATGATACATCTGTATTCAGAAAATAGTTGTAAAATAATCTCATTAATTTGATTTTTAAAGAATATATTCTAAGAAATAAGCGTCAAAATTTGCAAAAAGAAAAACTAGTCAAAGATACAAATCAAAGATAATGCAAAGTTAAATGTGACAAACATTTCTAACTGGAGGAGGGAGGACTTTCAGAATTAGGATTTATCCATATAAACATAAAAAAAGAAACATGTCCCAACAAACTAAGCTAGTCATTCATGGTCTAAATTCATGTCTTATAAGAATTTTACAGGTTATTCTCAAGCAAGCAATAGCGGCATGTCTGCCAAGGATTTTACCAATGACACAGGAAGAGTCAATTATCTTCAAGGCTACCTCACCTCTTTGGCCTCAGCGATAAGGTAACTGTCACAACTCTCGATCAATCTTAAACAGAAGCAGTGCTTTGTGGCTTTGAACAATGTCTTGGATGCTTTGCTGCATCTGCATGTTCTTTTTCCTTTCTTTCTGGACATTGACTAAATCACACATATGCCTCTGACCTATTGACCATTTCACTCTCTAAAGGAAAGGGGCCAACGTGCGTGGTTACTTCGTGTGGTCTCTTCTCGACAACTTTGAGTGGAATTCTGGATACACACAGAGATTTGGGCTCTACTATGTCGACTACAATACACAGAAAAGGACCCCCAAACTGTCATCGAGATGGTATCGTGAGTTCCTCAAGGGATCACCCCTGAGAACAAGGCCCCGAAATGGAAACTCCCACTATTCTCCTCGAAAGATTAGTGATATGTAGATGTTTACCATGGTCTAATCATTGAGTTGGCGGGCTTGCGCCTTGAGCTGTCTCAAGGACTTTGAATATGTGTGCTGTGTGTGGCATCAATAAAACTATAAAAGGCAGGGAGAAAATGGGTTCTCTTTATTAGAAATGAAATGTTGTAATTATTATGTTTATTGTAACAACCTTCTAGGTTAGCTCAGATCCCTTGATCGTGGATCTCTGTATGATTTGTTGTGGCCGTAATAATATAAACTAGTAGCTATATATGCACGTGCAACATACACATGTTTATGGTTGTTTTTTAAAAGAATGTCATACATTTTGTTAATGAATCAACCAAAAATGAACAATAACATTTTAGTATAGATAATCTTTTAGACCTCATGACTCAAGTAACAGAACAAATCAATCAACTCATGGAGAGAGAACAATTCTACTTTCACATTATTTTTTAAATAATTCATGCATGTAATGAAAAAAATCATAAGGGATCTCGGCTCTACTCTCTCCATCCCAAATTATAAGGCATTCCAGGAATCTTGGAGAGCCAAAGGATCTCAAATTTGACCAAATTTATATGATAAGATAATAATATTTATGACACCAATTAAGTATTATTAGATTCTTCATTAATTATATTTTCATAGTATACCTATTTGATGTTATAAATTTTTGTAATTTTTTCTATAATTTTGGTCAAACTTAAGATGCTTTGACTCTCTAAGATTCTTGGAATGCCTTATAATTTGGAATAGAGGGAGTATTCATTAATATTTGAGCTGCACAATAAGACCACAACTAAACGGCGCGATGCTGCAATTTTGATATTTGAGCCGGCTTGAAACTGCAACCACACAGTGGCCCATATATAGCAGCCTCGTACCAGGATGAACAAATGGCAGCGAAGGATAGGCCGATAGGGGGATGTCCAGCCAAGCGTGTAGACACCCACAGTGACGCCGCAGGAGACTCTTCAAACTCTAACCTAACCACTCGTTTCAATCGTGCAGTAGTGATCATACTATCCTTCTGTTCCCTCCCTCTTTGTTACCCTTTGGTTGTACTGAACCCTTTGTTTGCTTCCTTTTCTTAATAAAAAATTCCTGTAGGGGCTTTGGCCCCTCCAGTTTTGTCAAAAAAAAAATAGTGATCATACGTATAGCCCTTGAGTTCAGTGGCACTGAATCAACAAGTATCCGTCAGCTATAGTAGTACAGTACATCGCAAGTTGAATCATCTTGTGGCTGTGTTTTTCTGGTTAGGCAGAGGTCGAAAGTAATGTTTTCAAGGCCTTATATTATGAGATCTCTTATATCGATTGTATATGTCTGAATCGTGAAGTGAAACTAAATCGCATTTCCGATGAGTTGTGATGACAGGTCCTACTGAATCTACTAGTGTCATTCAAGAATTACATTTTCTGTGGGACGGAGAGAGTATGTCAGTATGTGGGATCAATAAAAAAGGCAGGATGAAAATGGGTTCTTTTTACTAGAGATAAAATGTTGCAAATATTTTTTTGAACTGTTGGGGGGGTTGTATATGTCTGAATCGTGAAGTGAAACTAAATCGCATTTCCGATGAGTTGTGATGACAGGTCCTACTGAATCTACCAGTGTCATTCAAGAATTACATTTTCTGTGGGACGGAGAAAGTATGTCAGTATGTGGTATCAATAAAAAGGCAGGATGAAAATGGGTTCTTTTTATTAGAGATAAAATGTTGTAAATATTTTTTTTGAATTGTCGGGGGAGGGGGGCGCATCCCCACATGAATATATATTGATATAGAATCAACAGCCTCATTTTTAGGAAAAATGAGACATAATCCTGTCGCCTGGTTAATTTTAAAAAACCGGACTAAAACCATACAATAGCCCCAGCGCAAGGGAAAGCTTGTAGCATATCCACTAAAAACAAAACAACAACAACAATTGCCCCAGCTTAAGGGCGAATGGTGGCACAACCACAAAACACCAGTAAGAAGAGAACAACTGCAACACCAAGGCACGAGAACTCTTTAACGATGGCTCCATGGAGGTGAACGACGTGAGACTGTAATCATCGTCAGCCAAGCAAGAGCTTAGCAAGGCTTTCGCCCGAGTCTTGTGCTGAGGATAGCCGCAAATGGTTAGGATTCTGCAAGATGTTCTTCAACAACGCCTTCAAGAAGGGAATCCATCGTCGCTGGCCCAGCCAAGGGCCGAGCTGAGCTTTTGCCCAGAACCTTCACAAGAGCTCTCACAGAAGAGGCAACAAATGACATTGTTGGGTCATCCGGACTCCAGAACTGATGCCCCGACGCTGCCGCCACGCTGTCACTGGCTCACCACCACTGCAGGCACAGACATGGTCGACGTCGTCATTATGCTGAGATGGCGCTCTACCCTCCCCGACGAGAGGCATAGAGGGAGGGCGCCCACGGACACGCAGCCCCGCCGCTGGCTCGCTCACGGGCAAACCACATGCAATGTGCACTCACGTGTAGAAGAAACTATTACCGGAGCACCATCTGTGCCCTAGAAACGAAAGGACATAGTTTCATTAGATCCAAAAGGGAGGTCGCCAGATCAGGCGCAGGGACACCATGGTCACGCAACCCCACCGCCAGCATGCTCGTGACCAAACCACGTGCGACCAAGCCCTGCACACGCACAAGAAGTAGAGGCACTAGCACCACAGATCTTTAGCACCAGGACTAACCGAGGGAGCGGTGAATCCGACTAGATTCCCGCCCGACCCAACAGGGCACCTACCGCCGTGGGCTGTCTGCGCACTGGACACGGCCGTCTGGCCTCCCGGCTGACAGATCTGGCCACCACCATCAAGGAGGCGCGGTAGGCCGCCGGACTGCAGCCTTGGCCGCCTCTGGCGAGTGCACACTGGATCAGGTCGCCAGGCCACCCGGCCGCTAGATCCGGCCGGCACAGGCCCGTCGCGGGCAGATCTGGATTTCAGGAGTGTTGGCAACCAAGTTGAGCCATTGGAAGAAAGGGAAAGCACGGGGAGGACAAGGGGAGTAGAGGCGGTGGAAAGGGTGAGGAAGCTACGGTGGCTGCCTTTTTAAGCAGCACAACCATGGGCCGCCGCCACTGCATGCCGAAGGGGGCGGCGATGGCGGCAGTAGGGGTGTGAAAGCCTGTAACACCCTAAAATTTGAAGAAAAGAAAAATAGGGAAAATATGGTTTTTATATTTATTTTGGTGAAGCATGCAAATTTAGAATAAGAATAATTTTTATAAATTTAAAATCAAATATAAGGGTAGAAACATGATTGAGCATTCATGCTGCTGCATTTGGAGTTTTGTGTTGAGTGGTTTGAATCAAATTCAAATTTGATTTGAAAATCATTTGAAAAATGGATTTGAAAAATTGGAAAAGGAAAAAAGAAAAGGAATTCTATTTTTCCCGGGCCGTTTCTTCATCCGCAGCTGCAGCCGGCCCGTGTTCCCTGCGCGCGGCCCATCCCCTCTCCCGCGCCGCCTTCGTCTCCTCTTGGGCCGAGCCGAGCCCAGCAAGCCGGCCCGTCTCGCGCGGCCGATTTCCCCCGCTCTGAGTCGCCGACAGGTGGGACCCGTTTGTCAGTGACTGCCTCCCCTTTCCTTTCTTCTTCCTCTAGCTTTCCAACCGCGAGCTCACCTTCCCTCCTCTTCCGATTCGATCGGGCGGCTCGATCTCCTTCTCCTTCCATAGTTAGCGACGCCCCCGAGCTATAAAACGGACCCCCGAGCCTCCCCGCTTCGCATTGAACCCTAAATCATCTAGCCACGACGTCCCGGGAGCGCCCCCGTCGGAGCTCCGCCTCCACCGCCGCCATCCCGAGCTGACCACCGCCCTTAGCCCGCCCTCCGGTCTTCTTTTCGCGCGGGGTAAGATCTCCGTGGTTCGCTCTTTCTCCCGGTGCTCTCGGTTTGTCGAACGGTGGTCGGTAAGGCCGTTTCTTCGAGCTCCGGCGAGCTCGGGTTTCCTCCGGCCATGGCGCCGCCGTCGGAGTACTGTGGCCGCCGGCGCCTCTTTCTCTCTCCTTCCCCGATCCGATCTCAGCCTTTGATTTCGAATCCGACGGTCAAGATTAGAACGTACCGGTTCGGCTGACGGTTTTGCTAAAGAGCCCCTGCGATTTCGTCTTTTTGAACCCGCGGTCCAAAGCGCATTCTGGAAAATACGTTTTTAATAAATGAAAACGTAATTCGTTTCGGAAAAAGAAAAATACGCTTTCACATATTTACAGTTTTGCCACTGAGATTGATTTAGCCGTAGAATCTTCGTTTTAACTCCGATTTGATCCATTCAAATTGCGTTAGATTCGTATTTGCGAGCTCTATCTAATGGTGTAACTGTACAGTAGGTTTAGATTAATTTATTTTCGAGTTTTAATTAAAGTATTTATTTTATTATAGGAAATCTTCGGAAATTCATAACTTTGTCGTTTTAGATCCGTTTTTCGTGATCTTCGCGTCTGTGTGATCCTAGCGAGTTGTAGATTCATTTTAAAGACTTTTTATCTTATTTTCTTACTGTTGGTGTATTGTTCTAATTATAGTCTTGTTTGTCTATGCATGATTGCCTCTGGATGTGTGTTGTTGATAATGGTTGATCGAGTATAGACGATGAGCAATTCGTTGGAGATCAAGAGCCTTACTACGAGCACGATCTTCAGGACCAGTTTGAGCAAGGCAAGTATAGCATGGGATTATCCTTGTTGTCCTATCCACATTATGCAATTAATGTCATTATGCATTTATTCCTTGTTAAGGATGACTTAGTGATTGATCCTATACCTTGGTACCCATTATGATGCATTGATTAGTATGGCTAGTGCTTAAACATGGACTATGATCATGTCAATTGATTAGAGGAATATGCAATAAACATTAAAATATGATTTTGATTCTTGTATAAAGGGGATTAGAGCATGTGTGTTGTTTTATGTGCTCTAATTGCTCTCCATAAGGACTCATCTATAAGCGACAATCCGGGATTTACAGTACAACTGTGGGGGCTATATGGCTCTGGCTTTAGTCATATAGAAGGACCTTTTCTAGCTTGTTAGAGGTAACCTTTTTGGCGTAAGAATGGCTTGACGAATCGGGTATAGTGCGGCCTCTGTCCTTATGTGTATAGGCTGCGGGTTATTGTGCCATTTGGAAGGAGGGCTCTACATCTGTTTGCCGAGTGAATCTAATGGCCCTAACTTGTTAGACGAACCTTCGAAAGACTTCATAGTGTTTACCCTGCCTGCTCACCTTGGTAGTGTTTTGGGAGTAATTAACCCGGGCATTTGGGTAACACGACTCACAGTGAAAGTGTACAACCTCTGCAGAGTGTAGAACTGTTATAACAGCCGTGCTCACGGTCACGAGTGGCCTTGGACCCTTATGGAATAGTTGAATAATTGTTTATGTTTATGTTTCTGCTATTCATTAATCATTTCACATGGATCATATGTTTATTGTTTACATTGAGACCTTTTGATGCTATTGATATGCTAAAATCATGTTAACTAAAAGCTACATGCTGATAAACCAATGATTATGCCTTTTTGAGCCTCATGAACCCCATGTTACACTTGTTGAGTACGAGATGTACTTACGCTTGTTTATTTCTCTTATTTGGATAAAAATCCCGGATGGGTAACAGATGGAGGTAATAGCGACTACTACGCCTACTTCCCTGAGGATTACTAGTCTTGCTGTCAACCAGTCAATGTACCTGTGACTGGAGCTACCACGAGAGAGATTTTTATTTATACTTCCGCTACATTTGTGTTAAGACTATGTGTTTAAATATCGTGATGTAATAACATTTGCCATGATACTTCTGTTATAATTTGTGAACTTATGTGTGATTGATCTCTGGGCGCACATAAGGGTAAGCATTCCATTTGGTCGATAAATGGGTGTGACAAATTGGTATCAAAGCTCTTGTTGACTGTAGGACGCAAGCCTAGCTAGCAATGGTCGAAGTAGTGTCATCTTTACACTATTTTTATGCTCACTATCTTGCTCTTGTTATTTGATAAATTTTTATGCTTCTTATGTCTCACTCTATTACGAAATTTTGCCTCTATTCTAACTTCATCTACAAATTCTGTAGATGACTCGTGACCGTAAGACTGCCCGCATCAGCTTTGGAGGATACTACCCACCTCGTGCCCTGCTTGCAACTGAAGAGCCACAAGAGCCAGAACCTCAGGAACAAGAGAAGACCCCTGTAGCACCAGTCCAAGCACCAGCACCTCCCCAGGAAGAGATTGAGCCTGAAGAAGATCCAGAAATCGTTGAGATTGAAGATGGTGAGGAGGAAGATAATGGAGGAGAACAACCCCCGTCTCCACCACATGAAGCTCCTGAAGATGTGCCACCTCCTCCAATGGGGTGGACTGTGAGGATCTACCACAGGAATGGAGGGGATGCTGTCTCTCATATTCGTCTAGTGGGGATGCTCACTGCTTACTTCGCTGATTGGCATCCAGCCGTGGAGTACGTCTGCTGGGAGTACACTCATCCACTAGAGAGCACGTACTGGAAGGCAAGGGCAAGCATCTTTGCACACAAGCAAGACAAGGGGGCATATCAGCTGGACAGGATGTTCTCTCATGTGGGACATCGAGCTACTATAGAGGATAGCATTGAAGATGCTGCTTTTGAAGCATGTATGGGTCTCCGCTATCTTCGCTTTAACCTTATGAAGCATGACATTCATCGCTTCCTTCCTCGTGCACACCCCGAGCTTGGTTGGGCTATGACAGATCCAGTGCAGCTAGAGCCACTACCTCGGGTGATGGTGAACTTTGTCTATGACATGATGGACAGGAAGCTGCAACTAGAAGAGATGGTGAGGACACAAGGGAAGACTATCAAGAGATGCCAAGCAACCATTGATGAGCTCCGAGCAAACCAAGGCATGCCCAAGATCTACGAGAAGTTAGAGCATGAGCCACTTCCTTAGGAAGTAGGAGTCCTTTTATGTAATAAGAATGTTCTTAGTAACGTCAGTTGAGTCAGTCGAGTCTGTCGTGTGGTTTGAACCTTGGTGTGCTAGTTGCTTTATTATTATGCTTATGTGTGAGTTGGATCTTTGTTTGAGTGTCTGGACTTGTAGGCATGTCTACAAGTTCCATTATTAAGAATAATAAGTTTATTAGTCAAGGAATAATAGTTGGGTTTGATATTATCTCGTTTCTGTCCTTGCTGTTTTCTGGAGCAGTCTCTGATGTTTCTGTTATAGTTTAAAAACGGTTCGTGCAACATTTATGAAATTTTTATGAGAGAAACTAGACTCAAGCATCTTTCAAATGCCACTGGAATCACCTTTTATCTAATCTGGTTCGAGAGATATAATTTTCACAAGTTAGAGTTTCTGCACAGTCTGGAATCTGGAATAGTTTCTGTTACGCCTTATTTTTCATAGACTTAACGACAGAATCTGGTCTTGAGTTCTGAATAGAAATTGGGGATAATTTCATAAGCTTTCCAACCATATAAAGCACGCCTCTTTTGGATTTCTGTAGCCCGAGATATGATTGAAATACTGAACTGTCAATAATGCTACTCGTCCAGAAAACTTTCAGATCTCATTCTTAATCTTATAAGTGGTTGATAACCTGGATTTCTTAAAGTTTGCATGTTTATGGGTGGCAGATGGCCGGAAGAGGAAGAGGCAGAGGTCGTGGCAACATTCCCCCGAATCCACCACCACCACCGCCACCAACTATCGAGCAGTTGCTGGCAGTACAGACGCAGTTGATGCAACAACTGGTGCAGAATCAGCAGAATCAGCCAGTTGCTGGAGTTCAACCACGTGACAAGCGTGGTGAATTTTTGAAGGGTCGTCCCCCAGTGTTCACACATGCTGCTGATCCTTTGGAGGCCGATGATTGGCTTCGTGCTGTGGAGAAACAACTCACCATTGCACAATGTGATGACCGACAGAAGGTGTTGTTCGCTTCTGGGCAACTTCAGGGAGAAGCTCAAGATTGGTGGGAGTCATATGAGTATGGTCGTCCTGCTAATGCTCCTGCAGTCACCTGGCAGGAGTTTAGAGAGAACTTCAGGGCTTACCATATACCTGAAGGGATGATAGAATTGAAGGCGGAGGAATTCAGGAACCTGACCCAAGGGTCAATGTCTGTAGCTGAGTACCGTGACAAGTTTGCTCAATTGTCACGATATGCTCCACATGAGGTGGCCAATGACAATGATAAGCAGCGCCGCTTCTTGAAGGGATTATATGATGGACTACAGTTGCAGTTGATGTCCAATACCTATCCCAACTTCCAGACGCTTGTGAACCGCGCTATTGTGGTGGATAACAAGCGCAAAGAAATGGATGCTAAGAGGAAGAGGTTACAGGGACAAGCCTCCAATAGCAACACCCGTCCACGCACTGGCTTCCAACAGAATACTCAGCAGAGACCTTCTACTGGACAGTGGAACCGTGGTCAGACCCCATTTCGTGGACAGTTCCCTCAACGTCCCCCATTTCAGCCACAGAGTAGCAACCAACGTCCACCACAGCAGAATGGGAATCAAGTGCAGCGCCAGGGTCCTTCCAACAACACTCCTACAAAGACCAGTGCTCCCAACACTCCCAACAGGTGTTTCCGTTGTGGAAAAGAAGGTCACCTGTCTTACAACTGCCCAGAGAAGCCTAACCAGCAGACTCCCCAGAGACAGAGCAGCCACCAGAAGCCCGCACTTAACTCGGGAAGGGTGAATCACTTGTCCCAGGAAACTCCAGTGGAGGAGCCAGAAGTTATGCTTGGTACGTTCGATGTCCACTCTACTCCCACCACTGTTCTTTTTGATTCTGGAGCATCACATTCTTTCATATCACAATCGTTTGTTAGAATACATAGAATCCATTTGTGTGCCATGAAGAACCCTATCTTAGTAAACTCACCTGGTGGAAGCATGCCAGCATCTTATCGCTGTCTTCCCATTAGTCTCAACTTAAGGGGGGTAGAGTTTTCAGTTAGTCCTATAGTATTGAGGACAGCCGGGATTGATCTTATACTGGGAATGGATTGGATGATGCAACAACAAGCAGAGATTCAGTGTAAGGATAAATCAGTTGTGCTGACTACACCAAAGGGGGATAGGATCAGGGTTGAAGTCAAAGTGCAAAAACAAGCGACCGCTACAGTGAACCAGCTCAATGATGGTGCCAATCAGGAGGATCCAGTTGTGGAGGAGTTCCCAGATGTGTTTCCGGAGGATTTGCCAGGTATGCCACCAGACCGTGACATTGAATTTATTATTGAATTATTACCTGGAACTGCACCTATAGCTAAGCGTCCATATAGAATGGGAGTAAATGAACTAGAAGAACTTAAGAAACAAATTAAGGAGTTACAGGATAAGGGTTTTATTCGTCCTAGTTCGTCACCATGGGGTGCACCAGTGATTTTTGTGGATAAGAAAGATGGAACTCAGAGGATGTGTGTAGATTATCGGTCTCTTAACGAGGTTACTATTAAGAACAAATACCCATTGCCTAGAATTGATGACCTGTTTGATCAGTTGAGAGGAGCTTGTGTATTCTCCAAGATTGACCTTCGCTCTGGATATCATCAATTGAAGATTCGTGCCAGGGATATACCCAAGACAGCATTTACTACACGTTATGGGTTATATGAGTATACAGTGATGTCATTTGGTTTGACTAATGCTCCTGCATACTTCATGTATTTAATGAATAAGGTGTTCATGGAATATCTGGACAAGTTTGTAGTGGTATTCATTGATGATATACTAGTGTTTTCCAAGACGGAGGAAGAACATGCTGAACATTTGAGGTTGGTCTTGCAGAAGCTCAGAGAACACCAACTATATGCAAAAAGGAGTAAATGTGAGTTTTGGCTTAAGGAAGTTTCTTTTCTGGGTCACATCGTTTCAAATGGAGGAATATCAGTAGATCCTGGCAAGGTGAAAGATGTATTGAACTGGAAACCACCTATCAATGCAAGTGAGATCCGTAGCTTTTTGGGATTGGCTGGTTATTATAGAAGATTTATAGAGGGATTTTCCAAGCTTACAAAACCAATGACTGCATTGTTGGAGAAGAATGCCAAGTTTGTGTGGTCCGAGAAGTGTCAGGCTAATTTTGAGGAATTAAAGAAAAGATTGACTACTGCACCTGTCTTAGTTTTGCCAGACCTGAATAAACCTTTCTCTATCTATTGTGATGCATCTCGATTGGGATTGGGATGTGTTCTGATGCAAGAAGGTAGAGTTGTGGCATATGCATCGAGGCAGTTAAGGAAGCATGAGCTAAATTACCCTACTCATGATTTGGAATTAGCTGCAGTGGTTCATGCATTAAAGATATGGAGACATTATTTGATTGGACACAAGAGTGATATATACACTGATCACAAGAGTCTCAAGTATATTTTCACTCAAACAGATCTGAACTTGAGGCAGCGTAGATGGTTGGAGTTGATAAAAGACTATGATCTAGAGGTGCATTATCATCCCGGAAAGGCCAACGTTGTTGCTGATGCCCTTAGTAGGAAGAGTTATGCAAATGAAATACAAGTAATGCCTATGCCTAAGGAATTGTGTGCTGAGTGTAAGCATCTGAACTTAGGATTTACTACTAATGCAGTGGAACTAGTATTGGAGCCTACTCTGGAGCAAGAAATCCGTAAAGGTCAGCAGAAGGATGAAAAGTTGAGAGAGATAGCTGAAAACATAGCGAAAGGAAAATCTCCAGGATTTCGTAAGGATGAGAATGGTACGCTATGGTTCGGGAAAAGGCTGTGTGTGCCCGAAGATAGGGAAATACGAATGGCAATTCTGCGTGAAGCTCATGAGTCAGCTTATTCCATACATCCGGGTAGTACTAAGATGTATTTAGATCTGAAAGAGAAATATTGGTGGTATGGTTTAAAGAGAGACGTAGCTGAGTATGTTGCTTTGTGTGACACATGTCAAAGGGTGAAAGCGGAACATCAAAGACCTGCAGGATTGTTACAACCTATGCAGATACCCGAGTGGAAATGGGAAGAGGTCGGTATGGATTTTATAGTTGGGTTACCACGGACTCAACGAGGATATGATTCAATTTGGGTGATAGTGGATCGTCTGACTAAGGTTGCTCATTTTCTGCCTGTGAAGACTACATATAGCAGTGCGAAACTGGCAGAGTTGTATATGGAAAGAATAGTGAGTCTACATGGAGTTCCTAAGAAGATTGTGTCTGATCGAGGTACTCAGTTTACATCTCATTATTGGCAAAAGATACATGAATCATTGAGGACCAAACTAAATTTCAGTACAGCTTATTATCCTCAGACAGATGGTCAAACAGAGAGGATTAATCAGATATTGGAAGATATGTTGAGAGCTTGTGCTCTACAATATGGTACTAGCTGGGATAAGAGTTTGCCATATGCAGAGTTCTCTTATAACAATAGTTATCAGAAGAGTCTTCAAATGGCACCGTTTGAGGCTCTGTATGGACGAAAGTGTAGGACCCCGTTGTTCTGGAATCAGACAGGGGAGAGTCAAGTGTTTGGACCTGATGTATTAAAGGATGCTGAAAAGAAAGTAAGAATGATTAGAGATAATCTAAAAATAGCCCAGTCTAGACAGAAAAGTTATGCTGATACTCGCAGAAGAGAGTTGACATTTGAGGTAGGAGATTATGTTTACTTGAAAGTGTCACCCATGAGAAGTGTGAAGAGATTTAACATGAAGGGTAAATTAGCACCAAGATATATTGGACCTTTCAAGATTATAGAGCGACGTGGTGAAGTGACATATCAATTGGAATTACCAGAGAGTCTGGCAGGTGTACATGATGTGTTCCATGTGTCACAATTGAAGAAATGTTTACGGGTACCAGAAGAACAGATTCCGATAGAGGAACTCACTGTTAAGGAGGATCTTACATATGAGGAGTTTCCGGTTAAGATTTTGGAGACTGCGGACAGAGTCACAAGAAGTAGAACAATCAAAATGTGTAAAGTACAGTGGAATCGGTATACCGCAGAAGAGGCTACTTGGGAACGAGAAGAGGATCTGAGAAAAACCTACCCGCAACTGTTTGAGTAAGCACCGGTCGAATCTCGGGGCGAGATTCATTTTAAGGGGGGTAGAATTGTAACACCCTAAAATTTGAAGAAAAGAAAAATAGGGAAAATATGGTTTTTATATTTATTTTGGTGAAGCATGCAAATTTAGAATAAGAATAATTTTTATAAATTTAAAATCAAATATAAGGGTAGAAACATGATTGAGCATTCATGCTGCTGCATTTGGAGTTTTGTGTTGAGTGGTTTGAATCAAATTCAAATTTGATTTGAAAATCATTTGAAAAATGGATTTGAAAAATTGGAAAAGGAAAAAAGAAAAGGAATTCTATTTTTCCCGGGCCGTTTCTTCATCCGCAGCTGCAGCCGGCCCGTGTTCCCTGCGCGCGGCCCATCCCCTCTCCCGCGCCGCCTTCGTCTCCTCTTGGGCCGAGCCGAGCCCAGCAAGCCGGCCCGTCTCGCGCGGCCGATTTCCCCCGCTCTGAGTCGCCGACAGGTGGGACCCGTTTGTCAGTGACTGCCTCCCCTTTCCTTTCTTCTTCCTCTAGCTTTCCAACCGCGAGCTCACCTTCCCTCCTCTTCCGATTCGATCGGGCGGCTCGATCTCCTTCTCCTTCCATAGTTAGCGACGCCCCCGAGCTATAAAACGGACCCCCGAGCCTCCCCGCTTCGCATTGAACCCTAAATCATCTAGCCGCGACGTCCCGGGAGCGCCCCCGTCGGAGCTCCGCCTCCACCGCCACCATCCCGAGCTGACCACCGCCCTTAGCCCGCCCTCCGGTCTTCTTTTCGCGCGGGGTAAGATCTCCGTGGTTCGCTCTTTCTCCCGGTGCTCTCGGTTTGTCGAACGGTGGTCGGTAAGGCCGTTTCTTCGAGCTCCGGCGAGCTCGGGTTTCCTCCGGCCATGGCGCCGCCATCGGAGTACTGTGGCCGCCGGCGCCTCTTTCTCTCTCCTTCCCCGATCCGATCTCAGCCTTTGATTTCGAATCCGACGGTCAAGATTAGAACGTACCGGTTCGGCTGACGGTTTTGCTAAAGAGCCCCTGCGATTTCGTCTTTTTGAACCCGCGGTCCAAAGCGCATTCTGGAAAATACGTTTTTAATAAATGAAAACGTAATTCGTTTCAGAAAAAGAAAAATACGCTTTCACATATTTACAGTTTTGCCACTGAGATTGATTTAGCCGTAGAATCTTCGTTTTAACTCCGATTTGATCCATTCAAATTGCGTTAGATTCATATTTGCGAGCTCTATCTAATGGTGTAACTGTACAGTAGGTTTAGATTAATTTATTTTCGAGTTTTAATTAAAGTATTTATTTTATTATAGGAAATCTTCGGAAATTCATAACTTTGTCGTTTTAGATCCGTTTTTCGTGATCTTCGCGTCTGTGTGATCCTAGCGAGTTGTAGATTCATTTTAAAGACTTTTTATCTTATTTTCTTACTGTTGGTGTATTGTTCTAATTATAGTCTTGTTTGTCTATGCATGATTGCCTCTGGATGTGTGTTGTTGATAATGGTTGATCGAGTATAGACGATGAGCAATTCGTTGGAGATCAAGAGCCTTACTACGAGCACGATCTTCAGGACCAGTTTGAGCAAGGCAAGTATAGCATGGGATTATCCTTGTTGTCCTATCCACATTATGCAATTAATGTCATTATGCATTTATTCCTTGTTAAGGATGACTTAGTGATTGATCCTATACCTTGGTACCCATTATGATGCATTGATTAGTATGGCTAGTGCTTAAACATGGACTATGATCATGTCAATTGATTAGAGGAATATGCAATAAACATTAAAATATGATTTTGATTCTTGTATAAAGGGGATTAGAGCATGTGTGTTGTTTTATGTGCTCTAATTGCTCTCCATAAGGACTCATCTATAAGCGACAATCCGGGATTTACAGTACAACTGTGGGGGCTATATGGCTCTGGCTTTAGTCATATAGAAGGACCTTTTCTAGCTTGTTAGAGGTAACCTTTTTGGCGTAAGAATGGCTTGACGAATCGGGTATAGTGCGGCCTCTGTCCTTATGTGTATAGGCTGCGGGTTATTGTGCCATTTGGAAGGGGGGCTCTACATCTGTTTGCCGAGTGAATCTAATGGCCCTAACTTGTTAGACGAACCTTCGAAAGACTTCATAGTGTTTACCCTGCCTGCTCACCTTGGTAGTGTTTTGGGAGTAATTAACCCGGGCATTTGGGTAACACGACTCACAGTGAAAGTGTACAACCTCTGTAGAGTGTAGAACTGTTATAACAGCCGTGCTCACGGTCACGAGTGGCCTTGGACCCTTATGGAATAGTTGAATAATTGTTTATGTTTATGTTTCTGCTATTCATTAATCATTTCACATGGATCATATGTTTATTGTTTACATTGAGACCTTTTGATGCTATTGATATGCTAAAATCATGTTAACTAAAAGCTACATGCTGATAAACCAATGATTATGCCTTTTTGAGCCTCATGAACCCCATGTTACACTTGTTGAGTACGAGATGTACTTACGCTTGTTTATTTCTCTTATTTGGATAAAAATCCCGGATGGGTAACAGATGGAGGTAATAGCGACTACTACGCCTACTTCCCTGAGGATTACTAGTCTTGCTGTCAACCAGTCAATGTACCTGTGACTGGAGCTACCACGAGAGAGATTTTTATTTATACTTCCGCTACATTTGTGTTAAGACTATGTGTTTAAATATCGTGATGTAATAACATTTGCCATGATACTTCTGTTATAATTTGTGAACTTATGTGTGATTGATCTCTGGGCGCACATAAGGGTAAGCATTCCATTTGGTCGATAAATGGGTGTGACAAAGCCCAAGTTTGGTTTTGGTAATTAATGACACCAAGTTGCTAATGCCATGTGTTAAGTGTTTTGAGTTAGGCATAAGCAACACATGTGATGAAGGTGTATGTGGCAAGGAGTGGTGGCCACAAAATCACAATGAGATGGTGCATGGACATGAAATGACGATCATGGTGGAGATGCACATAAAATGATGAACATGATGATCAAGTGAAGAAGAAGGTTCTAAGAGCGCAAGGCAAAGGTATAACCATAGGGTTTTCCTTTTGCCAGTCTAAGATGAGTAGAGAAGTGATTGACCGGATTTATGATACATAGCCGACTATCAAGAGGGGCAATCACGGTTAGCTCAGGAATCAAGTGCCACTAGATCAATGTCTTGAGCATATGCATTAGGATCTAGTAGAGAGCTAACATAATGCCTTGAAAATGTTTATGAAATGCTAACACACATGCACATGGTGTTGTACAGTTGGTGATGTTAGCACATTTGCGAAGGCGGTGAAGTTTGAGCGGTAGAGAGGGGTTTGGGTTTCGGCGCTTTTTGAGGAAGTGAAACGCCTATTTTCTACTACGCCGGAAGTTGGAAAAGAAACGGAGGCGAACGGTGGTCACTGTGGTGACCGGACGCGGTCACGGTTTGACCAGACGCGTCCGGTCAGTTCTTCGCTGCAGTCAGGCACGCGGATGCTAGGGTTTCCAACCGGCGCGTCCGGTCCCTCACGGAACCGGAGTGTCCGGTCAGGCACCCAGAGGGGCACAGCCGGTCGTAGAGCCGACCGAACGCGCGGCGCGTCCGGTCACGTGCGATTGGACGCTTTCGGTCGCGGTGGGAGCTTACTAGACTCCGACCGGACGCCAGGTGCAGCGCGTCCGGTCAAACGCTAGAGCGCGTCCGGTCACGGCAACGGTAACTTCTAACGTGCACTATTCATGCTTGTCTTGTAGTGACCGGACGGTCACCCTAACCAGAGCGTCCGGTCAGTATGTTTTTAACTGCGTCATCCAGTAACAGCTAGCTGCGTACCCCTTCACTATAAATAGATGTTGACCGGGGTTTGGGGGTAACTCTTGCACATTTTAAGACCTAGAGACATCCTTTGAGCTAGAGAACAACCCCTCCACTCATCTCTTTGCTTAGTTGTACATCTTGAGTGAGATTGAGTGAGATTCAAGTGCATTGCTTGAGAGTTGCATTCTAGAGGCACTTGATCTTCGAGTTGCTGCGGATTTCTTGTTACTCTTCTGTGTTTCCCGACACGGTAGACGGCTTGGAGCAGCAGAGTGATTGAGCTCACAATTGGAGATTGTTGGAGCCCTCACCAAGTGTTGTAAGAGGTTCTTGATCCTTCCCCGTGGGAGTTCACAAATTGGATACTCTAGTGGAGCTCGTGGCTTGGAGGATCCCCATCTTGTGTGCGGTTGTGCGGCGCCCGCCGAGGGCTCAACTCTTGACAGTCGATTAGCTCGCGAACCGACAAGTGGGTGCATCGCCACAACGAGGAGTAGCTTGCCGGGAAGCAAGTGAACCTCGGTAAAAATCTTGTGTCATCTCTTTGCCGAGGATTTCTCTTGTGATTGATTCTTCGAGTAAATTACTTCTCTACATCGTTGGTATAAGAATCAAGTCACTTGCTCTTTACTTTCTTGTACTAGACCTAGTGTAGTTTGTTTAGTGTAGCCTTTATCACATAGGAGTAAGTAGCTTAGTGACTTAGCCTTGTTGCTGTGTATTAGAGATCATAGCCTTGCTTCACTAGAATTGTATAGGTGGCTTTCATAGTGTAGTTGAGCTAGTGCTAGAATTAGCTTAGCCATCTTTTATACTAACATGGTTGTTTAGTGAAGCTTGTAGATTTTTAAATAGGCTATTCACCCCACCTCTAGCCATTTGGACCTTACAGGGTGGCCCCGAGGGGCCTTTGGCAGCGGTGGCGGTTCGCCCCCCGAGTCACCTCACAGAGATGACATGGGGGTGCACCGAGCTCGTGTGATAATGCTGTAAATATCAGTATGTTTGTTGTAACAACCTTCTAGGTTATAGCTTCCTTAATCGTGGATCCACTACTGCAGGAATCTTTACCATGGCAGGCAAAAAGCCTTAACCAAGTCGGGCAAGCCAACTGTCTCGGTCAAAAGGTCACGGTTAATGGTGGCCTCAACCGCCTCGGTTAATCGATTAACCGAGGCAGTCGTTATAATCCAACCGCCTCCGTTAATACATATTATCCGAGGCAGTTTTCTTAACCAGCCTGCCTTGGTTAATATTTTAACTAAGGCAGTTGGCTAAAGCCACCTGCCTCCGTTAATGATTTCTAGATTTTTAAAAAAAATGCTCTTTCAATTTTGAATTTGAGTTTTAATTTTGCTAATGAAAACACAGATAAAGCAAAAAATAGAGGACAAACATATTTTACATTCATTCTCGTTCGACGGACCAACATTAAGTTATTACATTACATATGTCTTGATCATTGTTTCACATACACACATCACACATTCATACATGAGCAACTAAAGTCACCTAATCAAAGATGTCTGGCAACTTGTAATCTGTTAGACCCATGGTTCTCTAGTCTCTTAACTTCTCGTACTTCTCCTCCGTCGCCAACTCGCTCTCCTTGTTGAAGAACGCTTCCCCACCCTGCATGCAGGAGTCCATGACAAACTTACATATGTCCGCTATTATTTGAGTGATGCTCTTGTGGTCGATCTTTTCCTTCTCCCACCACCTCTGTGCTTTCTTGAGTTGGCATCAGCTATGGCTGAATCTGCTGCACACTCTGAGGTACTCGCAAGGGTAGTATCCACAGACTAATGTGCCAGGAGGTTGTTTGGCACACTGCACGATATATAATACACAAGCATTAGTACATATAGAGAGCATGCCTGATAAAGTAGCACATATGACTTCTGATACGTACCGGGAATGTTCACCTCAATTTTAGTTGTGTGCCATTCTGTTGCTTCTTCTCAGATCTTCAATCATAGCACTCGGGATCTTTCACGTACTTCTTGTAAGCGCCGTACGAAAACCACTATTGTCAATGACAAATGTATGTAACACATACATTAAGTGTATAAAAGAATAAGCACCATCACTTACTATCACCAAATGCTTTCGAAATGCTTGTACCCTTCTTTGTTCGATCCTTCCTCGAAAGAGTCAAATATACAGGCCCTTCCATCCTGAGGATGGACTATGAATACAATTAAATGGCCCATGATGCCCCTGCTGCACCATTATTCAAACAATACGGATTTCAAATCTTCAAATATGAAAAGTACTGATCCCAGTAGCGCAAGTAGCCTTTTGACTTACTTGAACTCATGGGCGGCAAGGATACACCCATTTCCCTTGACCTTCTACATGGCTCTGTAGATATACATTCCCACATTATACTTCAATTCATCATGCAATTCTATCTGGGCTTGTGGTCTGTCTTTCGGGTCCAAGTCACCAGCCTGAAAGGATCAAGATGCCCAAGAGAGGGGTGAATTGGGCCAATTATAAATTTCTTGCAATAATTAAGCCCTACACTTAGCCCATTTCACCCCCTTGTGCCTACAAGTGTTTCTATTGTTGTACTGCACAAAAGTTTTACACCCTAGGTTCCAATCCGAATCTAGCATGGCAATTCTAAGAATGTAATGACATGAATTGAATTGCTCAAATGTAAATGCTAAAAGTAAAGAGAGGGAGAGGAACGCGGTAATGTTTTTCCGAGGTATCGGAAAGTCGCTACTCCCTGCTAGTCCTCATTGGAGCACCCGCGCAAGGGTGTAGCTCCCCTTGATCCATGCAAGGATCAAGTGTTCTCTACGGGCTGATTCTTCGACACTCTATCACGGTGAATCGCCCACAACCGCTCACAAGACGACTTGGGTCATCCACAAGCTCCGCCGGATGATCATCAAGCTTCGAATCACCACCGAGCCATCTAGGGGTAGGCCCTTGTGCCGAGCCGTCCCTAGCACACGCGGCTGCAGACGCGCCGCCACCGTCCACGTTGACCCTTTTAGCGATTGCCTCCCCACCACCGGTGTCTGCCTCCCCTACGTTGGACACCACCACCACCGAGGACCTTCCTGGTGATCGCCTCCTCTTCAGCACCGGCGCCGGCTCCCAGATGACCGTGGAAGCCAAATCTGGCACTGCTCGACCAGGGCCAGGTGCTGGCGCCACCGTGGCCTTCAATCGCAGGCCTGGGGCGCTCGTTGACACTGAGAATGCTGCCTCTAGTGCTGCCACTGGCGCGGCGCCACCAAGAATGCCTAGCTCGACCCCTCTCTCATCTAACGTGGCTCCATTCTTCCCGGGGCCCTCCGTGGGAGGGCACACGAAGCGCCACCGGTGGGCTAACGACGACGCAGAGGAGTCCAATGACGACCGCCCCGCAACAAACCTGGACGCTGCTCGACTCCCAGCGGCATCCCTGTCTCACGCCCAGCCTCGTCCAGCAGTGGTTGGGGGCTGGGGCGGTGTAGACGCTGGTCGGCAGGGACCTGGCCGAAGGTCAAGGAGACATAGCCGGTCGTGCCTCTAGCTGGCGCACGGCCTGCCTGCTCGGCATGTGGATGGCCGCATCCCCGTCTGCCAACGCCTTGGACGTCGCAGACGGGTCTCTGCCCCCGATGCTGATGGCTGGCGTGAGATTCTCCAACGGCAGCAGACACGACCTTCGGCCGCCTCAACCGAGAAGCAACTTCTGCAGGCCCGGAAGATCCCGGCAGAGCTACACAGCAGATCTTTCAACTACCTTTCCTACTCACACCGAGTAGCGTCCTGTCGGTTGCCACAGCATTGTCTGCGCTGTCACGATACCATCACCTTGCTAGAGACTGCAAGTGGCCCAGGCATGCCGCAGTGACAGTGTCGGAGGCAGGGGGTGGCGGCTCGCGGCCCTCCCTGCACGCACCACTTGGTGGCTCGGACGGAGTTGCGCAGGTGGCTGTGGGGGTACCAATGACTTCCGTTGTCGACGCCGGAGCAAGCTGCTGAGGGAGATCAACTTTGCTGTAGCGTCACTACTTCTACTGCTACACGCTGCTCCTAAGAGTCTGATCCGCTCGCACTGTGGGAGGACGCTAGGCCTCCCATTTGGGTTGACCTGATGCTCGATGAGCTCGTTGCCTCGCTTGTTGTCAGTTGATCAGCGGGGACTACAGTGCTTGGGCACCCATCTACTCCGACTGCGGCCTCTCTGGAGGTTCAGGCATTGATGGCGGACACCTGTTCGCCACCACGGATGATTCAACTCAGCTTCGCGGATGCTAAGGCATCGAGGGTGGATGGTGATGATCGGCCACCTACCTCTATGCCGACTTCTCCTTCGGCCCTAGCTAGGGAGTTTGCTAGGCGCATCTCTGCCTCACGGAAGACTCCCATCCTCAAGGCGCCACCCCGACGTCGAACCCGTCGCTCTCCGTCATCGGTCACCATCTGCCGTAGCACACGTCTGGATGCAAAGTGTGCCTCTCGGGCCCCTAATGCCACCCTTCGAGTGCAAAAGGTTCTTGTGTCCAAGTGGGAACCCACTGTAGCAGAAGCTCCTAAATTATATGGCCCACATGCACCTGTCATTGTCCCGAAGACCTCTGACCGTTGTGTATGTGCACTAGATAACCTAAGAAGATCTGTCGAGTGCCCCCAAGGGACCCCGATTCAACTACATTTAACAACTCATACCAGGATCAACAAAGGAGTAACTACAACATTACAACATTTGGTACAAAAATTTTACATCAGAGTGTGGAAGAATAACAATAAACTTACAATTCATGAATAAGTTAACTTTTTATAAACTTAACTTAATTACGGAAGTCTAGCAGAACTACAGAAGATAACTCAAGTAGAACATCTAAGTCAGGAGAGGACAACCAGATCATATCGAGCCCGCCGACATGACCTCGGTTAACAGTACCAGTCAGTACCTGCAACAGAGGTTAACAAACCCTGAGTACTCAATTGTACTCCACAAGACTTATCCGACGAAAAGAAAAGACTCCAAGGATATGCTGGCTTTAAAGGAAGTAGTGGAGCTAGAATAGGAGAGTTTTGCAGAAAAGCTTTACTATAAGTGGATCCTTACTTTCAATATTTTAGTTCAAGCTCTAACATCAATTTTAGTGAAACTCATTGTAGTTCAATTTTGCACCTGTTCTATCTCAATCACTTACATTAAGGGCTCGTTTGGATTATGACCACGAGATGCCGCGCCAGAGTCTTGGCATGCCAAACATGCGGCGCAGAAAACGGCCGCCGCACTTCTGGCACGTTTTGGCACCTAAAATGTACTAGAAGACCATGGCAAGGCTGCGGCATGCCGCAAATGGGGCAGCCAACCAAACGCCCTGCGCAACTGCGGCGCCGAAGTTGCGGCACGTTTTGGCATTCTTTGGACGCGAACCAAACGCTCCCTAAGCATCACATCTCATTTCCATCTCTTCATTTCCTTTCCATGGTCACCATGTTCCATTATTAACTACGATGATGAACAGCAAATCGAGTCTCCATATCCGAGGAGCAACGACGATTCAAACCGCTTATTTACCCACCTGGGGCTTCCTAACCACACGATATATGCGGGACTTAAACCCCCATATATCAACCTATACTCGGATCCTCCAAAACATGACCGAGTCCAGCACCACCCGAGAGTACAGTACACCTCCAATCCAGCCCTTGGCTACGAGGGTACACACTACTCTCGCCATCTCTCCACTCCCAGTGCGCGGTCGGCTGTTCACAGGATAGAATAGCCGAGATAGGGTTTACCATGAGTATGTGGTTAGTACTATAAAGTCTCGACGTACATAGTTCAATAATGAACGGTCCTTAACCGACACAGGCGGAGCACTACATCGACTCATTTCACGATGCAAGCTACCCGCCCGGTCTATGTTTAATATCACCATATTCATATTCATATGCTCTCATGACCCGTCATTAGATCAGGAGAAGCAAAGGTAAACCTGTTTCTCGCAAACGTTGAAACTACCATTCGACTTCTACCGAAGTCTAAGCACTACTAAGCATAAGAGATCGACCTACACATACTAGTGGGATATCATCTGGATATAAATGAAGATCAAGGTAATTATGCAACAACGGTATCAACCAACTCCTACTAACTTAATGCACATTACACTAGACTTAAGGTGTAATAAAGCATTTAAAAACAGAAGGGTGGTTGTATGTCCAGGGCTTGCCTTAGTTGTAGAGAAGTTAGTTTTCCCTCAGAGAGTTCCAATAGACAGCAACACCTTTGGTGGATGGACCTACTCCGACACAATCCAAAACACTCTCGTACAAACTACACGTATACAAGTGATGCGAGACTTAATATGATGGAATGCATGCCATGATGCATGATGATGAGCAAAGCATAGCATACAATAGACATTTAGAAAGGATAAACATTAGTTATCTACTTGAGTACAACTTTCCTTCGCGGTACAGTTACAAAGCAACAAAACTATTAAACAACTGCAATCACATTAAGATGTTGTTAAGAAAATTACTTAACTTCACTTTTTACCCAAGAGGTTGCATCTAATAACAAGTAATTCTACCACAAGACCACTAAGTATTAACATAAGTAAGTTATTAACTACTAATGACCTAACTAACTATCATTAACAAAACTTAATTAACAAGTTAATCATGAACTCAAACAATCAATTAAAATGCCAAGGGTCATCACTAATGATCTAAGGTCAACAAGAAATCTCAAAGTCACACAAATCCTAAATTATCAAGTTAAACACATGTTTAATTAATTAATTAATTAAGATAGAAATTAAGAATAAAATAAATTTTATCCAATTAAGCCCAAACTTTTTCTACAGATTAGTCTTACCCTAAAACAGTACAAAAAATTAATTTCATGATTTTTGGACTTTTATTTCAATTACTAAAATTCATGGAAGTTGCATTTAATAATTAATTGAGCTAATTAAATCACATACCAAAGTAATCAAAATTGGTATTTAATATTTTTCTTAAATAATACACAGTACAAAGAGGTTACACAAAAAATTTTACTATTTTTGGAATTCTAAATAATTTACCACAAAATAAATAAAACATAGTACTATTTAGCATTTTTGAAAAAGAAAAACAAAAACCGCAGCACAGGCCGCTTCCCTTTCCCTTCATCCTCGCTCGGCCCAAGACACCGCGGCAGCCCAGTCGCACGCCCCCGTGCTCGCGGCCCGCATGCGCCTGCTCCCCCCTATCCGGCCCAGCCAGCCAGACCGCGCGGCCCAATCGCGCTCGCTCTCCCTCCTTCTCTGACTGACGAGGCAACCCCACCCGTCAGCTCCCTCCTTCCACCAGCCGATGGCCAACGGTGGCCGCCGGCTGCCATCTCGTCGACGGCGATCCCCTAGTGTGGCGGAGCCGTACCAACAACACCACCGAACCCCGCGAACACAACCACGACGCTAAGCGGACACAACATGGCTCGGAGGGGGCCTGGGCGCGGCCATGGTGGCCACGGTGGCGACCCGCCTGGCGGCGCGGAGACAAAAACGCGCCTCCAACGAGGTAGCGACTAAAGCGAAGTGAGCATCACGCTCAGGAGCTCACAGTGAACATGGTGGTAAGCTTGGTGAAGGCGGAGACGCGCTGGAGTGGCCGGTCCACGGTGAGGCGACCACGGCGGCCCTCTGCTCGGCAGCGAGGAAGACGGTGGCGCGAGGAGAAGCTCAGACGGCTAACGCGCGCGCTGGTGGGCTCAGTTGATGCGCTGCAGCGAGGCGAAACTGTGGGTAGACGCAACCAACACGAGATGGTATGGTGACGATGAATTTGCAAGTGTGGCAAGAACACCGACGGCGAGCAGTGGAGAAGAAGAAATCGAAGACGACGGTAAGATGTATATATAGACGAGGCAAATCAACGGGAAAGCAACACGTGAGAACGGTTCGCCATGCCGAAGCGGCTGCTGGCGATCGAAGGCGCGCCTGGAAGGTGTTCGAAGCTCGCCGGCGTCAGGCGGTAGGTGGCGCCATGTGGTTGGCCGAAGTTTGAAATAATTATAGAAATGCCACTGGCGAAATTTTTCAAATTACTCTCAAATTTTCTATAGAAGTTGAAAATCTGTGAAAACAAAAGTTGCTCCATTTTCAAAGTTCTACAACTTTCTCAATATAAACTTTTTCCAATTTGGCCTAGATTTTGAAATTTGAATTTGAATTGAAAAGGGGATATTTTTTGGAAATTTGAAAATTCAAAATTACTTTGAATTTTATATTGAAACTTCAAAAACTCAAAATATCAAAGTTGTACATCTAGGTAAGACCTACAACTTTTCTATTCAAAACATTTTCAAATTATGCCTCCATTTTGAAATTGGATAGGGGATATGAAAAGGGGTCAAATTTGAGATTTGAATCTTTTCAAAATTACTCCAAATTTTACAATGAAACTTTGGAAACTTAAAACACCAAACTGTAGCCCTTGAAAAGATCTACAAACATGGTTTTACACTTTTTTCCAAATTTTGCTTAGATTTTGAATGATTCAAAAAGGGGTAAAATCAGGGTTTTGCATTTCAGGGTTTTCGGAAAGATTTCAAATTGAAAATTGATACTCTATTAATTGGTGATTATTTAGTGATCAAACCATCATCCAAGGGCATCATTGAGTCAAGCATCACAGGTTTGACCAAATGCCACTCTTGGTTGACCAATTTGACTTTTAAAAATCTTTTAATAATTCCCTAAATTTGAATTCGAATTCGAATCGGAAAACTTGCATCAAGTTTTGGATTCCAAATTTAAACTCAAACTTGAAGCTCCATTTTAAACATATTTGACTTACAAATTATTATCAAGCCTTTATCCCATATTAGAAAACACATTTAACACTATAAGTTTTATTTAAACAAAACTTTATTTGCTTAAGCCAATTCTCATATATAAATTCATAAAGAACCTAATGTATCAACATGCCATCATTTCATGGAATTAACTAAAATACCAGATTTGCAATATGTGAACATGACAATGAAACATATGAAACATTTCATATGGCAACATTACCTATGCAACATATGATATCTATTATTGCAATATGAATGCATTTATGGCATAACACTTGATACTTATGCTTGATGATGCATCATTATCACATTTTAATTGTGTCTTAACATCCGGGATGTTACACCCACCGCCTCATAACCGTCGGATAACTGGGTAGTGGCAGACTTCCAGTGGTCATTGCAGGGCCCGCTTGACTCCGCAAAAAGGGACGCACTTCGTGCGCTTATGAAGTTCGACATGGCGGGGTTCGAGGAGACTTAGTCTCGTTGGCATCTGCCCAAGGTTGCATAACTTTTATGTAATGTAATTTAATTTAGGTTTGTTTGGGTTTTGTTGGCTTTCATCCTTCCATGGTAATCTATGGATTAGTTGGAGATGTTATAACCAGTCAAACTCTGCTTCTGCTTAATGAAATACGTGCCATAAGGACACGCTCGCGAAAAAAAATCATTTGGCTGAAGAAAGCTCATCCAAGAGTTCATCGATAACATGGATCGAGAATTTGCTCTTGACAATGAGCGCATTCAGCATCCTGTAGTCGACCACGCAAAAGCGCCAGGATCCGTCTTTATTGCGAACCAACAGTACCGGAGAGGAGAACGCGTTGGTGCTCGGCTTGATGAGGCCAGTGGAGAGCATTTTTGTAAGGGGGTGTTTAGTTCCAAAAAATTTTCATCCCAAAACATTACATCGAATCTTACGGCACATGCACGGAGTATTAAATGTAGACGAAATAAAAACTAATTGCATAGTTCACCGTGAAATCGCGAGACGAATCTTTTAAGTCTAATTAGTCCATGATTAAATAATAATTACCAAATAAAATAAAAAAGCTATAGTACCCGAAACCAAAAAAATTTCGCGAACTAAACACACCCTAACCCCCTAACTTGTTTCTCGATCCCGGTCTTCAGAGCAGGGGCATATCGATAAGGCCTGTCAGACACAGGCTGGGCACCAGGTACCAGCGGAATTGAATGGAGTGGTCACCGGGTCGCCACAGTGGGAGAGCTGTCGGTTCTAAGGCCTGGTTTAGATAGGGATTAAAACGGACGGAATTTTTCTTGTACCGTTCCGTTTCGTTTTCTATATTTTTTTCGTCTGTTTCCGTATTTGCGAGATCCCGTTTTCGTATTTGCGGAAGTAGAAAATGGTGTTTTTCGTCCGTTTCCGAGTAATCCCGTTTTAATATGGAATAGACCCGTATTTATTCCGTTTTTATTCCGTTTTCAATCTATGCTCAATATGTTCAACAATTACATGTCCTTATGTTATGTTAATATAACTACGAATCACCAAATATGCATGTTATGTTCACGTACATAGCATGTAAATGAATATTAAACTTTAAATATATTATTACATGACTTTATATATGTATACTTTGAGAATATTATATTATGTGATCTTAATTTAATTTTCCGGCTCTCCATCCGTATTTGTTCGTTTCCGTATGTCCGCATATTCCGATTCCGTTTTTGAACCCGCATTTTCCGAACCCGATCCCGTTTCCGCCAAAAAATATAGAAACGGAAGTAGAAATAGGGTTTTCCCGTCCGTTTCCGTCCGTTTTCATCGCTAGGTTTAGATGGTATGTATAGAGCATTAAATGTAGATAAAAAAACTAATTGCACAGTTTGTCTGTAAATGTTGAGACAAATCTTTTGAGCGTAGTTAGTCCATGGTTAGATAAATTTTGCCAAATAACAACGAAAAATGCTACAAGAATTTTTCTTCAAAAATTTTCACAACTAAACGGGGCTGTAAATTCATCTAGAAGCGACTGCAACTTGGGCTGTATGGCCGGTTGTGGCAAAGCGGCATCACTGGCCCTGTTCATCTGGCTTATAATCCGTCTTATTCAGCTTGTTTTTTCAGCCGGAACAGTATTTTTCTCTAACAAAAAAAATCAGCCAACAATATTTTTCAGCCGGCTTATAATTCCAGCCGAACGGGGCCATAGCTGAATGACAGAGCAAGCGGCTGTTTCAGGAATCAGGCCTTGCAATGCAATTTGGACCGAATCATACAAAATAAGCATATACTTTTGCTCCCAGTGAACTTCATAGGTGAGAACACCTCGGGCCAATCGATACCGATGATCAAATCATATAAGCCGAGATCAAGCACCTTTAGTGTAGAGTGGAACTAGTATCCTTGGACAGACCACTCGGTGAGCAGAATCTCTTGAGCACAAACAAGTTGACCTCCATTAGCCACTTGGATTGACACTGGAGTTAGCAGAGTGTGAACCTGGCACGAACTGTGCTATCTTGGTGTTGAGGAACGAATGAGTACTGCCGGAGTCGACGAGAATACGGATTTCCTGCCCAGCAATGGTACCCTGTAGCTACAAAGTCCGGGCTAATTGATGACCTGATGCAGCTGCTGCCGACAATAGCATGAATATTTGAGGTTGGGTGTCTTCAGGGACTGCATAACTGTCACACGGTTTTGCAAACGCATCTTGACAGTGAAGTGCATGGAGCTGGAGAACCGGGGAACACTTATGACCCGGTTGCCACTTCTTGGCACACCAAATACAGAGTCCCTGGACTCGCCTTAGGTGGAGGACGCTTGTCGTCAGCTGCCGCAGTGCCACCGTGTTTTGGGGAGGAGGGGGCAGAGGCAGCGGACCCTTGGATGTTTGTGGCTTGAAGAATGGGAAGCCATCTGTCCGTTTCACCTCCTTGAGACAACCGGACTCCGCCGCTTCCTCCTGCAACAGCGCCAAGGTACAAGCAGTACCTAAATCGTGGGGGCGCTGAACAAGGACAATGCTACAGATATCATCGCGGAGGCTGTTGACGAAACGGGTGGTGTAGAATAGATGGTCAGGATTTGGAGTGTAGGCAGCAAGGTTGTCTATGATTTCGACAAACTTGTCAACATACTCTTGGATAGAAGATGTCTGTTTAATGTGGAAGAGTTGGTGAAGGAGGTCATGTTGATCACAGCTAAAACACTCGTGGATCAAACGACAGAAGGACGCCCAATGGAGCCGGTGCTCGACGGACTAAAGCCAACGTTTGGTGGCGCCGGTGAACTGCATAGTGGAGCACTTGATCCAAACTGTCGGATTGACCCAATACATCTCGAAATAGTTTTGACCATGGGTGATCCAGAGTTGTGGGTTGCCCCCATCAAATTTAGGGAAGCGCATCTTTGGTAATTGGCCTTGAGCAGGGTTGTGGTGGAAGGTGGGAGGCAGGGTAGGGTGTGAAGGCTGAGGATGATTTGGTGGATGGGTAATGGTATGCGGAGGCGGAGGAGGGTGGTGAAGGTACATCGACGGCGGATGTAAATCGGGAGGGGGATCGGGTTGGGGAATTGAGGACGTACCATTGGACAGGGTCATATCTATGGTCGTGATCGACCCATGTCTCTTCTCCCGTGTAGTTGAGGCGACGCGGTGCTTGTTGGACCAGTTGGCCGGAGATCCGGCAGGTGGGCGCACGGCGGCCGACTCTCATGGTGTCTGCAGCTGAGGATGTTGCGGCATGGACTCGAGGAACTTGGGGTGGTGGCAGAGCTCAAGAAGGATATTGCTGATGTGGCCATCGATCTCTGGACGCCATGCCTGGAGGTCCCCCACTGCTGACTTTAGCGCCACCACACAATCGTTGCGCTCGTCACAGATCTCGGCCACACGGACAAGCTCGATGTCGATCATGCGTTGCTCGAGGTCGGAGATGTGCACATCAAAGTGGGAACCCAGTTGTCAGCAACGATGGTGGTGGTTGTACAACTCGGTGGTGCCTTGCCCGCCGGAGTCATTGAACTCGGAGCCTATCCAGCCTCAGCCTCGGAGGCGATTCCGGCAACATGGCATTGAAGCTTCAGGCCCTCCTCCCATGGCGTCCTCTCCTCTGATCGCTGATGATGGACATCCCCACCTTGAACCTCCGGCCTGGCCGGGTGATTGAGGCGGAGGTTCACCGTCGCTTTGGAGCCTCCGCTAACTTTGATCCGGCTTCTTCAGATAAAAGGAACTCTTGTTCTTTCTGTTGGTCGTTGCAAATTCCGTCTCACTGTGTTTTCGATCCAACATCTCCTGGTTGCAGTTCTTGGTGGATCACGTACTGCCTTTCGAGTTGTGCAGCTTGGTTAAGGCTGGACGAAAAACTCGAAGCTCGTTAGCTCGCTCGGCTCGTGGCTGACTCGGCTCAGTTCGGCTCGGCTCGTTATGATAACGAGCCGAGCCGAGCTAAGATTTTAGCTCGTTAGCTATAACGAGCCAATTCGAGCTGGCTCATGAGCTGCTCGCGAGCCAAACGAGCCGTAGTTTTAGAAAAAAAGTCATCATAACTTATATTAGTTTTGTATTACTTCATGTCTTGCACTTCACAAATGGATGATATGTTAGCTCATATGAATATTTTATTCGATTTAAGGTTATTGAATATATTATTTTTATATTATTAATATTTTTAAGCTTTAGATAAATGCAAATATTATATTTTGTGTATTTTTTATATCTGGCTCACGAGCCTAACGAGCCAGCTCAAGCTCATAACGAGCCGAGCCGAGCTGACTTTCTGGCTCGTTAAGATAACGAGCCGAGCCGAGCTGGCTCGTTATCCTAACGAGCCAAAACGAGCCGAGACGAGCCAGCTCGGCTCGTTATCCAGCCTTAAGCTTGGTGATAGAGTGCTCAGGTTTTCAGTAGCCTCTCATCTTGTTGGCTTCCACATTTACAAGTTAAGATCTTTTGAGTGCCATGGTTTTAAGGTTTTCTTCCACCTCTAGCATGGTGGAGGTCCGAATTATGAGGTTGAGGTGCGCCAATGGGAATTGGAGCAGGCAGCAGAATGGCATGAGGTTAGCAACCGCAAACGTGACAAACCGGTACGTCTCTCAGGCGCTAACGCCATTCCAATCTCGGTCTCACACCGGCAAGCTTCAACCTCTAGATCCATGGAATTTTCAAATTTGAATACAAATTTAAATTATGGAAGAAAGTCAGTATTTACTCGTCTTGAATTGGTCTCTGGAATTAATGACCATCACTTTGCTAAGACCGTTATTCCCCTGCCTGGTAATTCACCGGCCGGAATTTTGGGTCCGGTTCCAAATTCTAGGCGTGTAATAATGGCCGCAGGGCCGTTACCGCAGTTGTGTTCAAATTGCCTGTCGCTGGCCCATTTACGGTCCAATTGTCGGAGTAATGTTCGTTGCCGGCGGTGCCTCTGTTTTTGCCACGTTTCTAGCTGCTGTTCTTCCTGCCTTGATTGCCGTGTCCTCCCTTTCAGCCTCCCGGCTCTTTGCCTTCTTGGAGTAATCGCCCTGCACAGTCGCTGATCAGTGGGCCTTCTAAGCTTCATTCTCCTAAAATCTACAATTCGGTCACCGAGTACATTAAAGAAATTACCAGCCTTTCTTCCTCACCTTCCCCTGTCATTATTCCCTGGAGCCGAGGCGGTGGTTGACGGCGGCCTCGCGCTCCTGGATCACGGCGGATGCATCCTCGAAACGCTTCTCCCAGCGCTCCCAGCACTCAGCAGAGCGTGCGTCAAAATCATCCAGAACGTCTTGGCAACGTTGGGTTCCATTTCCCCCTTGCTTGCTGAAGACGCATGTAGTGCTCGTGGGATGCCGACGCGGGCTCCAGAGCTCGTCGGCGCCGAGGTTCGACGGATCGAATCGAGCACTCGGAGAAGAAGAGTTGGGATCGCCAGCCAGAGGTCCGGTTACAGAGGAGTAGCTTAGGAATGTAGCTGAGTTTAGTAATTACAAGTTTGATTGATCTCTTCCCTCGTTCACTCTTCCCATACACTACTCCCTTAGTGGGCTCACATCGGACGCAGGCCTATTGTGGGGCGCTCACTCGAGTACTCTGGGCGCGGGCTCTTGTGCTGCGTCGAGGCACGGGCTTCTCTGGAGCTGGGTTTAGGTGAGGGACGGTGACACCCTTGTGGCCTTAATATAAACCACACCCTGACCTGATGGTTTATGAGGTGTCTTTCCCAAATCTCCCTTCCTACGCTCCTCATTTGTCATTCAAGAAAATGCAATCAATCCGAGCTTAGACAGAGCGCAAGCTTCAACTTCATCCGTATATTTTCACTATTCATTCATATTTGAGCTGCACAAGACCACAGTTAAATGGTGGGATGCTACAGTTTTGATATTTGAGCCGGCCTAACATTACACAACCACACAGGTAAACTGGTGGCCCATAGCAGCCTCGTACCAGTATGAACATACACGAATGAAAGCGAAGGATAGAGAACGTTCATCCCTACGAGTGACACTGAGACACCCACCACACCACAGAGTGACGACGCCGCAGGAGACTCTTCAAACTCTAAAACCTAACCACTCATTTCAATCGTGCAGTGATCATACGTACTGCCCTTGAGTTCAGTCCCACTGAATCAATAAATATCCATAAGCTATACTCCCGCCATCCCGTAAAAAGAGTCATCGTATGACTCGGCGCACGTACCAAGACAGGACGGAAAAGACCATAATACCCCTAGCAAAATGTTGTTCTCTCTCTTTTACTACTCGGTTCTGATCTAGATTCAACTCCGTGCCTCCGCCTTACCCGACAGATTCAACTCTGCGCTGGGCCACCGGTCGCTCTCTTCCTCGACGCCGGCCGTGCGCGCCGCCTGACGGTGAGCCGCCCGCTCAGCCTCTTGCCCGCGCCGTTGGCCACTCAGCCTCCTTGCTCGCGCCGTTGCTGTGAGGGGCACCCGTCCTTGTCTCCGGAGGCAGCTCGGGTGGCGCGGCGCATCCTGCATGGAGCCGCGCGACCTCGCCCGGGGCTGCCTTTGCCTCCACGACGGTCGAGCCGAGGCGGTGCTCATGAAAGGAAGCCACTAGATCCGCCGACAGTGTAGAAGAAGAGGAGGGAGGTTGCCAGATCTTGGCGGAGGAGAAGAGGAGGGGGCGCCTCGGGCAGTCTGCCTCTGCGCTGGCCGTCTCTGCCTTCGCGCCGGGCCCGCGGTCTAGAGCTCGCGGTGGGTGGACCGGTAGTCCTAATGAATCTACACGTGTTACATGTGTTTTGTTCGTTCGTTGTCCTGCATCCATCCAATTAAGTCCCTGTCCCTCTCCAAATTAAAGGACATTTGTGCAGGGTCGGTGGACGTTGGACGCCAAGACATTATAATCGAGAAGGACAGAAGGTAAACAGAAAAAAAATTAAGCGAAAAATCTCTTCCTAGGTGTGCATTCTACACGGCTCTAACATCCTCAGGCGTTCACAGCCGATTTGAACCATAGATCTCAAAATTGAATGCTAACTAAAAAAATATCAAGCTTTCAAAGCCTCTAATCGTTGCATTCCCGTGAGATTACAGATTAGTATAAATAAAGAAGGCACAGACTGTCGGTGGCGTAGCAAAGCAGCCAGCTAAACCAGCAGCGAGCAAACAATGGCGGGCGTGATAATTGGGCTCGCCTTCTTTCTTGCTCACGAGCTTTTACCGTGCGCTTCATCAGCTATTGATCGCACCCAGTTCCCTCCAGACTTCCTGTTTGGGACCTCAACCTCTGCTTACCAGGTACGCCCCACACTCACCTACCTATTTGCCTCAAAACGTGAAGAGCATTCATTCTTGGTCGGTGGTCCTCACACAATAGGGAAAGGCATTGCTAGTGTGTCGATCGGCTGTCTTCAGTTTGCACGTAAAGATGCTCGTACAGATGAGCGCTGGAACCGCCTCTTTTATTTTTTAGCCCTTTTTTTAAAAGATTTTCTCAAATATGCCTCTGGCAGAAAGATTTCAGGAAATGGACCCAGGGCTTGGCACCATCCACGCTGGCGCCAAGGTAACACAGCTTGACACTGTTAACGTTGGCGCCAAACCCCCATGCCACTTGGCCGACGACGCCAAGCTGGTGCTGATGTGGCAGCACCTTGGCGCCGTCACCATTGGCGCCAAGCTTGGCGCCATCGTCATTGGCGCCAAGCCTGGCACTGTGGATCTTGGCGTCGAGCTGTTGGAATTTCTTCGGTCTGAAATTTTACCATGAGATGGACATATGAAAATTTGTTAAGTCTATAAATTTACCATGAGATGGGACATGTTGGAATTTTACCATGACATTGACAAATTTGATGCTATCCCATGGTAGTTGGTATTCTAACATATCCAGGCCGCAGCTAAAATCCTAACTACCTAATTTTACCGTGAGATAGACATACAAAGCTCTAAATTAACGTGACTTGGACCCTAATTTTTCTATGAGATGGACATACAAAATTTTGGCAAAGTCTTAATATTTACCTGTGGCGGAACCGTCTGAATCGGCACATTATCGATAATACTCGGCTTCCATTGACACTAAGTATTCCGATAATGAACCAAGTCAAACACCTCCGTCGAGCACACCCGAAGGAGAACTCGAATAATCCACGTTTTCATCCAGGATACAATAATGAATACAAGCTTACAATACTTAGTCCATTTCATACAATAGCAGTCTTGGAAATTTATTCATTACAATACCAGAGTTCAGAGTGCAATAATTAAACAGCGGAAACTAATTAAACATCTAGCGGAAAGCGATACAAGGATCCGTCTGTGCCCACCAGAAGAATCCTCCACACAGCAGCCAACTTCTTAAGTTGCACCTGCAACAGGGGTAAAATAACCCTAAGTACAAAATGTACTTGCAAGACTTACCCGACTAGTGGAAATATATATTTCCCGACTCTCAAGGATATGAAAGGCTTTTTGGTTTGCTGTTTCATTTTTGCCTGCAAAGCTTACTAAAGTGTATCCTTACTGGTAAATATTTAGCAGTCATTTTTTTTAGCTAAACATTCTAGGTAAGCACCTGTTATACTTTCAAGCAAGTGATAAACAATCATACTCATTTCTCTTTCTTTTCTTTCTTCCACCAAATTTATTATTCCAGTTGTTACTACGATGTCATACCATAGTCAAGCCGTACCGTCTAAGCGACGGCGATTCGCGAATCAATGTGCCCAGCTGGGTACCCCGAAAACACACGCCTCGCTCGTACCCTAGGCACGAGCGAGACCAACCCGTTCCACTCCTGTCACAGGTTCCAGGTCCCCGTCCAAACTTGGACTCCAAGCCCCCACACTTGAGGCCCGGCCTCAAAGTGGTGCTTAGACCTCCACCTATCCCCGCCTCCAATCAGTCGGTCCGGAAAGAGCCGGAGCCCATGACAAGAGAGTAACAAGTCTTCCTAGCCCCCATCCGCTAGTATATGCTCGGGATAATAAGATCTGTGACAAGACTATTGTCCATAACAACGAACAGTTCTTAATCGACACGGACAGGGAAATGATGCAACCAAGCTAAGCCCGTGGCCGCGGGACATAACTTGTCACACCCACCAGTACCCAAACCATATCCCTGCCCGGTCTCCAATTTTCTTTCACCTTCTTATCATGTGATACAATAATAATCACCTATTGTGAGTAACGACAGGTTACCCGCTACCGTCATCCTAAGCATCGCATCTACACGACCTGTACTAGTAGGACTCATAGGTGGGTATATATGTGCAAGTAGTTTTCATATCAACTCCTGAAACGTAATGCAAACATATATATACCAAGTGATTAGTAAAATAGGGGTTATGCACCGGGGCTTGCCTTGGGCAGGCACGGAGTCAACAAAGTCAGTCGGCGGCTCCGGAACCTCCTCCGCTGCAAGGACCTCCTCGATCACCTCCACGACCTCCTCGTACTCCTGGTCGTCGATGGTCACCACGTCCGCCTCCAACTCGTTCACTACATGCATGCAATGATGGTGCAATAAATTAATACTTAGACAACAACAACTCTTAAAAGTACACAACTACTAAGCTAATTAACTAACTCTAATGGTTAACATGCTAAGCTATCCATTACTTCTACTAAGCAAGAACTAGCTAGCCTAATATTTCTACTAACTAAAATGCATTTCATGATAAATAGATAAATTTAGTTGAGCTCTAGAGACGAAGAAAATGACATGGACAGACAACTCTTGATTTTCAATGAATTTAGGAAGAAGAATCAACGGAATTGGAGTTCGTATGGTGGAGATATTGGTTGCACAAAGTAGCTATTAATAATCTCTAAAAAAAAATTAAAGGAACTTAATTAGCTCATGGCTTTCTCCCGTGACTTGCTCATGAATGAGGTCTTTAATCAAAGGAATAATGAAGACGGATGGCGCTGCTAGTGAGAAACAGAGGAAGTACAAGGGGAACTCACGGGATACTTACCGCAGTCCACTGATGCTTCGAGAGACACAGCTTACACGGCAAGAACAGAGGAACTTGATTAGAGAGGAAGAGGTGAACAACATGTCTGGCGAGCTCGCGATCGCGAGACGTCTCCTTTTAAGGACGAGAGACGCCGGGACGCTCGCACTGGAAAAGATATTGACGTGCGCGACGCAGCAAGTCTCCGTGCTACAGTGTTTTCTGCGCGCTACAGTAACCTCTGCGGCGCTACAGTGCATTTCTGCGGCGCTACAGTAACCTCTGCGCTGCTACAGTGCATTTCTGTGTTGCTACAGTACTCTGCTGCAGTACACTTCTGCGGCGCTACAGTACTCTGCTGCAGTACACTTCTGCGGCGCTACAGTACTCTGCTACAGTGCAATCTGAGATTTTTAGAAAGAAAAAGAATTGCTAGCGCTGGAGTTGGATCAGGATGACAATAGTTAGTTGAACTGTGCTGAGGAATATTTGGACAAGGAATTAAATTAGAGCTCAAATTAAGAATTAGTGCAACAAAATTTAATTTCTCATTTTGCCATAAACAATAATACATAAACATGATGCTCATGACATGGTTTAGTGATTTATTAATGCAGTAACACCGAGGGTGTTACAGCTCTACCCCCCTAAAGAAAATCTCGACCCGAGATTTCTTGTGTGTGCCTAGTGTGGGAAAAGATAAGCAAGTTAATTACTTAAGATGATTACCTTGACGAACTAGGAATGAGATGGGGATAATGCTCCAAAATATAGCTTCCCAACTCCCAAGTGGCCTCATCCTCCGAATGATTTTTCCATTGAACCTTGTAAAATTTCACCACCTTGTTTCTTGTGATTCTTTCTTTTTCATCCAAAACCTTGATAGGGTGCTCAATATAAGAAAGATCGGGTTGAAGAGGAAGGCCTTCAATTTCCACAATTTCTTCGGGAACCCGCAAACATCTTTTCAATTGGGAGACATGGAAAACATCATGGACCGCTGACAAGATATCTGGGAGTTGAATACGATAAGCAACAGAACCCCTTTTCTCCAAAATTTTATAAGGACCCACATAGCGAGGAGCCAATTTCCCTCTGACACCAAACCTATGCACACCTCTCATGGGAGATACCTTGAGGTACACATAATCACCAACCTCGAACTGTAAGGGCCTTCTCCTTTTGTCTGCATAATTTTTCTGACGACTCTGAGCTGACTTCAAGTGACCTTGGATGACTCTCACTTGATCTCTTGCCTTCTTAATGAGATCGGGCCCATAATGACCACGGTCTCCCACCTCCACCCAGTTGAGTGGTGTCCTACATTTCTTGCCATACAGAGCCTCAAAAGGTGCCATGCGAATGCTCTCTTGATAACTGTTGTTATAAGAGAACTCAGCAAACCTCAAACACTCATCCCACTTTTCAGGAAAAGAAATGACACAGGCCCTCAACATGTCTTCTAGTACTTGGTTGATTCTCTCTGTTTGACCATCAGTCTGGGGATGATAAGCAGAACTTCTAAGAAGGCGAGTACCAAGACACTTCTGCAACTGCTCCCAGAAACGTGACACAAATACTGATCCCCGATCAGAAACTATAGTGAGAGGAACTCCATGTAGAGTAACAACTCGGTCAAAATATAACTTGGCATATTGCATGGCTGTGAACCTATTACCCACCGGAAGAAAATGAGCTGACTTGGTAAGACGATCCACAATGACCCAAATAGAATCATGTCCTCTTACTGTGCGGGGCAGACCCACAATAAAATCCATGGAAATATCCTCCCATTTCCAAGCAGGGATAGGCAAGGGCTGTAGCAAACCCGGTGTACGCAGGTGATCAGCTTTAACTCTTCCACAAATGTCACACTCAGAGATGTACTTGGCCACATCTTGCTTTAGGTTGGGCCACCAATACACGTGCCTCAAATCATGATACATTTTATTACTCCCTGGGTGAATGGACAACTTGGAGTTATGGGCCTCTTCCAAGATTTTTGTCCTAAGCTCAACACTTCCTGGCACTACCAATCTCCTCTTGTACCTGAGCACACCTTGCTCATCAATATTAAAATGGGGCCCTCGTCCTTTAGCCATCAATTTCCTGATGTGAGGAATCACCTCAGTGTCCTTCCTCTGCTCCAAGACAATTTGGTCCAGCAAGTCAGAAACCAAGGCAATATGTGCCAACACCTCATGATGAGCAAAAGACAAAGACTTCTCATCCTCCTGGTGTGACTTTCGACTTAATGCATCAGCTACCACATTAGCTTTGCCGGGATGATAGTGCACCTCTAAATCATAATCCTTAATTAACTCAAGCCACCTTCGTTGCCTCATATTTAACTCGGGTTGAGTAAAAATATATTTGAGGCTCTTGTGGTCCGTATAAATATTTACCTTGTTTCCCAACAAAAAGTGCCTCCATATTTTTAGAGCATGCACAACCGCACCAAGCTCTAAATCATGGGTGGGATAGTTTACTTCATGCTTTTTCAGCTGACGGGAAGCATAAGCTACTGCCCGTCCTTCTTGCATAAGCACACACCCAAGTCCAGACCGAGAGGCATCACAATATACATCAAATGGTTTCCCAATATCAGGCTGAGCAAGAATAGGAGCAGTGGTCAAATACTTCTTCAGAGCTTGAAATGCCTCCTCACAAGCCGGGTCCCAAACAAACTTGACATCCTTCTGAAGCAACTTGGTCATGGGTTTAGCTATCTTGGAAAAGTCAGGAATGAAACGCCGATAATAACCGGCAAGGCCAAGGAACTGACGTATCTGATGCACGGACCTTGGTGATTTCCAATTTAAAACCTCTTGCACCTTGCTAGGGTCCACTGATATGCCTTCAGGGGTCAAGACATGTCCCAAAAATTGTACCCGGTCTAGCCAAAATTCACACTTGCTAAACTTGGCATATAACTGATGCTCGCGTAGTCTGGTTAGGACTATGCGAAGATGCCGGGCATGCTCATCTTCATTCTTTGAATATATTAAAATATCATCAATAAACACCACCACAAACTTATCCAACTCCGGCATGAAGACTGAGTTCATGAGGTACATAAAAAATGCAGGAGCATTGGTAAGACCAAAGGACATTACTAGGTACTCATAAAGGCCGTACCTAGTGGAAAAGGCTGTCTTTGGTACATCTTGGGGCCGGATTTTTATTTGGTGATACCCAGAACGGAGGTCAATTTTTGAAAATACCTTTGCACCAGCTAACTGATCAAACAAGGTATCAATCCGAGGCAAGGGATATTTATTTTTAATAGTTACTGCATTAAGGGGGCGATAATCAATACACATCCGAAGAGTGCCATCCTTCTTCTTCACAAAAATAGCTGGACAACCCCACGGTGAAGTGCTAGGACGAATAAATCCCTTCTCCCTCAGCTCTTCTAATTGCTTCTTCATTTCAGCTAACTCTGGAGGAGCCATACGATAAGGACGTCTAGAAATAGGAGTAGTACCGGGCTCTAGCTCAATGGTAAACTCCACATCTCTATCAGGAGGTAACCCAGGTAAATCTTCAGGAAAAACATCCGGAAATTCACAGACCACAGGAATAGAGGCAAGAGCAGGAGAAGCTTCAGTATTAGAGACGACTGCTAGAGAAGAGATTGGTGGCATAATAAGGGACATTCTATCCTCAGATGAAGGAAGCTTCAACTCCACCACTCTATGGTTAAGGTCCAAAACTACACCATTCCTCCCCAACCAATTCATTCCCAAGATAGCATCGGTACTTTGCCCAGGCAATACCATGAACTGGACACGATAAGAATGGGTGGCCAAAACCAGGTTAAGTGTCTCAGTCCGGGTCTGAATACATAACTGTGCACCAGGGGTGCTAACCTTATATGCAACAGAAATCATTGCAGTAGGTATATTGTGCCTTTCTACGAAACCCATACTCATGAATGAATGTGATGCACCAGAATCAAATAACACATATGCTGGGTGGGAGTTGATGGAGAACATACCAGCCATCACAGGCTCTCCCTGTGGAAACTCCTCAGCTGCAGTGAAATTAACATGTCCCGAGCGGCTCACAGGCACCTTCTTCCTGATAATAGTCCTCTTGACCAAGCGAGAGTTGGCTGCAGACTGAGCAGACTGAATAGGATGATTTTCAGGACACTCCCGAGCATAGTGGCCTTCCTTGCCACACTTGAAACAAACAACTGGTGGCTTGTTTCCCTGTCCCTGACGAGGCTGGAACTGCTGTCCCTGAGGCTGCTGCACCTGCTGAGTAGGTGCACGGTACTGAGTGTGCTGAACTGAAGTGGCTTGCTGAAAGTGACGTGGCTGCTGTCCACCCTGAGAATAATAAGGCACCCTCCTAACAACTTGTACCTTCTACGCATGTGGGTGACTAGAGGATCCAGTAATCACCCGCTTGCGCTTCCACTCAGACTGGGTGTCATTCTGAAGTCCCTCCATGGAAATGGCAGCACTCATCAATGCACCAAAGGTCTGATAGCCCCCAGTGAACAACTTCTCCTTTAAGACACAAGAGAGACCATCCCTAAAACAATCCATCTTTTTCTGATCGGTGTCCACAAGATAACCAGCATACTGAGCCAGATGGTTGAACTTGGTTGCATACTCCACCACGGTCATATTACCCTGCCTTAACTCCTTAAACTCAGTCAACTTCCTGCTCATCAACCCAGCAGGAATAAAGTGCTCACGAAAAGCAGTGACAAACTCCTGCCAAGTCACCCGGTGACCTGCAAGCTGCATGGCTTGGAAGGTGTCCCACCACGCAGTAGCAGATCCTAGAAGCTGCTGTGCAACAAAGTACACCTTCTGGTCCTCAGTCACATTGTGCAGCAACATCAACTTCTGCTCTATGGTGCGAAGCCAATGATCTGCATCCAGAGGCTCAGCAGACGGTGTGAAGGTAGGTGGCTGCGTCTTCAAAAAGTCCTGATAGGTGCTGGGCCTGTCATGCCCACGAGCACCATCCCCATTCCTACCACCATCACCGTGGCCCCCACGAACAAGGTTACCAACTAACTGTGCCATCATTTCCATGACACGGTTGGACTCACGACGAGCAGTCAACATCTCAGCCAGCATCTCTTCAGGATTCATAGGAGGTACTGGTGCCCGAGGTAGTGCAGCACCCAACACTGGGACCCCATTGCTATCCCCCTGATGCTCACCATCATTGCCTTGATCACTTCCACCATGGCCAAGGACAGCCCCACCACTGGCACTCCCATGATGAGACCCCTGACTCATCTGTGATCATATAAGGATCCACCATTAGGGACAAACTTCCAGATTCAAGGACAGACTCAAAGAAAAGATACACTTGATAAGGGATAAAATAATCAGACTTTCATAGTTAATTAGAGCACTTATTTTTATTATTTCCCTATCATTTATTAAACAAACTTATACGTGACGGGGTATATAATTTTTTTTTTTTTTTTGCTCATGATGCATGTATCGGCCTATTCGTCGCTCAAGCCGAATATAGCGGCATTCGCGAATATTTTGGCACAAGGTATACTCACTCACCGTATACTAGTCGATTTATACGATGCGTAAGTTAGTGTACCTGCAGGACCTTTCATTAGATAAAATCAGTGCCACTATCCTAGATAGACCATATTACTAGGGCGAATACTTATTTATGCGGATTTACCGAATCCTATTTTTCATAAATCTTTTGTTGGTCAAATTTTTAAATTTAAAAAGAGGTGATTAAGCTTGTAAATTCATTATTGGCTCTGGTACCAACTGTGGCGGAACCGTCTGAATCGGCACATTATCGATAATACTCGTCTTCCATTGACACTAAGTATTCCGATAATGAACCAAGTCAAACACCTCCGTCGAGCACACCCGAAGGAGAACTCGAATAATCCACGTTTTCATCCAGGATACAATAATGAATACAAGCTTACAATACTTAGTCCATTTCATACAATAGCAGTCTTGGAAATTTATTCATTACAATACCAGAGTTCAGAGTGCAATAATTAAACAGCGGAAACTAATTAAACATCTAGCGGAAAGCGATATAAGGATCCGTCTGTGCCCACCAGAAGAATCCTCCACACAGCAGCCAACTTCTTAAGTTGCACCTGCAACAGGGGTAAAATAACCCTAAGTACAAAATGTACTTGCAAGACTTACCCGACTAGTGGAAATATATATTTCCCGACTCTCAAGGATATGAAAGGCTTTTTGGTTTGCTGTTTCATTTTTGCCTGCAAAGCTTACTAAAGTGTATCCTTACTGGTAAATATTTAGCAGTCATTTTTTTTTAGCTAAACATTCTAGGTAAGCACCTGTTATACTTTCAAGTAAGTGATAAACAATCATACTCATTTCTCTTTCTTTTCTTTCTTCCACCAAATTTATTATTCCAGTTGTTACTACGATGTCATACCATAGTCAAGCCGTACCGTCTAAGCGACGGCGATTCGCGAATCAATGTGCCCAGCTGGGTACCCCGAAAACACACGCCTCGCTCGTACCCTAGGCACGAGCGAGACCAACCCGTTCCACTCCTGTCACAGGTTCCAGGTCCCCGTCCAAACTTGGACTCCAAGCCCCCACACTTGAGGCCCGGCCTCAAAGTGGTGCTTAGACCTCCACCTATCCCCGCCTCCAATCAGTCGGTCCGGAAAGAGCCGGAGCCCATGACAAGAGAGTAACAAGTCTTCCTAGCCCCCATCCGCTAGTATATGCTCGGGATAATAAGATCTGTGACAAGACTATTGTCCATAACAACGAACAGTTCTTAATCGACACGGACAGGGAAACGATGCAACCAAGCTAAGCCCGTGGCCGCGGGACATAACTTGTCACACCCACCAGTACCCAAACCATATCCCTGCCCGGTCTCCAATTTTCTTTCACCTTCTTATCATGTGATACAATAATAATCACCTATTGTGAGTAACGACAGGTTACCCGCTACCGTCATCCTAAGCATCGCATCTACACGACCTGTACTAGTAGGACTCATAGGTGGGTATATATGTGCAAGTAGTTTTCATATCAACTCCTGAAACGTAATGCAAACATATATATACCAAGTGATTAGTAAAATAGGGGTTATGCACCGGGGCTTGCCTTGGGCAGGCACGGAGTCAACAAAGTCAGTCGGCGGCTCCGGAACCTCCTCCGCTGCAAGGACCTCCTCGATCACCTCCACGACCTCCTCGTACTCCTGGTCGTCGATGGTCACCACGTCCGCCTCCAACTCGTTCACTACATGCATGCAATGATGGTGCAATAAATTAATACTTAGACAACAACAACTCTTAAAAGTACACAACTACTAAGCTAATTAACTAACTCTAATGGTTAACATGCTAAGCTATCCATTACTTCTACTAAGCAAGAACTAGCTAGCCTAATATTTCTACTAACTAAAATGCATTTCATGATAAATAGATAAATTTAGTTGAGCTCTAGAGACGAAGAAAATGACATGGACAGACAACTCTTGATTTTCAATGAATTTAGGAAGAAGAATCAACGGAATTGGAGTTCGTATGGTGGAGATATTGGTTGCACAAAGTAGCTATTAATAATCTCTAAAAAAAATTAAAGGAACTTAATTAGCTCATGGCTTTCTCCCGTGACTTGCTCATGAATGAGGTCTTTAATCAAAGGAATAATGAAGACGGATGGCGCTGCTAGTGAGAAACAGAGGAAGTACAAGGGGAACTCACGGGATACTTACCGCAGTCCACTGATGCTTCGAGAGACACAGCTTACACGGCAAGAACAGAGGAACTTGATTAGAGAGGAAGAGGTGAACAACATGTCTGGCGAGCTCGCGATCGCGAGACGTCTCCTTTTAAGGACGAGAGACGCCGGGACGCTCGCACTGGAAAAGATATTGACGTGCGCGACGCAGCAAGTCTCCGTGCTACAGTGTTTTCTGCGCGCTACAGTAACCTCTGCGGCGCTACAGTGCATTTCTGCGTCGCTACAGTAACCTCTGCGCTGCTACAGTGCATTTCTGTGTTGCTACAGTACTCTGTTGCAGTACACTTCTGCGGCGCTACAGTACTCTGCTGCAGTACACTTCTGCGGCGCTACAGTACTCTGCTACAGTGCAATCTGAGATTTTTAGAAAGAAAAAGAATTGCTAGCGCTGGAGTTGGATCAGGATGACAATAGTTAGTTGAACTGTGCTGAGGAATATTTGGACAAGGAATTAAATTAGAGCTCAAATTAAGAATTAGTGCAACAAAATTTAATTTCTCATTTTGCCATAAACAATAATACATAAACATGATGCTCATGACATGGTTTAGTGATTTATTAATGCAGTAACACCGAGGGTGTTACATTACCATATGATGGGCAACATAATTCTATGACTTAACATGAAGTCCTTTTTACTATGACTTAAAATTCCATCTTTTAGTAAAATTAGAGTCCAAGTCATGGTAAAATTTTAAATATCCAAGTCCAAAACATGAAACCCTTTTTCAATATCCAAGTCATGGTAAAATTTTAAATTTGTCAATGTCCAAATCACAGTAAAAATCCAGACTTTAGCCATATTTTCATCCCCATCCCATAGTAAATTTAAAGACTTAGCCAAATAAATCTGGAGTAATTTTGGGATATTTTCACCCATAAGCAAGGTGAAGCATGATAATCTATAGGAGTAATTTTGGCATAACTCCTAGATGTCAATTCAGTTCTATTCTTCTGTGTCACCACCTTTTCTTTATTCAATCCCTTTAGGTACAGTTGAGGATGGGACCAATGGTGATACCGCTGATGATCACTATCATCGTTACATGGTATGTGTGCTACAAGTTTTCCATGGATTTCAATTTTGATGATTATTTAGTAATTAATATAAAATTGCAATCAATAGTGGTAGTTGACATTCCAATGGATCTTGGTATCTGTTCAACTACTTGAGACCAGAGACATTTTTCTATGCTCCAGGAAGACATTGAATTGATTCATTCCTTGGGTGTCAACTCATATCGATTTTCCATTGCATGGGCAAGGATTCTACCGAGTGAGTTTGACAATATTTTACTTCTTTACTAGTCCCTCTCTTATGGCATAAATTGTGGTTATGCATAATTGTTTAGAAAAAAGGTTGTTGACGTAATTCGGCTCTTGCTACAGAAGGCCGCTTCGGCAATGTTAATCCAGATGGTGTAGCATTCTATAATGCTCTTATTGATGCTCTTCTACAAAGAGGTATTATTTGAACAGATATATGCAATAAACACTACAAGATATATATAGAGTTCTGAACTACATTTTAAACAGGCATAGAACCATTTGTGACGATATCTCATTATGACATTCCATATGAACTAGAGAAGCGATATGGTGGATGGTTGAACCCCGACATTCGGTATGTCCATTTCTTTATTTGCAATAAAAATGGCTTCTAATTCTTGATTGGTTGGTTGATTTGACTTCTAAATACTTTCTAGGAGGGACTTTGGTTACCTAGCAGATGTATGCTTCAGGATGTTTGGTGACAGAGTAAAATTTTGGATAACATTTAATGAGCCAAATATATTCGCAAAGCTCAGCTATATCTATGGACGGTACCCTCCTGGTCACTGCTCTAGGCCATTTGGGAACTGTACTTCAGGAAATTCTTCAACTGAGCCATACATCGCGGGTCACAACATGGTATTGTCTCATTCAAATGTGGTCAGCATTTACAAGAAAAAATATCAGGTACCAAATACGTAACAATAATCACATTAGGTTGAGTTGCTGAAATGAAAACACCAATTAAATGAGTTACTAAAATGAAAACATCAATTAAAGAAAATTGTTTATGTAATATGGTTGATGTTTGGTAGGGGAAACAAGGTGGTCATATTGGAATTACAGTTCTCTTAAGATGGTACGAACCATTCGAAATATCCCAACAAACATATTGGCAGTTGATCGGGGTCTATCTTTTGGCGCTCCATGGTACTAATCTTTATGTTATATTGATAACCAAGAATACAAATAACACTTTATTTTCTGATAACAAAACCTGGACATATAGTATTATTAGTTAATTCATATCTGTATTTTAGTATGACTAATTTGCTTGCTTATGCCAGGTTTCTGGACCCCATAATTCTTGGTGATTACCCCTCTGCGATGCGCAAGATCTTGGGTCCAAACCTACCTGAATTCACATCAAAACAAAAGAAGATACTACAAGCATCCAAGTTGGATTTCATTGGTTTAAATCATTATTCAACATCCTATTTGAAGGACTGCATCTCCTTGTCACCATGTGAATTGGATCCATTTGATGGGGATGCCCAAATTAGTACTTCAACAGAAAGAGATGGAATACTTATTGGTGAAAGGGTAAACATGCATTGTTGCAATATTAGTTTATTTGACATAGGGAATAGGCCAACCTCTTGCTCAAAGAGAGGTGTTTCAATTTAGCCTGGGCCTGGGTGCTCATCTGGTTTGAGTAGGACTAGCTTAGGTGGTGATGCCCACGTCATGTTTTAATGAATGCTAAACTAGGAAGAGCAGTAGAACTCTTAGTCACTTTTTTAGAAAAAATGAATTATTGATTGTTAGCCAAGGAAGAATAGAAATGATTGTTGGTGGTTGCAATCTCATTCATGCATACAGGGTCGCCGTACTTGAATACCGTTCCATATGGGATGGAAAAAGTGGTCATGTATTACAAAAGGAGATACAATAACACACCAATGTATATCACTGAAAATGCTATGGCTTCTACCCATCTCTTTATTTTTTTTAGATGGACTAAACATAGTTCTAAGTGAAATTGTATTTTAGATGTTTTTATCGTTGTAATTTGAGCATGACACTATCCAATAATCACACACAACACTATGTGTTAGGACATTGATAGGATTGTTACAAGTATTTTACCTTAGGTATTTACTCACATGAATTTAAATTATTTAGATTGAAAACATGTTATACATGCTAGATTTGTATTAAAAAATGTGTTTGAAAAAAGTTTAAATATACATTCTAAATAATACTAGTCAAAGTGTGCAAAAAATAGTGGATCAAAGATACCCATCGAAGATAATGCGAAGTCAAATGCAACTACCAAAGTGGGTACTTTCAAAATTAGGATTTATATATTAACATAAAAAATACCAAGAAACATGGCCCCACTAAACTAATCTAGTCATTCATGGTCCAAATTCATATGCGCTATAAGAATTTTGCAGGTTATGCCCAAGCAAGCAATAGCAACATGTCTGCCAAGGATTTTACTAATGACACAGGAAGAGTCGATTATCTTCAAGGCTACCTCACCTTTTTGGCCTCAGCAATTAGGTAAATGTCATAACTCTCGATCATCTTAAACCAGCTCAGAAGCAATGCTTTGTGGTTTTGAGCAATACCTTGGATGCATTGCTGCATCTACATGTTCTTCCTCCTTTCTCTCTTATCACTTACTAAATCACATATTCTTCTTGTACGTCGATCGTTTCACTCTCTAAAGGAAAGGGGCCGATGTGTGTGGCTACTTTGTGTGGTCTCTTCTCGACAACTTCGAGTGGAACTCTGGGTACACACAAAGATTCGGGCTCTACCATGTCGACTACAAGACACAAAAACGAACCCCAAAACTGTCCGCGAAATGGTATAGTGAGTTCCTCAAGGGGTCACCCCTGAGAACAAGGTCCCAAAATGGAAATTCCTACAAGTACACTGCCTAATCCATGGACCATTTCTCCTTAGAAGATTAGTAATCTGTAGATGTTTAATATCATGCTTTACGCATAAAGTTGATTACATGTTCTCATATAAGTTGTCTCAAGGATTTTGTATATATGTGCCGTGTTTATGTATGTGCATCAAGACATCAATAGAATACTACGGGAGGAAATGTGTTTTGATCATTGTTGAAGGAAATTCAAGCAATCCACCTCTTATGTTAGGAAAAAGTACTTGTGCTTGACATATCAATATATAACAAACACAGCCTCCTACAAGAGGTTGTATGATTCCTTAAACTTTTACATGGTATCTAAAGTTGAATCTTCCAAACACATTTGACAATGGCGAGTTCATTTTCATAATTCACTACACCACAATATCAAGATTAGCGATGGACGATCTGACGTTAAAAGCGGATACAGCGACAGACGATCTATTGATAAAAAATTATAGCGACAGATTTGTGCAGACGGTGTAAGTCCTGTCGCCAAATTTTTTTAGCGACAAACAGTACTTTTATCGATAGATAGTCTGTTGCCCTGAATATTTATAGCAACAGATAGTCCATTGCTACTTTTTAGCGATAGATGCTCTGTTACCAAGCATATACCGGCAGATTATCCTATAGTCCATGTATTTATAGCGAGTCCATGTATTTATAGCGACAGATTGTTCAGTAGGACAATATAAATATACCAAAAAAATAAATATTATTAGAAAACATTTATAGCACATATAAAACCCATATTCAAACTTAATGTCCATCACATAAAACACATATATCACATGGAGGTGAATAATGGATTTAACAACTCACTAATTCGCCGACTAACAAAAGCTCAAAATATACATGATAGCAAAAATAGTAAACTTTAATATACATCATCCTTCGATCAAACTAGGTGGTATTTATTTATCCTGCATAAAAATATAGAATGCTTAAACAAATTTCTGCGTGTTTATATTAAATTCCAAATAAAAGTACGTGTTTTAAATTTTTGCATGCTTATATTAAATTTTGGTGCATGATCATTTCATAAGTATTTCAAACATTTTTAAGAAAGTGGGACTACATGTTCACAAATTGTCCAAGTACATTCAAAGACAGATTCATGGCTTAGTGGTTTGTTCATGATTTGGAAAAGCTGAATTTGCGATTTTGGGGCAAGGAGAGTCAAAAATTTGCGAGCGACTGGATAGAGGTGGGGCACACGAGCTCAATGTGGGACCCATTTTCTTTAGCGACAGACATATTGACAATATACTTGGCTTTAGCGATAGGCAGTTCAACATTAAATATCAATATCTACAGCGACAGACAATCAATCGCTAAATGAGAAATTAGCAACAGATAGTCTGTGAGTTATCTTTAGCGACAGATCATCCATCGATAAATATAATTTTTAGCGTCAGATGTCTGACGGTGATGCCTAGTTGTGGTGTAGTAGTGATTGTCGATGCTGCCCTCCTACTTCCAAGAAGCCTACACATGAGAACTTTCTTCTGCGGAAGGCTCAAGTCCTGCCTACAATTCAAGGGTGCGAATAATGGATAACCTGGGTGGAGAAGATTGCACCGCTAGAGAAGATGCTTCACATCACCAACGACGACAGGAAAACGAAGACCCTCGCAAAACCATCATACTGCACTACATTTGTGGTGCCTTGTCTACACTTGGGTTGTATATTTGATGTTGTACCAGTGCACTGCACTGCTAAAGCAACTCGATGGTGAGCGTGAGATGCTCTAGAGGTGTTTTCTCGTCTCAGCAGTGCTCGCTCCAAACCTTTGAGCAACTCTAAAAGAATTATGCTAATAGCTAAATAAACATGGTCTCCATGAATGCAACTCGTTAATTAGGTGCATACTAGAAATGGTGTTAAGATCGGGCAAGTAGCTTTTGTTATAATGAAAGGAAGTAGCACATGCTCAGTCACAAAAATAATAGAAATCAATTGCCAAAGCGGCTTATCTATCTATAGACTAACTGGACTAGCAACACATTCACTCTCCTACTATCCTAAAAAATTACATCAGCGTCCAAAGATCTCCACCGCTGCCCCACAAATAGCTGGTTACTTTTTCCTTTTTCTTCCACCAAGGACTAAGTGACCCTCTCAAATGAAGAACCTCATAGCTTACCTTTCTCTCAAGTTTTGCAACAATTGAAGACTTCAAGTGAATCCACGAAGTGTCAGTAAATCACCCACGTATTGTTCATCGATCCACAGTCAACCCTAATTGACTGGTCAACACGACAGAGTCTCTCTCAAGTTTTGCAACAATTCAAGACTTGACTGGTCAACACGACAGAGTCCACGAGGACTCGGTGGACTGTCCTCTCTCTCAAATTTTGCAACAATTCAAGACTTGACTAGTCAACACGACAGAGTCCAATGAGGACTCGGTGGACTGTCCATTAGGACACCAGTGTAACACCCGCATCCAAAATCTGCTATATGGCCTAGCTCCGTACGTGGAACAGGCCTACGTACCGTTGCATCTCTCTTACACTTTCGCCCTCGCTTCATGTAAAAGGGTCAACCTAGAGATCATGCTACGTTTGGCACAACAAGGATTGTAAGTTAGCACTCACCCTCCTAAACTTCCAAGGCGGTACTAAACCCACCAACTACAACTCGTGTGTCACATGGGCCACATGGCCGAGCTAACAACACAACTACTACAGACTTCTAATAAGCTGCGGTGTTACACCCAGTGACTGCAAACATGCAAATGTTGTGTTGTCCAATTCTCACGCCCCTCTTGGCCCCACCAGTAAGCTCGAAGTGGACTCAAGACCACAAGACTCAACACTCCTTCCACTCATCTCACTAGTCACTGGAACAAGGTGAAGATGGGAGGAAGAGGAGGGTGGGTGGAGAAATTGAAGAAGCCCATGCTTGATGAAGAATAAGATGAAGCTTAAGACTTGATATATCGTATCTCCCTTCTCGTGTGGTTTGCATTCTCCCACCCTATATCTTTGCTTGTTCTAGTGTAAAGTTTGTTGTTTACCTTTGTTCTCTACTATTAGTAGGAGCTCTCTAGTTTGCTTGATGTTCTACTTGCATTGCCTAGGTTGTTTGACCTTGCTTACTAGAATTGTGTAGGAGCTTTTGCTAGTCACTCTAGTTGCCGCTTTCCTTATTTTGTGCTAGGGTGCTAGTGTTGTTGTAGTAGGGTGAAATCGTTGTTATGCATTTATTTCGGCTAGGAATTACAATTAGCTTTTAGAAATGACTATTCACCCCCTTCTCTTGTCAGTCCCCTTGTTGGATAGGAATGGAGTGGATTGGTTTAGGGATGAGTTCATCCATCCTCACGTTGCTTTCGTTTTCCGGTTTCTCCTTCTTTACTCCTCCTGTTTGGCCGAGGCCAGGGGTGAGGCGGCCGGAGAAGTTGTGTTGGTCGCTTTCTTCCTGTTACCTCCTTGTATTTTCTTCCTCTTCTTCCCATTAGGCCAAGGCTGGAGGGATAGGAGGTGAAGTGGTCAGAGGCCGCTCGAGGAGCGGGTGTGGAAGCATGGGCGAGGACAGTCAGAGAAGGTTCCCCTTCCCATTTGGCCGAGGTCGGAGGTAGGTGAAAGCCCAAGTTTGGTTTTGGTAATTAATGACACCAAGTTGCTAATGTCATATGTTAAGTGGTTTGAGTTAGGCATAAGCAACACATGTGATGAAGGTGTATGTGGCAAGGAGTGGTGGCCACAAGATCACAAAGAGATGGTGCATGGATATGAAATGACGATCATGGTGGAGATGCACATGAAATAATGATCATGGTGATCAAGCATGAGGAGATGGACATGGAACAAAGTGATCATGGCAAATGTATAATTATAGGGCTTGCTTTTGCCGGTCTAAGATGAGTAGAGAAGTGATTGACCGGGTTTAGGATTGATAGCCGACTATCAAGAGGGGCAATCACGGTTAGCTCATGAATCAAGTGCTACTAGGTCATCATCTTAAGCATATGCATTTAGGATGTAGTAAAGAGAGCTAACATAACGCCTTGAAAAATGATTGTGAAAATGCTAACACACATGCACATGATGATATACACATGATGGTGTTGGCAGATTAGCGAAGGCAGCGAAGTTTGAGTGGTAGAGAGGGGTTTGGGGTTCTCTCTCCCTCTCGCCGAGCTTGTGAGCGCGGGATTCAGGAGTTTTTGGGAAAATGAAATACCTATTTTCCATTGCGTCGGATGCGAGAATCGGAGGCGAAGTCGCGGAACAAGTTTACGCTGAGAATCATGCGACAGACGCGCACGACGCACGCGACAGACACGCTGTGCAGCGTCTATCGCCTAACCCTAGCAGCGCGGCGGGAGACTATGTGTAGTGGCGCGACAGACGCGTGGGCGTTCACGCGACAGACGCTGATGTCAGCGTTTGTCGGCCTCGTGCTGAGAAGGCGAGCGGCTTTGCGCTGCGACAGACGTAGGACGGTGTCTGTCGGCCTCCCGTCAGACGCGTCTGTCGGCCTGGAACGCGTTTGGAGCTCTCTGTACCGCGTATGTCGCAGCGACAGACGCTGGTGGCTTCGGCGTTGGACGCGTCTGACGCTGAGAGTCGACCATTGGATTTCGAACAAGTGGTGGACACGTGACGATGTTTGAGAGCGATAGACGCTAGGCTCGCGTCTGTCGGCTTGGCGACAGACGCGTCTGTCGCCTCCGAAATCTGCCCAGTGAGGGCATAACGGCTAGCTCCTTTTCCCCACTCTATAAATAAGAGGTGGCCGGGCCTTAGGGGGTTCTCTCTTGCACATTTGAGATATTGAGGCACATTTTGAGCTAGAGAACTTTCCCTCCACTTATCTCCTTACTTAATTGCATACTCTAGAGAGATTGAGTGAGATTCAAGTGCATTTCATTGAGAGTTGCATCTAGTGGCACTTGATTCTTGAGTTTGCTGCGGATTGCTTGTTACTCTTTGGTGTTTTCCGACATCCTAGATGACTTGGAGCAGCGGTGGTGTTGAGCTCGTGATTGGAGATTGTTTCGAGCCTCACCAAGCGATTGTGAGGGGTTCTTGAGCCTTCCCCGTGGGAGTTCGCGAATTGGCTACTCTAGTGGAGCTCGTGGCTTGGAGGATCCCCATCTTGTGAGTGGATGTGCGGCACCCGCTGAGGGTTCCACTCTTGATAGTTGATTAGCTCGCGATCCATCAAGTGGGTGCATCGCCACAACGAGGAGTAGCTTGCCGGGAAGCAAGTGAACCTCGGTAAAAAAATCTTGTGTCATCTTTTTGCCAATGATTTCATTTGTGTATGTGATCATATTGATTGATTGGTACATTGGACATGTCTCTTCTCATTAACGTTGGTATATCTATTCAAGCTCTCCTCTTTACTTATTGTTCTTTCCCTTGTTTAGCTTGAGTAAAATAGCTTTTCATATAGGAGTAAGTAGCTTAGTGACTTAGCTTTGTTAGTGTGAATTAGAGATCATAGTCTTGTTCACTAGAATTGTATAGGTGGCTTGCTTAGTATAGTTGAGCTAGTGCTAGAATTAGCATCGCCATCTTTTATACTAACCTTTGTTGATTAGTAAAGCTTGTAGAAAATTTAAATAGGCTATTCACCCCCCTCTAGCCATTTGGACCTTACAGTAGGGTGGGCGAAGGCAATTCCAGGCTGGAGGAATTGGCGTAGAGGCCTAGGAGAGCACAGTTAGAGGAGCGTGGGCGGCCTCACTCGATGCCGGCAACAGGGCAGGCGAGGCGGAATAGAGGCCTCACTTGGTGGGGACGGAGCCATCAGGGGAGGGCCTACATGTATTCAAGGCTATTCAACTGAATACCAAAAAATTTTGCCAAAAACTTTTGTAAATATAGTGTATATATGTAAGTGTAGGAAAAAATAAAATAAAGCCAAAACAAATATCATGTCAAGAATTCAGCCAAAAACATGTATTCTACTACTACTTTTCCACCCCACTCGATGGCCCAACAAGGCCCAGCAGCCTGTGGCCCAACATCTCCCCCGTCGGCAGCACACAGGCGCATCGCAACTCCACAAATAAGAGAGATCAGCACATCACCTGCTCGTGCTCAGTCAGGTGCTCTTTTTCTCTCCTGTTTTCTTCCCCAACCCCAAACCCTAGCGCCTACCGATGGCGGTGGCAGGGCAACGGACTCAGGCAATGGCAAGGCACATTGGCACGAGGCGACGACAACAAAATTTACGCTAAATTTTTTTGTACATAAACAACACAAACTTGGGTTTGTTTGTACTTACTTGATTTAAAATACTAAATTTCACATCAAATTTTACTATTTCTTACTAATTTGCTAAATTGATTTTACCAATTTCCGTATGAAAATTTTAGTGTTGCATACCTACAAAATTCTAGATCCATCATTGGATTTTACATTGTAAAAAAATTGATTCGTCTTCACAATTTTGAATACCCAAGTTCAAAATCTTGGGCTCGCCACTGGGAGCCATGGGCCGGGGGTGGGGGAGGTGGGGGAGTGGGCGGCTGAGGCTGGGGTCAGGGTGGTGACGGACTAGGTGACCGAAGGAAGGAGAAGGTGAGAGAGAATGACATGCGGATCCTACATATAACGGGTGTCTAACAAATCACAAATGGAGATGTATCATCCCATCCTTATCCTCTCCTCCAACCAAACACGGAACCGAGATGGCTCCAACCCTTTCAAACAAACACCAGACTGGTATCATCCCAACCCAAAAAAACTAGAATGGACCCATCCCATCCCGCTTCATTTTGAAAGTGAACACACCCTAATTATGCAGAGCAACCGTACGTTGGTTACGCCTGTGTTAGGATGGGACCAAGGGTGCCATCCATCCAGTTCATTCTCAATCTCAATTTATAGCCTCGCCTTTAATTTCTTTTGAGGATAGACAGGCGAAGCTTCATCTCTAGCTGGTTGCTAGCGGTTCGCACATCATAGTCGTAGCTCTTTTTCTCACATGTGTATTATGCCAGCTACTCCATGTACGTAAGGCTCGTTGGGCATAACTTCGATGGCTCTAGATACCTACTGTAGCACAGGAATAAATGGCTTTGGCCCTAGTAAAGCATAGGGGGTGTTTAGTTCCCAAAAAAAATTTGGGTTCGACGATAACATCGAGCGTTACACATGCACGGAGTACTAAACGTAGGCGAAAAAAAATTAATTGCACAATTCTCGGAGAAATTGTGAGACAAATCTTTTAAGCCTAATTAGTCCATGAAAAGATTAGTATCATTAGATTCGTCTCACAGTTTCCTGACAAGTTCTGTAATTTGTTTCTTTATTAGTATCCGAAAGCCCTCCCAACATCCTTCCGACATATCCGATATGACACCCAAAAATTTTCACCCCACGAACTAAACACCAAAGGAACCAGAGAAAAGCTGTTGTTTTAGTGTTCGAACTGCTCTACTACAGTACTGCTATATATTTAGCAGGAGCCATGCGAAACTCTTCCAAGTTCCACCTCGGGGCCGAGGTGTGCCTGTGCTCCGGCACGGGAGCCAAAGACCGGGCGCAGACTGTGCAGTGCTTTATTGGTAGTGTATTATTAGAACTAGAACGGACGGACGCAAGCACGGGGACGGAGATTGCTGCGAGATCTAGCTGCCCGCCATAATGGCGCTTCGTCTCCTCCTCCTCCTCTTTCCCCTCCTCTCTTCCGTCGCCGGGCTCAGGCGCAGCGACTTCCCGCCGTCCTTCCTCTTCGGCGCCGGCACGTCGTCTTACCAGGTACGGGCCGTGCGCGCGGCAGCCGATGCCGAGCTCAGCATGCTAACTCTAACGCACGCATGCATGTAAGCAGTCTGCATGCTGCCATCATTTTTTTTAATTAATTTGCAAACTGAAGGTGGAAGCCAGATTCCTTTGAACGGCTAGTTGCTCTGCTCTGGACGTGTGTCTCATTCTCCTTCTATCGTTTCCCCTTTGACTACTCAACCAAACTGTAGCTCTCCATCTAAACCTTTCAATTTTTGTTTTGCTGATCTGGTAATACCTGCAGTGTCTGATGATATAGTATGTTAGTTGGATACTTTCTCCTCTCCTCTATTTTTTTTCCGTTTACTTCCTTCTTATGACTATCTTCTACATCTCATTCTAGATTGAAGGCGCCTACTTAGAAGACAATAAGGGCCTGAGCGATTGGGATGTCTTCACCCATATTCAAGGTGCTTCCATAGGTCTCAATTATGCATACGTTGATCTATCTAAGCAACTCAATAATAAGGGTATAAGCAAGCTATGGCCACCTTTAGTGGAAGTAGCTACTATACAGTAGTTAAGGAGATTCTAGAACAAGCGATTCGTGGGGATATTTTCAGTGCTTTTGTTCAAATTACTTGGAGATGTATCCATTTAGGGGGTCATTGCCAAGCTAATAAATAGCAGTGGTAGCGGCCGCAATTGCACCCGCAATAGCAGTAGCGGTCTATTGCCGCTACCGCTATGAGGTAGCGTTCTGAACTTTGCATCCTGGAACTTTGCGGCCGCAATTTTGAATAGCGGGCCGATATTGCGGCCGCAATTGTGCGTAGCAGGCTGCAATAGCATGGAAGCAAATATCCCTAATTAGTCCAGCCCACTATGACTCACACCCCAAATTCAAAACTCACGCATCGGTTGTGGAACTTAAAATTATTCATGATATATGCACTTAAAATTATTTATACTCATTATTTATGATATATGTGCTTAAAATTATATAGGACTATTGGGGTGTCATTATTGGAACTTATCGTCCACAATATCGCCCGCTATCTGCAATCCGCTACCTCGACGCCAATCCGCTACCAACCCGCAATACGCTATTTAGTACCTTGGTCATTGCACACTGCAGTTTCCTCTCTCTTTTTGTCTCAGTTGGAGAATCTCCATCAACACCCCCTACATCCAATTTGGGTAGTGGAGGGCAAAAACTCAGCTCCAGCAGCCCCTACCAAACTTTTTTCTCGCAACTGCTTGGGACGCGCTTCTTTCACGTGACTCATCCCGACACGGCCGTCTTCCCCAGCAACACGGCCTCCCCCGGCGGTGCGGCTAGCCCTAGCCGACGAGGCTAGCCCCGGTGGCGCACCTTGCCCTGGCAGCCTGCCCTCCTGTCCCGGTGGTGTGGCCCTGGCCGACAAGGCCAGCCCCGACGTCGCAGCTAGCCTTGGGCGGTGCGGCCCTGGCCAGCGAGGCCAGCCCCAGCGGCCTGCACACTGTCAACGAACTGCTACCCGGAGAAGAACCTGAGAGAGAGGATGATACGTGGGTCCCACGTGTCATTCTCTAGGAGAATGGTTTTGAGGGGCCTGTTTTAAGTAGAGCTATTGGAGAAAACAACGAAAAATGGACAACGTTGAAATAGGTGGCTACCCAAATCAAGAGGCAGAGGGTCAGATTTGGGTAGCATTACTGGAGATGCTCTTAAAGAATCATTTCACGCTCTTTTTTTGAACTGGAACAAGGGTTTCCACTAACCAGTGGCTGTGGCCATATCGCAAGAGACCAAATTGGTCACAAATTCGGGACCTGGTCCATGAACACATCAGAACCATAGCACACAACACTCGCCCCATAAGCAGCAAGGCTATCATCCACTTTGTTGCAAGATCTCCTGCATGACCGGACCTCACACTGAACAAAAGACGCACTCATGAATTCCCTTATACGGTGAAATATGCAGCCTTCCGGACTCCTGTCCATTGAGTCAGACCTCAAAGCCTTCTTCAAATTTGTTGCATCTGTCTCAACAATAATTCTGGTCATTTCCAGTTGTGCCACTCTTTGAAGACTTTTCAAAGCTGCTAGGGCTTCAGCATGTATTGGGATTGTAAGTCGTTCAAGATGTCCACATGCCCCCTCTAAGAACTCTCCATTGCTGTTGCGAGCAACAAAGCCCCAACCACCTGACCCCGTTGTAGCACGATAGGAAGCATCAATATTGATCTTGTAACAATCAGGTTGTGGTGGCTCCCATTTCTGTTTTTTCTTCGGTCTTTTGTCTCCTTCCTTTTTCTTCAGCTTCTCAAAATCTATGACAGAGTAAGTCACAAGTGAGCAAATTTCCGCTGCAGACATTCTGTCTGTAATATAGCAAGTGAACAGTTTTGGCCAATGAATGCATCTTCTGTTTAGAATTGGGAGGGGCCTAAGTGAACAGTTTTGGAAATAAAGGACCTGATTAGGATGACTCTCCGGCTCTGTGCATAGTAACCAGAGATCCACAGAACGTGGCTCCACTTACGCCACGTTGATTTGGGTAAATAACGAGAAGCCGTCCAGATGGGGCCTTAAGTGTAGTAGTGTACCCGGTAACTCGCTCACAGAGGATCCGTGTTGAATCGTGATAGTGACGCCTGACGCGAAACCTGCACTGGAGCCCACCCAACTACTACAGTTTTGTGCTGAAAGCCAACCAAAATCATTAATTCACCGCTGATAGACTCGATTCAGGAGGTGGCTGTCCCCGCTATAAACATATGCGCTTTGAAAATCACAGACGTCACTTGATTTTGTTGCCTGTCTTAGTCTTGGCTGTTAACCAAAAATCAGGAAAGATTGAGGATGGAAGCAATGGCGACGTGGCCGCTGACCATTATCATCGATACAAGGTAAGCATCATCAGAAACATAAAGACATTTTTATCAGTGCTCATGCATTTTTTTTTAACCCTGCATAAATCAGAAAGATAAAGGGGCCGGCAATTCCCTCCAAAAAAATAGAATCTCACTCAGTCACACTGGCAGGAGGACATAGAAATAATGCATTCGCTTGGCCTCGACTCCTACAGATTCTCATTGTCCTGGTCGAGAATACTTCCAAGTGAGCTCATTCTCAGAATCTCATGAGTTACACCAACTGTCGATGCCTTTTGCCCCAGCTCCCAGCACGACAAACACGCACAGAGTCCTTCCTTAATAGCAGCATTTAACATAAATTATATGCTTACCTTTCAAATGCCCCTGGTCAGAGGGTCGCTTCGGAGGTGTTAATCTGGCAGGCGTTAAATTCTACAACAGCCTCATCAACGGCCTGCTAGGAAAAGGTAATGCATTCTTTGTTCTATTATTATGTGGCCAGCTACCTCCCTCCACAAATGCCACCCTGCAAAACAAGCAAGCCTTTCAGTTCAGTCTCTTTCATCTGGGCCTGGCATTTGATACGCTTGGTGCAGGGATACAGCCATTTGTGACGATCAACCACTATGACATACCCCAGGAACTCCAAGAAAGATACGGCTCCTGGTTGAGCCCAGAGATTCAGTAAGCCCATATTATAGCTTTATCTATGAAGATGCAGTAAGCTCATATGTGGTTGTTTCTACATTTCTGTTCAGGGAGGACTTCACCTACTTTGCTGAGCTTTGCTTCAAGATGTTTGGTGACCGAGTAAAGCACTGGGCTACATTCAATGAGGCAAATTTTCTGGCAAAGCTCAAATACTTCATGGGGAAATTTCCACCTTGCCACTGTTCCGAGCCGTATGGGAAATGCGATTCTGGGAATTCATCAACTGAGCCCTACATTGCAACGCATAACATGATATTAGCTCATGCAAAGGCGGTCAACATCTACAGAAAGTATTACAAGGTACAACAGACACATTTGGATAAAACGGGAGTGGGGACTAACCGTGTGCTTGCTCTTAAATCCTCATGGAAGTTGTATAAGTTGTTTTCCTTGTTCTCCATCCTTCTCAGGCCAAGCAAGGTGGCTCTGTTGGAATTTCACTAAATATGAGATGGTATGAACCACTGAGGAATATCACAGAGGACAACTTGGCAGTAAGCCGAGCTCTGTCTTTCCAAGCTCCATGGTATCAGTTGATTCAGTAACCTTCCATCATACTAGTATTTTACTATTGGAACTGACTTTATGGTCTTCGCGATTGAATGCTCACTTGATGTTATATGCTAAAATAGGTTCCTGGATCCCTTGTTCTTTGGTGACTATCCTCACCAAATGCGCCAGATCTTAGGTCCAAACTTGCCGAAATTCACAGAAGGAGAGAAGCAACTACTGAAAAACCAAATTGACTTCATCGGCATAAATCACTACGAAACATTATACATCAAGGATTGCATATATTCTCCATGTGATTTGGACACCTACGCCGGTGATGCTTTAGTTACTGAATCTGCAGAACGAAATGGGATACTCATTGGAAAACCGGTAAAAGTTGGCAATGTACATTGCATTATTCTATGCAACAACAATCCTACTTCCAAATTGATTGGCACAACCTAACACTAGTAAATTAATATTGCAGACACCGGTTGCAAACACCTATGTGGTTCCAAGCTCTATGGAGAAGTTGGTCATGTATATAAACCAGAGATATAAAAGCATACCTTTGTACATCACAGAGAATGGTGGGTTACTAGGTTTGGCAAAATCTATACATTAGCTACAAAACGTGTGCCTTTGTACAGAACAATCGTTCACTTCTATGCATCTTTATATATAGTACACTGGTACCATAATAATATCCGTATGGACCCTCTTGATCTCCCTTTTTGGTTTTTCAGGTTATGCCCAAATAGGCAATAGCAGCACCACAACAGAAGAATTAATTAATGATACTGAAAGATCAAGTTACATTCATGACTACCTCACTTACTTGAGCTATGCAATAAGGTTGTTGCATTCCTCAATTATCTTTTCATCTAAACTGCTCTTCAGCCAGATAATGACAAAACTTTGTTACTTCCTTGCAGGAAAGGAGCAGATGTGAGAGGTTATTTCGTGTGGTCTTTGATGGATAACTTCGAATGGCTCTCTGGTTACACCACAAAGTACGGTCTTTATCATGTGGATTTCAAGTCACTAAAGCGAACACCAAAACTGTCTGCTAAATGGTACAGCAAGTTTATCAAGGGCTATGAACAGATAGAGATGGCCTCTGAAGAATTACCTAAGCATATGGTTTCCTAGCACAGAAATACAGAATGCTCAAGGTTCATGTATGTACAATAATACTCAGTGATTTGATAAATAAAGATGTTTACACAGGAAATTATTTGGCAAATTTCCTCGTGTCCATGTATGCCTGTGCCATAAGCTCTCAACCATTTTTTTTATCAAATATGCATCTAAAGGGAGTTTACGAAGAAGAAAGAAGCAGAGTACATAATCTGACCATCCTCCTTCCTGGTTCAGAAGCCCCCAAATGTAGTAATATAGCAATAATAACATGAGGATGGTAACAAGATAATTGCATCTTTGTGATGGTTACCTGCGCTTGGTCTATATGTCCAGGTTTTGGTGAAATTCTAGCTTATGATCAGGGACTGAGAACTCATTGTGAATTCATCAACTATAACTTGCACACATAACTAGTGGCTATCTGCATTAAAATGTGCATTACGCAGTGTGTTAGAAATGTGTCGAAAATTTATTTGTACTAATGGGGTTACAGTGGACTTGTGTTATAACTAGCAGTATAGGGTTAGGTGAGCTAGGTGTTGGCTCTTGTAACCTGGCTCCTCTATAAAAGGAGGAGTGGGCTACACTTGTAACCCACTCGAGTCACGAGAGTGAGAAGCAACACAGAGTGACAGGCTCGCGGGGGTGCCGGCAGCTTTGGCTCGCACCCCGGGCAGCCGGTGTCACGGTTTCAGGGAGGAGTGCCCGTAAGCATGCCCCGAGGACGTAGGCTTTGACTGAACCTTGTTACCAAATATCGAGTCTCTTGTGCGGTATGTGTGATCTCTCGTGAGCATCTTGCCTACGTAGATCCAAGCAATCGCTTCCGCGTTAGGCGCTAGTATCACAACAATTGGTATCAAGAGCTCCAGGTTCATTTGAGGATCTTAGGAGGCGAGGGAAGAGGTGAAGACTCAAGGATCATGCTCAACGGGTCCCAAGGTGCTGCTCAGGGCAGTGCAAGGTGGAGCATGGTGACGATCAGTGCTCTAGTCGGTGGTGTCGGACACTCTAGGCAAGAGGCCTAGATTGTTCGATGGGCTGCAGTCGGTGAGAATCGGTCAGACGTGGCAGTCGGACCGACACAGTGCCTGGAGAAGACGGTGCGTGGAGCGTCGACCTCGGCTCGTGATCCATAATGGCAGGGCCAGACGTGGCGGGAGCTAGGTTGACTGGAGCGCGGGAGCACCACGGTGATGGTGGTACGACCAGGTGTTGCACAGGGGCTGCGTCACGACACGGTGAACAGAGGGTGTCGGTGATGCGCGACCATGGTGCAGCATGTCTCGTGCACAGGAGGTGTGCGAGGGCGTCTTGTCACGGCAGGGCCTGAACGCACAGGTGGAGCGTGCTCTACAGGGCCTATGACAAGATGCAGATGTTGTTGTCGGAAAGATTGGCGGCATGGGAAGCATGGTTGTCGTGGTAGGGGCGCGTGTGGGCAAGCATGCGCGATGGAGGCTGCGACGAGGGCATCAGTGAAGCTGATCACAAGGAGTGTAGTATAGGGTTAGGTGAGCTAAGGTGTTGGCTTTTGTAATCAAGTACCTCTATAAAAGGAGGAGGGGGCTGCACTTGTAACCCACTCTAGTCACGAGAGTGAAAAGCAATACATAGTGACAGGCTCGCGAGGGTGCCGGCAGCTTTGTCTGGCGCCCCGGGTGGCCGGTGTCGCGGTTTCAGGGAGGAGCGTCCATAAGCATGCCCCGAGGACGTAGGCTTCAGCCGAACCTCATTACCAAATATCAAGTCTCTTGTACGGTGTATGCGATCTCTCGTGACCATCTCGCCTAGGTAGATCCAAGCAATCACTCGCGTTAGGCGTCGGTATCACAACAGTGTCATATAGGAATCAGCTTCGGAGACAATACGACACTCATGAATGATGCAAAGGAATCAGCTTCGGAGACAATATGACAGAATCACGAATGATGCAAGGTGTAAGAATTGAATGCACACATCAAAGTAATCTGCAATTGCTTGCATAATCCAGTACACGTACATATTGTCCCTGGAAGAATGGAAATCCTCGATGATACAGTACCTCTGTATATGGCATTTGACACAGAAAATACATTAATTCATTTATTTTGTTGATCAGATCACTAAATCTCTTCTGACGCTTTTTCAACGAAGTCCTCATTCAGCGATAAACTAAAGTAATTACCGTAAATCAAGACACTAACTCTATATTGTTGCCACGGTTTTTGAAGCTCTATTTCTTAAGAATGTCATATTACATACATAATCAAACAGTCTAGACGCAAAAGTTCTTCCTTGGGATACTAAAATGAACTAATATATCTCATTCCATTCATATGAAAAATTGTACATCAGATTTTTCACTAGCAAATACTTTTTTCATTGACATCTATCATGTTAAAGTCAACTACAGCTTTTTGGTTGTAGAACTAATCTTTCTGGTTGTAGAACTGCATCTACTGCAGCAACAACTCTTCATTGCCACCAAAAAGGCTAGAACTATTCTTTCTGTGTGGGAATAGCAGGGGGAGACGACATAGGTGTAGTCGTCACAATAGTTGCTGTTTTGTTGTGAGGAAAAATATTGTACCATTGTTGATAAGTTCACACGAAAAGGGCAACCCCTTGTCATCACTGATTTTCGTTGCAGCTCTCTCCTTAGCCTTTTGGGCTCTTTGAACTACTTCCTTGTAACATTCAAATTTTTGCATTATTTCAAAATAGTTAAATTGGATTATTTATGTAAATTATGTGCGCATTCAAATGTAGGAAATAATAATTTTTTTAATTAAAATTAATCATAAGGTTAGTTACATGTTCATGCATTCATGCTGCTGCACAATTATTTTGGGATGAATGATTTTGATTCAAAGTTCAAAGGAATTCAAAGTCTTTTGAAAATGGTTTTGGAAAATCAAATTAAAAAAAGAAAAACTTCATTTTCCACTCCCCTCCCTCCTTTTCGGCTTGCTGGCCCAGTCGGCGGAGCCGGCCCGCGCACTTCCCCGCCGGCCCGCGCGCCTTTCTCCCCTCCCTCCGCATTCCCTCTTCTTGGGCCGGCCCACGTCGAAGGCAACCGCTACCGCCTTCCCGTCATCCCTCCTCTCAGCGGCTGATCGCTCGGGCCCATCTGTCGGCGCCGTCCCCCTCCCACCGTTCAAACGCGCGGACATGGCGCAACCGCCGCGCCCGCGGCCACTACCTCCGAGTCGTGGGAGCGTCGCCCGCTGCCCGGCATCTTTAAAAGGGAGCCGCACCCGCCGCCGCTCCCCCTGCTGCCCCTCCCTGCTCCAATCCCGCTCACGAGAGCCCGCAACCGTAGCACCACAAACCGCCGGAGCGCCCCGTCCGCTCCTCCGCGTCGGCCGTCATCCCCGAGTCGTCTCTGCCCTCGGTTGTCGCCTTGGTGAGCTCATCTCTCTCTCCTCTTTCTCCCCGTCCATCTCCTGTGTAGGATGGTGGCTTCTAGGGCCATTTTCACGAGCACCGGTGAGCCTCTCGCCGCCGTCCATGGCGACCCTCGCACCGGTCATGTTCCTCGGCCGCGATTTTCCCCGGCGTGGACGCGCCTTCATCTCCGCTTCCTCCCAGTACCCTTGGTTTAGAAAATGGAGCTCCGTAGCACCGAACCGAACACTCCGGCGAGCTTCTCGCCATCGGGCATGGCGGACTGCTGCACCGAAGTACCGTTCTGGCGGCGGTAGCTCCTTCTCTCTCCCTCCCATCCTTTCACCGCCGTCGATTTTGAGATCTATGGCCAGGATTAGAAAATACCCCTTCGTGGGTCTTTTTGTTAAAGAAACCCTATGATTTTTTGAAATTGAACCCGCAGTCCTCGGCCGATTCAAAATCAGGATTTTCTTTTTATTTATTTTAAATCGTTTAATCTTCATGGTATTTACAGAACTGCCACTACACTGTTTTGCTCATAAAAACTCCGTTTGAACTCTGATTTGACCCGTTCAACTTGCGTTGGGTTCGTAATTTCGTTATCTATGCAATGATGCTACTGTTAGACCCATTAGCAACTTTTAAATATCATGATTAGGGTTAGTCTTTTGACTTTCTATAGGAATCTAGTTTAAGTCATAACTTTCGTGTTCTAGCTCTGACTTTCGTAAACTTCGCGTCGATGTGATCGTAGCGAGACGTAGATGACCTTCATAAACTTTTTATCTTGTTTTATTTACTGCTGGTGTACTGTTCTAACCATAGGATTCTTTTGCTTGTATGATTGTCTTCGAAATGCGTGTTGTTGGTTTGTGTTGATCGAGTTCAGGCGGTGAGGAGTATTTCAGAAACCCAGATTCTTTCGAGGATCAGCAGGACTAGCAGGACTTTGTGAACCAAGGTAAGTATAGCATGGGTCTACCTTGATGTCCTATTCACTTTAAATCATCTTCTCATTTTGCATGTGTCTAATTTTGACCACCGTAAGTACTTCCTAGTATTATATGACATACTCCTTGACTCCTATAGGTTAATTGCACATGGGTAGATTGCTAGTGCTCTAACCAATCATGATCTATACAATGGTTAATGGATCTATGGAAAAAAAAAGGTAAAATATGTTTTATGACAACTGTTTCATAGGATGATGGTGCAAATGACGTTGATCATGTTGCCCTAACCCTCCATAAGGACTTATCTGTCGGCAAAAGCTGGGATTGACAGTGCAACCGTGAGAGTCACATGGCTTGGCTTTAGCTCAGTAATAGGATCTTTTCTAGCTTGTTAGAGGTTACCTTTATGACGCAAGAGGGGCTCGCCACTTTGGGTATAGGACTGCTCCTGTTCTTATGTGTATAGCCGCGAATGATTTGTGCCATAGAAAGGGTGTTCCTACGTCTGCATGCTGAGGAAACCTCGCGGCCCTAACATGTTAAAGAGACCTATGGAAGGCCTCATAATGTACCCTGTCTGCTAACCTTGGGAGTGTTAGGAGGTCGACGGGCCCCGGGCATTTGGGCAACACGACTCACAGGTAAAGATGCACAACCTCTGCAAAGTGTTAAAAACTGTTATAACAGCCGTGCTCATGGTCACGAGCGGCCCAGAAAACTCACAGAATAAATGGTTACCTGTTATATTGTTAATTCATGATGATGATGATGTTATAATGATGTTCAATGACTCTATTTAATTCTAGTATACGATCATGTGGGTTAATTTGGGAGCTTAAGCATAATTTGATATTAACCAATGATAAAATGTTGACTTACTATAAGGCTAAATGTAGTTAACCGTGTCTACCTTTTGAGCCTCATGAATCCCCATGTTATGCTTGTGGTGTACGAAATGTACTCATGCTTGTTCATTTTCTATTTTTGGATAAAAATCCCGAATGGGTAACAGATGACGGTTAATATGAAGATTACCTAAAGAACTTCTAGGTTTTAGTCAACCAGTTAACTGTCCCTGTGTTGGAGCTACCACGTTTGAGAGATATCTTTAATTTCCGCTTGTGTTGTATAAGACTAAGTGTTATATTAAACGTGATGTAAGACACACTATGATGATGCTCCCTGTAATTTGTTGACTTATGTGTGTGATTGTCCCTAGGGCGCACATAATGTTTATGCACTCTATCTTGTCCTTAAAGTAGAGTGTGACAAATTGGTATCGAAACCTGGTTGACTGTAGGACGCAAACCTAGGTAGAAAAGATCATTTCTAGGATATTTGTTCTATTTATTTATTGCTTCTACCTCAGTCTTGCTATTTTATTAAAATTTTTATGCTCTTATTTCTTATTCTATTGCATAAAATTATTGATTCTAATGATATTCTAATTTAAAATTATAGATGCCTCGCCTCAGCCCTGCAGCTTACCGCGCTCAGTTCACCCCAGCGCCACAGGTGGAGCTAGAGGTTGTGGTCATCCCTGACGAAGAGGATGAGGAGCCCATAGAGGTAGAAGTGAAGCCGCGTACCCCAACAAATGCACCTGCTTCTACACTAGTGGTTGTACCAATTCCTCCGGTTGATGCACCGGTTCCCGCTGCTACACCTGCGCCAACGTCGTTTGCAGCTTCTACATCGACACCTGTGCCACCTTTAGCTGCTCCAGAGGCGCAGGAAGAGATGGGTTGGACCACTAGGAACAAGTTCAAGGACGCCCCCAAGGATGCTCACTACCACAACTTGCTCACTACTGTGCTGGCTGAGTATTACCCAGACCTTGCTGCCACTGTCAAGTACTACTGCGCGGAGCACAAGCACCCCGTGGAGACAACATATTGGAAGACCAATGTGATCGTCACCGCTTGGAACAACACCGACAACTCACATGATGTGGAGAGTACCCATAGCCACAGGTCTAGGCATGCCAGTACCTATGACAACATGGAAGATGTTGCGCAGGAGGCTTACCTGTACTACCATGGCCGTCGCTTTGAGGCCATGCAGGAGAATCGTTACAGGTTCCTCCCATGCTATGACCATGCGGAGAGAACATGGGCGGTGTTGGCTCCCTCGGCGACTGATCCGACCATGGATACCACGGTGAGACACCTTTGTGCCATGCAGGAGGCCAATGAAGCACTCAAGGAGGAGCTTCGTGCGGCGTAGAAGTCCGAGAAGCGCCTTCAGAAGCAGATTGATGACATGGCCACTCAGCTTGGGCAGCCCGCCATCTACAAGAAGAAGGATAGGAAGTTCACTAGGGTTGATAGAGCCCCATAGATGTCTTGCTGCCCGCTGAAATAAATGCATTGCTAGATTGCGAGTCTTATTGAGTTTATGTGTGTCTCATGAACGTTTAAGTAATTAGATGTTTGTGTTTATGAACATGCTTGTTTTGGAGTTTGTTTGATTATGGAGAACAGTGTGGGCATGTCCACATGTTCTAAAATATCGAAACCTTAAGTTTAGTCTTTATTTATTATAGTTGGGTTTGATAATTCGTATCTCTATTGTGCTGTTTTTCGGAGCAGCCTACGATGATTATCTCGTATCTCTGAATCCGTACATCTAAAAATTATGAAATTTTTGTGGAAGAAATTAGACCTGTGTATATTTCAATTGCCACTAGAATCACATTATTATCAGCTCTGGTTTGGGAGATATACCTGTTACAATCTGATGTTTCTGCACAGTCTGAGACTCAAGACAGAATCTGTTTATCTCAGTTTTTGAATAAGTTACCGTCCGAATCTGTAAAAGAGTTCTAAATAGAAGTTGTAGCAGACTTCTTAAGCTTTCCAACGGTGTATGGTATGCCTCTGTTGGGTCTATAAAACTTGAGTTATGACCTAATTACTGATCTGCTGTTTTTGAAACTCGTCCAGAAAACGTCCAGCGATGCTATTTATCTTATATACGTGATTTATAAATATTTGGAAGATCTCTAAAGTCTTACACATTTGTTTGGAAGCAGATGGCCGCCAGAGAAGGATGAGGCCATGGACGTGGTGCACTCGTGGATCCACCGCCACCGCCGATGACTATTGAACAACTTATGGGGATGCAGGCACAACTCATGCAAGTGGTGATGGACTGCCTCGACCATCAGCCCGCAAGAGCACCCCCGCGAGTCCAGGTCAGGGACAAGCACGGGGAGTTCATGAAAGGATGTCCCCCAGTGTTCACCTATGCTTCTGATCCTTTGGAGGCAGATGACTGGTTGAAGGCGGTGGATAAGCAGTTAAACATAGCCCAGTGCAGCGATCTTGAGAAGGTCTTGTACGCTTCTGGCCAGCTGCAAGGAGCCGCACAAGAATGGTGGGAGTCTTATCAGTATGGACGCCCAAACAATGCTCCACCCATCACTTGGAAGGAGTCCACTAATAGTTTCAGGTCTTACCATATTCCTGAGGACTCATAGAACTGAAGCAAGAGGAGTTTCGTGCTCTCAAGCAAGGATCCATGTCCGTGGTAGAATATCGTGACAAGTTTGCTCAATTGTCACGTTATGCTTTCTAAAGGGGCTGTATGATGGTCTTCAGTTGCAGCTGATGTCCAATGTCTACCCCAGCTTCTAGGAACTGGTGAATCATGCTATTGTAATCGACAATAAGCGCAAGGAGATGGACGCCAAGAAGAGGAAGCTCCAAGGGCAGGCTTCTGGAAGCAACACCCGCCCACGTGCTTATCCTCAGTAGGGTTTTTAACAGAGAAACCAGGGTCACCCAATCAGTGGAACCGAGGCCAATACCCACAGCAGTATGGCAATCAGAACCAGCAGTGGCCCCAGCAGTACTCTGACAATCAGGCACCACGCCAGGGAGTGCCCAACAATGTTCTGGTGAAGAGTGGAGCACCCAACAACAACCCCAATGCTTGCTATTGCTGTGGAGAGGTTGGACATTATGCTCACCAGTGTCCCAAGAAGCAGAACCCGCAAGCCCCACAGAACCAGAACAACAACCAGAGGCCCAATGCTCGACCTCCTTACACTGGGAAAGTGAACCATGTGTCATCTGATATAGCTCAGGAGGTGCCTGAGATTATGTTGGGTACGTTCAGCATCAACTCAATCTCTGCTACAGTACTTTTCGATTCTGATGCTTCGCATTCTTTCATTTCTCAAGCCTTTGTCAGAATGCATAGCATGCCTTTATGTGCAATGAAAAACCCCATGCTAGTAAATTCACGAGTGTAGTATGCCAGCTTCTTATTGGAGTCCCTCCACTAGTATTTCTATAAGGGGGTAGATTTCAAAGTGAACCCCATTATGCTAAGAACAGCTGGAATTCACCTTATCATGGGTATGGATTGGATGAAACAACATCGGTGAAAGTCCTATGTTTGGTATTGGTAATTAGTGACAATGCCTAAGTACTAATCCTATGCCTAAGTTGTATGTAGCATATGAGGATTAGTACATTCCAAGGTTGGTGGCAAGATGGACATGGTGATCATGATGGCCACACTTGGATTTGGACGCAATCCTACGTGATCAAGGCGAGGTATATGCTTAAGTGTTGTGTTTTAGTAACCAAGACACCTAGTGGGTGTGGTTACATTATAGGATAGATAGCCGTACTATAAAGAGGGGAATGACGCGGCTATTGAAATCCTAAGTGCATCTAGGTGTGCATTTCATAATCATATGCATTTGGATAGAACTAATAACGCCTCAAAAAATGATTGTGAAAATGCTAACACACTCACACATGACGTGATCACTTGGTGGTGTTAGCACATTTACGATGGCATTGGAGTTTGGGCGGTAGAGAGGGTTTGGGGTCCTCTCTCCCTCCCGCCGAGCTTGCGAGGCGGGATTCAGGCGTTTTCGAGGAGTTGAAACGCCTACTTTCCACTACGCCGGAAGTTGGAGAAGAAACGGAGGCGAACGGAGTTCACAGAGGTGACCGGACGCTGGACCGAACGCGGTCTCTGTTTGACCGGACGCGTCCGGTCAGTGTTCAGCGTCTGCGCGTTTTTCGGTTTTTGATCGGACGCGGTGGCGCGTCCGGTCACAGTCGACCGGACACGTCCGGTCGATCAGGGAGCTTACTCGACTCCAACTGGACGCTGACACTGTGGCGTCCGGTCAGTTCTCCAGCGCGTTCAGTCGCTGTTTCGTTGTGCGCTGTGTTGATATTTGGTAACGCAATTAGGAAATAGGATCCGCAAGCGCACGGATATCGGTGAGCACTTCACCCGAGATGTTATCCTGGGTATCGTATTTATATTTTTACCTTTAGGAGAAAGAGTGCATCTGACTAACCAAATCTATTACTACTAACCTTTAGGCTACAACCACTATGATTCGATGTGAGTGATGTATAGAGAAGACTACAACCGCACTCTTCTTCTAACCTTGGTAAGGATGATCTACTGTTCTATTGGGGAGGTTTACGGAATCTAGACACCACAAAGGATGTTCAACCCGCACCTATAAACCCTATCGATCCTGCTAACGGGATATGGAATACAAAGGTAACTCAGAATTGTCACGTTCCTCGCTACTACCACGGTCCGGCTAGACGAGGGGATATCTATGAGTATCCTAGCTTAAACACCACGTTTACGCTAGAGATGATTACTCTAAACTCTACGCGAAGAGATCAAAGTAAACTCATAAACCAAAGAACAATAAAACAAAGAACTTACTAGAATTTAGAAGTCGAAATACTGAAGAATCCTGAGAACAAGCCTCGGGTTAGGAGAACTTGATCCCGCAGATACAACCTCGGAGTAGACACCGACAGGCCGGCTTCCTCCGATCTACACCTCCACTCTATCTCTCTCAATCTAGTAGAACTAATTCTACTTTCACATTGGATGCTAAGCCCTAAGAGGTGGGAACCCTAGAGGGAACCTCTCTCTCTAAACCCTAACTAGAGATATGCAACTGAATAATGAATTGGGGTCTTCTCCACCAGGGGTCAGGGGCCTTGCTTATATAGCCCTTTTGGATGAATCTGGACCGTCGGATCAAACCGACCTTCATCCTACGGTTTTCCTTGATCCTCAAAGGCGGTGGAGCATAATCCGCGAGACTCGACCTGATTGGTCCCGGGGGCAGGGCGGGCGCCCTAGGGCACAGGGCGGGCGCCCTGTGTCCTGGCCCGTTACGGCTCCCGTTCGTTCCCGTGGCTTCTGGAATCTTCTAGATGTAAGATAATTACGTGTTCGGTTAATATCCCGTCATTAATCCGACATGTGGGCCTTTCTTCCGTATTTCCTGATAACCCCTGCAGAAATAGATAAACAGCAAAACTCGTGGAATTCTGTTAGATCAAACCCTAATTCTAGGTGTTGCTTGCATATAGGTCCTTTTCTTTATTTATTTGATGGTTATAATTGATACTTAAGAACCGTCAACAAACACCCCCATACTTAGGCTTTTACTCGTCCTCGAGAAAAGGTTGGTTAATAAAACATCTGGGGTTGAAACATTCTTTCATACCTGCAGGGTGTTGTAAAAATCCACTGTGCACTTATAGTCAGGGAAATATATGGTCAGAGTAAAGAGCCTTTCTTCTTCTTAATCCCTATCACTTGGAGTTTTTACATATTTTTGAAAAGAAAAACTGAGCATACCTTTATCCTTATAGGTGCTCTCAGAGTCACTCATTATCTTTTATATTTCTCTCTGAGGCTATTTTGATTTTGCAAAAATAATTCTTTAAGCATACATACCTTGCATTTATTGTATGGTCAAAACCGGATCCGAGGAGAAGAATGCCATACTCTTAGATCAAAGATTTTGAAAATTAAAAACTTGTCACTCTTACTGGCATATTGCTTATTAGAGGGACCATGGGCTATCATTTTCTTTCCATCATATTTTTATCATATCTCATTTTTTTTCATTTTGGGTGGATACCGAGGTACCCCTAATTCTACTGCCGGACACTTGTCCATTTTTTCCACGAGGTTATCGAGCACTTGCTCCTTTTTATTTCCTCGATATATTCATAATTTTGCATAGCCCATGCCTCTAACGCAATAATACTTCGGAAGAGTGAATTTTTTTGAATAAAAATGTCTTGATCTTAGGAGTATGATAAATCTCTCAACAAGGGTCTAACTTATTTTGAACAAACTCAATACAAAGCAGATAGCTTTAATTAATATTTTCATGTTTAGCAGGCATATAAAACTTGAGGATGGTAGCTATAATTTTGAGATTTTTAAAACAAATTCTCCAAGCAATAAAGATACTAAGAATAAGGTAGTCATACCCTTACCATCTCTTATTCCACAATGACTTTTAGCAACACAGGGTTTTGAAATAATTTTAATAATTGCAGGTTTCCAGGAAATATCACAGAGTGAGATTGATCATGATTATAAGCATTTTTATCCTTTTAATTTATCATGTTTAGAGAGATAAAATTCTGCACAAACTAAGGTGAGTGTGTAAGTGTGTAATAAAAGTGTGCAGAGTGTGTACCTGGTTCATGGAGTGGTGCGATCGAAGTGTGTGTGACATGTCAGGGAATCTCCCCCATACTTGTTTTCTGCTTTCTTGCACAAAAGTAAAGTAGAGACACACAAGACATACTAATAATAATCTTTATTAATCTTGAGGCATTTATTACAACCGAATAATAATAATAACCGAATATAATAGATCTAAACTGATTATAAGCGAACCTAATCGAATCTAATAATAACTAAGACATATATAGCCCCAAGATCTAATCTAGATAGCTCAGCGACGCTCACGCCTCCTAAGACTATGCTCTAACTCATCGATCCTTTTGTTGGCGTCGGCAAGGTCATCCCGTAGCTTTAGGATCATAGTGTTATGGTTGAAGGTCCTCCGATCCATAGAGATATTGGAGTTCTGAATTTCTATAATGCTATTCTTGATCACCCGTAGCTCCTCATCCACATCTGCAATGGTCCTGCGGCGCTTGGGAGGTGTCTCGAAAGCATTAAGAGCATGCTTGGGTGCTTCCTTCGGAGGAACGAAGCGGACCTTAGCTGCCCTAACACCCTCGAAGTAAGGTCTCTCCTCCGTGGTATAGCGGACACTAGAGATCTCGCCGCTCCGGTTGGTCTTCACTCCGATGATCCGCTCATTGGGTTTTGGCGGCAGGATCTTTGTTCCGGCTGGTACCTTGATGATCTCCTTCCCTTTCGACGATGATGGCGAGCCTTCGAGCAATAGGAGCTGTGTAGGTGCGGTAAGAACTGGGCGAGCAAAGTAGGATTGGGCAGGGCATGGCTTCTAGCTGTCGCTCTGTGTTGGCCGGGACGAGAGCGTAGGCGTCGGGATCCTCCTTGGGCTTCTTGTTGAGGTCTTAGGGGATGACTTCCCAATCGACGTGGAACTTCTCGGCCATTGGAGCAGCTAGGAACTAAACAAGATCTAATTTGAGGAAGGAGAGAAGGCTTGAATGAATTGGTGCTAAAAGCTGACGTTGGGGGTCTGTTAATATAAAGGGTAAAAACGGCTCTCGTGCATGGTCGGGACTCTTCCCGCCGTCATGTTTGCGAAACAAACCGAGGACGGAATTTTCCAGATAGCAACGGGCGAGGTTATCGCGTGGGAGAAGTCTGGGGCCGAGGGGAGACAGGGGCAGGGCGCCCGCCCTCATCCTCAGGGCGCCCGCCCTGTGTCCAGCTCCTCTACAAGCCTGCTTTCTCGAGCGTGTTTTCTCACCGTGTTTTTATCCCGAAAAATATATACTTGGCCCAAAAACGTCAAATTAAAAGCGTCGGGCTTTAATTTTTAATTGGAAGGTAAAAATTGATCACGTCTATTTCTTCTAATTCTTTATTGGGCTCTAAAAATAATTTAAGACGTTGACCATTTACCTTGAATAACGTACCTTCGTCATTTTGAAGTGTGATAGCTCCGTGGGATGATGAATGAATTACCTTGAATGGTCCTTCCCATTTGCTCCGGAGCTTTCCATACCCGAAAAGCTTCACCCTGGAATTAAAAAGTAATACCTTATCTCCGGGTGAGAACTCCTTCTTCTTGATCCTCTTGTCATGCCATCTCTTGACTCTTTCTTTGTAGATCTTTGAATTGTGATATGCTTTCTCCCGCCATTCTTCTAACTCCGATAATTGCATTCTTCTATGTTTTCCGGCGATATCTAGGTCCATATTCCATCTTTTTATGGCCCAGTGTGCCTTGAACTCAAGTTCAACAGGTAGGTGACAGGTCTTTCCGTATACCAATTGGTATGGAGACATTCCAATTGGGGTCTTGTATGCTGTCCGGTAAGCCCAGAGTGCATCGGGTAGCTTGTCCTTCCATGCCGTTCCCATCTCGTTCACCGTCTTCTGAAGAATGTTCTTGATTTGCTTGTTAGAAGTCTCTGCTTGGCCACTTGTCTGAGGATGACAGGGAGTAGCGACGTTGTGACGGATTCCATGTCTTGATAGATAGTGCTCGAAGCGCTTGTCAATGAAGTGTGATCCTCCATCACTTATCACTATCCTGGGGACTCCAAATCTTGGAAATATGATTTCCTCAAACATCCTCTTCGAACTGATATTGTCGGCATGTTTGCAAGGTAGTGCCTCTACCCACTTGGAGACGTAATCAACCGCCACCAAGATGAACTCACACTTCTTAGATGGGGGAAATGGACCCATGTAGTCTATTCCCCAAACATCAAAGAGTTCAATCTGAAGGTTGTTGGTGAGTGGCATGGCATCCCTTGTATTTATGTTTCCGTGCCTTTGACATGGCCCACATCTTCTGATATATTGCTTCGTGTCATCGTACATCGTAGGCCAGTAGAATCCACATTGCCAGATCTTTGAATGTGTACGGAATGCTCCATAGTGTCCTCCGTATGGTGATGAGTGACATCTGTCGATGATCTTCAATCCTTCCTCAGTGGTCACACATCTTCTAAGTAGGCCATCAGCGCATACTCGGAAGAGATATGGCTCATCCCATATATGTGAATGACTTTCCTGAATAAGCTTCTTCTTGTTTGCTCCGGGTGGTACATAACCTGAAACCATAAAATTAACAATATCTGCATACCAGGGGTCAGATCTGTTAATCCCGTAAAGCATGTCGTCCCGGAGTGAGTCATTAATGGGGGGTTCCTGTGAATTCTTAAAGTACATTCTAGACAAGTGATCAGCAATAGAATTTTCTACTCCCTTTTTATCTTTTATTTCTAAGTCAAATTCTTGGAGTAATAAAATCCATCTGATTAAGCGAGGTTTAGCATCTTTCTTAGTGAGCAAATATTTTAGTGCAGCATGATCAGTGTAAACAATTATCTTAGCTCCAACTAAATAAGATCTAAATTTATCAATGGCAAAAACAACAGCCAGAAGCTCTTTTTCAGTGGTTGCATAATTAAGTTGAGCTCCTGTCAAAGTTTTACTTGCATAAGCAATTGCATGATGCTTTTTATCTTTAGTTTGTCCCAAAACTGCCCCCACAGCATAATCACTAGCATCACACATAATTTCAAAAGGCAACGACCAATCAGGGGGTTGAATGATTGGTGCAGAGATGAGTGCTTGCTTTAATAAATTGAAAGAATTTAGACATGCATCATCAAATTCGAAAGGAGCATCCTTGGCTAGCAAAAGAGTAAGTGGTCTCGCAATAAATGAAAAGTATTTTATAAATCTACGATAAAAACCAGCATGGCCAAGAAAACTTCGAATTCCTTTTATATTCACAGGTGGAGGTAGTTGTTCAATTACTTCAATTTTAGCTCTATCTACCTCAATACCTCTTTCAGACACTAGGTGTCCTAGCACTATTCCTTCTCTAACCATAAAATGACATTTTTCCCAATTAAGGATTAAGTGCTTTTCTTCACATCTTTGCAAAACCTTATCTAAGTTCTCAAGTTTTTCCATAAACTGAGAAATCATCCATGAAAACTTCCATAATCTCTTCAATCATATCAGAAAATATAGACATCATACATCTTTGAAAAGAAGCTGGTGCATTACATAACCCAAAAGACATTCTACGATAAGCATACGTTCCATATGGGCATGTAAAAGTGGTTTTGCTTTGATCATCAGGATGGATAGGGATCTGGTGATACCCTGAATATCCATCTAGAAAACAGAAAAACGAGTGTTTTGCTAACCGCTCAAGCATCTCATCTATAAAAGGCAAAGGAAAATGATCCTTTTTCGTGGCTTTATTAAGTTTTCTATAGTCTATGCACATCTGCCACCCAGTGACGGTGCGTTGCGGAATTAGCTCATTCTTATCATTAGTAACAACAGTCATGCCTCCCTTTTTAGGCACAACTTGAACAGGGCTTACCCACTCACTATGCGGCACAGGATATATAATCCCTGCATGCAGCAACTTTATAACTTCTTTTTTAACTACCTCTCTCATCGCGTTGTTAAGTCTACGTTGAGGCTCTCGAGAGGGTGTAACAGAAGGATCTGTCGGAATACGATGGGTACAAATCATAGGACTGATTCCTGTGAGATCTTGAAGTGAGTAGCCGAAAACAGAGTGGTGTTTTTCAAGAATGATCATTAATCGCAGAGTTTGCTCCTGAGTGAGTTTATTACTAACGATCGCAGGAAACTCTGGATTATTGTTTAGGAAAGCATAGGTAAGACCGGGTGGTAAAGTTTTGAGTTCTATGGGGGGTCTAGGTGTTTCTGCAAACTCATCTAAGGGTTCAGGTTCAGAAGGTTCGGCCTCTTCTTTAGTGAAGAAGGGGGCTTCCTCTTCTAAGTCTGGATCATCTAAAAGTTCTAGAGATGCAGCCTTTACCTCCTCCATAGGATCAGGCAAAAGATATGGCTCGGTCTTATTATTCAAGGAGTGAGTTATTGTAATTGGAAGTTTAAAATCCTTTCCCAAGGAAATGTGGAGCTTTCCAGTTTGACCTTCATAAAGGAGTCTTCTAAATGGTTGTCCTATCAACAGGTCGAAGTCCCATGTATCAAAGATATAAAAGTTCAAATGAACCATGGAGCCTTCTACCATAAAGGGTAGGACATTAATAATTCCAAGACTGGGGACTAATCGTCCCGAAGATTCCTTTATGACCTTTGTTGTGGGGGTTAAAACAAGTGTCCCAAATAATTTAAGTGCAAAAGCTTCGGACATAATATTGATCCCCACAACAGGATTATAGAGAGCGTTAAATTGATCAGAATTATAAGCACAGCGTATAGTTATAGAGGGTGTGTCCACTCGGATTACTTCAGAGGAAAGCTCTGACTCCTCTAACCATTCGCTACTCATAACCGAGATAAGCTCTCTCAATTGACGTTCACTTGGTAAACAAATGCTAAATTGGCCGTTTTGGGGTCGGTCTATAGAATGGTAGTTTGAAATGTTTCCAAAATCGGCAAAGAGATCGGATTCTATGTCTAGCATGAAATCAGATGGTAGAATTTCTTCCTTTTGTGGCTCAGAACCTGGGATAGCTAAAGTAGATGAAAAATTTGACAGAGTGTCTACTTCGGCTTCGTAGGTTTTATCATGGAGGGCATTATCCATCTCAGCTTCTAGGATTCTATTCAATATCCCCTTAGCTTCATCAGTAGGGATACGAAAGAAAGAACCTCTAGCCATAGTATGTAGCATTTGTTTATTATCTTTCTGAAGACCTCGAAAAAAGTGAAATAAAAGAACAGTGTCTTCAAGCAAAAGTTTTGGACCAGATTCTAAAAGATCAGAAAAACGTTTCCAGGATTTCCCCAAAGTTTCATTATCTTTTTGTTTAAAAGATAGGACTTCGAGTCTAAGGTCACCAGTACGGTCAAGGGAATAAAAATCTAGACAAAAGTTGGCTCTTAAAACTCTCCATTCACCTTGCTGTTGACTTACCTTCTGACTATACCATCGTCTAGCTTCTCCTCTTAAAGAAAAAGGAAAAAGCTTCCAACGTAAAGTCTTATCAGAGATGCCATCAATGCGAAGACAATCGCATGTCTGCTCAAAATCTCTAATATGAAGGTAAGGGTTTTCGTCTTCCTTTCCCGAAAAAGATAAATTTTGAATCATCGCAATCAACCTTGAACTTAACTTATACTGGGATGTTTGGATAGGCTGTGATGACTCCCATGGTAAAAGGTCAGTTGCTGAAGGTGTTGCGGCATCAAAGATAGATATAGAACCTTGGTTTTCCATTTTTGGTAAAAAGAAAAAGAAAGAATGAAAAAGATAAGAAAATAAAAAGTATGAATACAAGCTAGTAGTAAGACTCAAGGTTATCTCAGCAAACCGTCTTTCTCCCCGGCAACGGCGCCAGAAATGCTTGTTGATATTTGGTAATGCAATTAGGAAATAGGATCCGCAAGCGCACGGATATCGGTGAGCACTTCACCCGAGATGTTATCCTGGGTATCGTATTTATATTTTTACCTTTAGGAGAAAGAGTGCATCTGACTAACCAAATCTATTACTACTAACCTTTAGGCTACAACCACTATGATTCGATGTGAGTGATGTATAGAGAAGACTAAAACCGCACTCTTCTTCTAACCTTGGTAAGGATGATCTACTGTTCTATTGGGGAGGTTTACGGAATCTAGACACCACAAAGGATGTTCAACCCGCACCTATAAACCCTATCGATCCTGCTAACGGGATATGGAATACAAAGGTAACTCAGAATTGTCACGTTCCTCGCTACTACCACGGTCCGGCTAGACGAGGGGATATCTATGAGTATCCTAGCTTAAACACCACGTTTACACTAGAGATGATTACTCTAAACTCGCGAAGAGATCAAAGTAAACTCATAAACCAAAGAACAATAAAACAAAAAACTTACTAGAATTTAGAAGTCGAAATACTGAAGAATCCTGAGAACAAGCCTCGGGTTAGGAGAACTTGATCCCGCAGATACAACCTTGGAGTAGACACCGACAGGCCGGCTTCCTCCGATCTACACCTCCACTCTATCTCTCTCAATCTAGTAGAACTAATTCTACTTTCACATTGGATGCTAAGCCCTAAGAGGTGGGAACCCTAGAGGGAACCTCTCTCTCTAAACCCTAACTAGAGATATGCAACTGAATAATGAATTGGGGTCTTCTCCACCAGGGGTCAGGGGCCTTGCTTATATAGCCCTTTTGGATGAATCTGGACCGTCGGATTAAACCGACCTTCATCCTACGGTTTTCCTTGATCCTCAAAGGCGGTGGAGCATAATCCGCGAGACTCGACCTGATTGGTCCCGGGGGCAGGGCGGGCGCCCTAGGGCACAGGGCGGGCGCCCTGTGTCCTGGCCCGTTACGGCTCCCGTTCGTTCCCGTGGCTTCTGGAATCTTCTAGATGTAAGATAATTACGTGTTCGGTTAATATCCCGTCATTAATCCGACATGTGGGCCTTTCTTCCGTATTTCCTGATAACCCCCTGCAGAAATAGATAAACAGCAAAACTCGTGGAATTCTGTTAGATCAAACCCTAATTCTAGGTGTTGCTTGCATATAGGTCCTTTTCTTTATTTATTTGATGGTTATAATTGATACTTAAGAACCGTCAACACGCTGCTCAGGCTTGACCAGCGTGTCCGGTCTGTCACGAGACCAGCGCGTCCGGTCGTTGCGTGCAGCGCATCCGGTCGGTGGTTCGCGAAAGTAGCCGTTGTGCGATCGACGCGTCCGGTCAGTTTGACCAGCGCGTCCGGTCAGCGCGACTTCGGCTGTTTCAAGTGCGTAACGGCTATATTCGAAGGGGTACGTCTATAAATACTCGTTGGTCGGCTCAAAGCTCTCTCTCTTGGGCATTTGACATACTTGTGAGCACTTTGAGCTAAGCAACTCCCCTCCCACTCATCTCTCTTGCTTCTTTGCATATTCGAAGTGAGATTGAGTGATCCAAGTGCATTTGCAATGTGAGATTGCATCTAGTTGGCACTTGGTGGTTGATTTGCTGCGGGATTCTTGTTTCTCTTGGTGGTTGCCGCCACCTAGACGGCTTGAGCAGCTCGGAGGCGTTGGCAAGAGTTGGTGATTGTTCTTGGCCACCTCCGGTGATTGTGAGGGGTTTGTGCCTACCTCGGTGAAGCGCCAAAGGCAACGTTAGTAAATTGCTCGTGTCATTGCAACCTTTTGCCATTTGGTAGGTTCTTGTGGCGCCTTTTGAGAGGCTCGGTGTGAGACCGATTAGCCACCGAACCACGTGGTGAAGAGGGACACAACGGGGACTAGCGTGCCGGCAAGCACGTGAACCTCAGGATAAATCTTTGTGTCATCACTTTCATATTGTGATTGATTGATCCCGGTCTTCGGTTGTCTTGGTATTCTTTGTTGATCATATTGGTTGGCTCAATACTTCACCCCTCGGTGAAACTCTCCTAACTCAACTCTGCATTACTTTCTTAGTTATCTTTGCTAGCTAGTTTGCTTTGCTAGAGTAGCTCTTTTGTGTAGCTTGCTAGTTGTAGTTACCTTCTCGGTTTGACTTGTGTGGTTGAGTGCCAATATACTAGAATTGTGAATTGGATAGGTGGCTTGCAAACACCCCGTAGGCTAAACAAAACTCACATCTCACTATTTGTTGTATTGATAAATTTGTTTAGCTTGTCTTTGTAGAAAATTTTAAAAGGTTATTCACCCCCCTCTAGCCATCAAGACCTTTCAATCGGGCAGTGATTCAGTGCCAGGAGAAAGCAGTTGTTGTGACCTCCCCTAATGGAGACAGAATTAGTGTCGAAGTGGTAGTGCAAGCACATCCAACTGCAACCGTGAACTAGCTGGGAGATGATGCCAACCAAGAGGATCAAGTGGTGAATGAATTTCTGGATGTGTTCCCCGATGAATTACCAGGTATGCCACCTGATCGCGACATTGAATTCCTATTGAGCTTTTACCTGGAACTGCACCTATAGCTAAGTGACCATATAGAATGGGGGTAGATGAACTAGAAGAACTTAAGAAACAAATTAAGAAGTTGCAAGAAAAGGTTTTATTCGCCCTAGTTCTTCATCCTGGGAAGCACCAGTTATCTTTTGTTGATAAGAAAAATGGCACACGAAGAATGTCTGTTGATTACCGGTCACTGAATGAAGTAACTATCAAGAACAAATACCCATTGCCTAGAATTGATGATTTATTTGATCAATTGAAAGGTGCTTGTGTGTTCTCTAAAATTGATCTTTGTTCTGGCTACCATCAATTGAAAATTCATGCATCAGATATACCTAAAACAACATTTACTTCAAGATATGGCATGTATGAGTATACAGTTATGTCATTTGGGTTAACTAATGCACCTGCATACTTTATGTACCTGATGAACAAGGTGTTCATGGAGTTTTTAGATAAGTTTGTGGTGGTATTCATAGATGATGTCCTAATTTTCTCCAAAAAATAAAGAGGAGCATGATGAACATCTAAGGTTGGTCTTACAAAAACTCAAAGAACATAAATTGTATGCTAAGAGAAGCAAGTGTGAATTTTGGTTGAAGGAGGTCTCTTTTCTGAGTCATGTTGTCTCTAATGGTGGAATAGCAGTAGATCCCAGTAAGGTGCAAGATGTGTTGAACTGGAAACCCCCAACCAATGTTAGTCAAATCCGTAGCTTTTTGGATTTGGCTGGGTACTATAGAAGGTTTATTGAGGGATTCTCTAAGCTAGCTAAGCCTATGACAACTCTATTAGAGAAGAATGCCAAATTTGTCTGGTCGGATAAATGTCAAGCTAATTTTAAGGAGTTAAAGAAGAGGCTGACAACTCCAGTGTTGACCTTACCAGATTTAAGCAAGAGTTTCTCTATCTATTGTGATGCATCTCGCTTAGGCCTTGGACGTGTGCTTATGCAAGAAGGAAGAGTGGTGGCATATGCATCAAGGCAGTTGAGAAAGCATGAACTGAACTACCCTACTCATGATTTGAAATTAGCCGCAGTTGTCCATGCTTTGAAGATCTGGAGACATTATCTAATTGGACATAAGAGTGACATTTATACATATCACAAGAGTTTGAAGTATATTTTCACACAGTCATATCTGAACCTAAGACAATGTCGTTGGTTAGAATTGATCAAGGACTATGATTTGGACATGCATTACCATCCTGGGAAGGCAAATGTTGTGGCTAATGCACTTAGTAGAAAGAGTTATGCCAACGGACTTCAGTTGACATTTATACCTGCAGAGTTGCGAGCTGAAATAGAACATCTCAACTTGGGTTTTGTCAATAATGTAATGGAATTGGCAATACAGCCTACATTAGAGCAAGAAATACGCAAAGGTCAGTTGGAGGATGAGAAACTAAAGGAGATAGCGGAGAATGTAGTGCTCGGAAAGGCACCAGGCTTTATGTTGGATGAGAATGGTACACTATGGTTTGGGAAAAGGATATGTGTACATGAAGTGAAAGCTATATGTGATACAATTCTGCGAGAGGCACATGAGTCTGCTTATTCAATACACCCTAGAAGCACCAAGATGTATTTAGATCTTAAGGAGAAGTATTGGTGGTATGGGTTGAAAAGAGATGTGGCAGAGTATGTGGCCATATGTGATACTTGTCAAAGGATGAAAGCTGAACACCAAAGACGTGCAGGGTTGCTGCAACCAATGAAAATACCAGAGTGGAAATGGGAAGAAGTTGGTACAGACTTTATTACTGGATTACCCTGCACTCAACAAGGATATGATTCGATCTGGGTAATAGTAGACCGACTCACTAAGGTTGCTCATTTTCTGCTAGTCAAGACTACCTATAATGATGCAAGGTTAGCAAAGTTGTATATGGAGAGGATAGTGTGCTTACATGGAGTCCCAAAGAAGATCGTGTCTGATCGAGGTACTCAATTTACATCATAATTTTGGCACAAGGTACATAGAGCTTTAGGGACAAAGTTGAATTTCAGTTCTGCATATCATCCCCAAACCGATGGACAAATAGAAAGGACCAATCAAATCTTGGAAGACATGTTAAGAGCTTGTGCTCTACAGTATGGTACTAGCTGGGACAAGAGTTTGCCATATGCTGACTTTTCATATAACAACAATCACCAGAAAAGTCTCAAAATGGCACCATTCGAAGCGTTATATGGACGTAAGTGTGGAACACCTTTATTCTGGAACCAGACAGGTGAAACTCAAGTGTTTGGACCTGATGTTCTACGAAATGCAGAGGAGCAAGTAAGAATGATTAGAGACAATTTCAGAGTGGCACAGTCCAGACAAAAGAGTTATGCTGATAACCGTAGAAGAGAGTTGAGCTTCAAAGTAGGTGATTATGTGTACTTGAAGGTGTCACCAATAAGAAATGTGAGAAGGTTCAATATGAAGGGCAAGCTAGCACCGAGGTTTGTCGGACCTTTTAAGATTTTAGAGAGATGTGAATAAGTGGCCTATCAATTGGAACTGCTAGAAAGTTTGTCAGGTGTGCACGACGTGTTCCATATTTCGCAATTGAAAAAGTGTTTGCGGGTACCAGAAGAGCAGATTCCTTTGGAAGAGCTTGCTGTTAAAGAAAATTTCACATATGAAGAGTATCCGATAAAGATATTGAAAACTACAGAAAGAGTTACAAGAAGCCAAACTCTAAAGATGTGCAAAGTACAATAGAATCGATATTCAGAAGATGAGGTTACTTGGAAAAGAGAAGAGGGTCTGAGAAAATCTTACCCGCAGTTGTTTGAGTAAGCATCACCCAATCTCGAGGACGAGATTCTTTTTAAGGGGGTACAATTGTAACTCTCAAATTTTTGCATTATTTCAGAATAGTTAAATTGGATTATTTATGTAAATTATGTGTGCATTCGAATATAAGAAATAATAATTTTTTTATGAAATTAAAATTAATCATAAGGTTAGTTACATGTTCATGCATTCATGCTGCTGCACAATTATTTTGGGATGAATGATTTTGATTTAAAGTTCAAAGGAATTCAAAGTCTTTTGAAAATGGTTTTGGAAAATCAAATTAAAAAAATAAAAACTTTATTTCCCACTCCCCTCCCTCCTTTTTGGTCTGCTGGCCAAGTCGGCCAAGCCGGCCCGCGCGCTTCCTGTAACACCCTAAAATTTGAAGAAAAGAAAAATAGGGAAAATATGGTTTTTATATTTATTTTTGTGAAGCATGCAAATTTAGAATAAGAATAATTTTATAAATTTAAAATCAAATATAAGGGTAGAAACATGATTGAGCATTCATGCTGCTGCATTTGGAGTTTTGTGATGAGTGGTTTGAAATCCAATTCAAATCTGATTTGAAAATCATTTGAAAAATGAATTTGAAAAATTGGAAAAGAATTCTTATTTTCTCTCTGCTCTCGGGCCGGCTTTCTCACGGCCCAGCTACCGCGGCCCATTCTTTTCCTCCTCCCCGCAAGCCCGCGCCGCCGCCGGTTCTTCTTGGGCCGAGCCCATGACGCGGTCAGCCAGCCCAGGATCGCGCGCGTGAGGCCGTTTTCCGCCCGTGCCGCTGACGTGCGGGACCCACTGGTCAGCGGCTGCCATCTCCCTTTCCTTCTTCCTCCTTCGGTTCTTTCCGAAATCGACACCGCCGCCTTCCTCTCTCTACCCGGTTACGGTGAATCGAATCCTCCTCAAATCTCCCTCCCTTCCTTAGTTGGTGACACCCCCGAGCTATAAAACGGAGCCCCCGCACCCGTCCGCTCTCATTCCAACCCTCTGGGGCAGCCGTAGCCGTCTAGCGCCGCCACCGGAAGCACCACCGCCGCCACCGTCCGCCATCCCGAGCACGCCGCCGTTCTCGTCCACCCCCCGCCTTCATTATTGTCCGGGGTGAGTTCGCCATGCTCCAAGCTTGCTCCCGATGCTTTCCTTTCGTCGAATGGTGGTCGGAGCCGTGTTCTAGCCTTCTCCGGCGATGGCGCCGCCGCGGGGAGTCGCCGGCGGTTGAAGTCCGGCCGGAGCGCCGCCTGTTCCATCCACCGAGCGATCTGGACCGTTGGATCTAGATCGGACGGATCTGATTAGAAGATAACGGTTCGCGTGTATTTTTACAAAAGAGACCCTGTTGTTTTCAAGTATAGAACCCGCAGTCCAAAGCGTATTCGGGAAAATACGTTTTTAATAAAAGAAAACGTAATTCGTTTCGGAAAAAGAAAAATACGCTTTCTGATATTTACAGTTTTGCCACTGAGATTGTTTTAGCCGTAGAATCTTCGTTTTAACTCCGGTTTGATCCATTCAAATTGCGTTAGATTCATATTTGCGAGCTCTATCTAATGGTGTAACTGTACAGTAGGTTTAGATTAATTTATTTTCGAGATTTAATTAAAGTATTTATTTTTCTATAGGAAATCTTCGGAAATTCATAACTTTGTCGTTTTAGATCCGTTTTTCGTGATCTTCGCGTCTGTGTGATCCTAGCGAGTTGTAGATTCATTTTAAAGACTTTTTATTTTATTTTCTTACTGTTGGTGTATTGTTCTAATTATAGTCTTGTTTGTCTATGCATGATTGCCTCTGGATGTGTGTTGTTGATAATGGTTGATCGAGTATAGACGGTGAGCAATTCGTTGGAGATCAAGAGCCTTACTACGAGCAAGATCTTCAGGACCAGTTTGAGCAAGGCAAGTATAGCATGGGATTATCCTTGTTGTCCTATTCACCTTATGCAATTAAAATCATTATGCATTTATTCCTTGTTAAGGATGACTTAGTGATTGATCCTATACCTTGGTACCCATTATGATGCATTGATTAGTATGGCTAGTGCTTAAACATGGACTATGATCATGTAAATTGATTAGAGGAATATGCAATAAACATTAAAATATGATTTTGATTCTTGTACAAAGGGGATTAGAGCATGTGTGTTGTTTTGATGCTCTAATTGCTCTCCATAAGGACTCATCTATAAGCGACAATCCGGGATTTACAGTACAACTGTGAGGGCTATATGGCTCTGGCTTTAGTCATATAGAAGGACCTTTTCTAGCTTGTTAGAGGTAACCTTTTTGGCGTAAGAATGGCTTGACGAATCGGGTATAGTGCGGCCTCTGTCCTTATGTGTATAGGCTGCGGGTTATTGTGCCATTTGGAAGGGGGGCTCTACATCTGTTTGCCGAGTGAATCTAATGGCCCTAACTTGTTAGACGAACCTTCGAAAGACTTCATAGTGTTTACCCTGCCTGCTCACCTTGGTAGTGTTTTGGGAGTAATTAACCCGGGCATTTGGGTAACACGACTCACAGTGAAAGTGTACAACCTCTGCAGAGTGTAGAACTGTTATAACAGCCGTGCTCACGGTCACGAGTGGCCTTGGACCCTTATGGAATAGTTGATTAATTGTTTATGTTTATGTTTTTGCTATTCATTAATCATTTCACATGGATCATATGTTTATTGTTTACATTGAGACCTATTGATGCTATTGATATGCTAAAATCATGTTAACTAAAAGCTACATGCTGATAAACCCATGATTATGCCTATTTGAGCCTCATGAACCCCATGTTACACTTGTTGAGTACGAGATGTACTTACGCTTGTTTATTCTTCTTATTTGGATAAAAATCCCGGATGGGTAACAGATGGAGGTAATAGCGACTACTACGCCTACTTCCCTGAGGATTACTAGTCTTGCTGTCAACCAGTCAATGTACCTGTGACTGGAGCTACCACGAGAGAGATTTTTATTTATACTTCCGCTACATTTGTGTTAAGACTATGTGTTAAATATCGTGATGTAATAACATTTGCCATGATACTTCTGTTATAATTTGTGAACTTATGTGTGATTGATCTCTGGGCGCACATAAGGGTAAGCATTCCATTTGGTCGATAAATGGGTGTGACAAATTGGTATCAGAGCTCTTGTTGACTGTAGGACGCAAGCCTAGCTAGCAATGGTCGAAGTAGTGTCATCTTTACACTATTTTTATGCTCACTATCTTGCTCTTGTTATTTGATAAATTTTTATGCTTCTTATGTCTCATTCTATTACGAAATTTTGCCTCTATTCTAACTTCATCTAAAAATTCTGTAGATGACTCGTGACCGTAAGACTGCCCGCATCAGCTTTGGAGGATACTACCCACCTCGTGCCTTGCTTGCAACTGAAGAGCCACAAGAGCCAGAACCTCAGGAACAAGAGAAGACCCCTGTAGCACCAGTCCAAGCACCAGCACCTCCCCAGGAAGAGATTGAACCTGAAGAAGATCCAGAAATCGTTGAGATTGAAGATGGTGAGGAGGAAGATAATGGAGGAGAACAACCCCCGTCTCCACCACATGAAGCTCCTGAAGATATGCCACCTCCTCCAATGGGGTGGACTGTGAGGATCTACCACAGGAATGGAGGGGATGCTGTCTCTCACATTCGCCTAGTGGGGATGCTCACTGCTTACTTCGCGGATTGGCATCCGGCTGTGGAGTACGTCTGCTGGGAGTACACTCATCCACTAGAGAGCACGTACTGGAAGGCAAGGGCAAGCATCTTTGCACACAAGCAAGACAAGGGGGCATATCAGCTGGACAGGATGTTCTCTCATGTGGGACATCGAGCTACCATTGAGGATAGCATTGAAGATGCTGCTTTTGAAGCATGTATGGGTCTTCGCTATCTTCGCTTTAACCTCATGAAGCATGACATCCATCGCTTCCTTCCTCGTGCACACCCCGAGCTTGGTTGGGCTATGACAGATCTAGTGCAGTTAGAGCCACTACCTCGGGTGATGGTGAACTTTGTCTATGACATGATGGACAGGAAGCTGCAACTAGAAGAGATGGTGAGGACACAAGGGAAGACTATCAAGAGATGCCAAGCAACCATTGATGAGCTCCGAGCAAACCAAGGCTTGCCTAAGATCTACGAGAAGTTAGAGCATGAGCCACTTCCTTAGGAAGTAGGAGTCCTTTTATGTAATAAGAACGTTCTTAGTAACGTCAGTTGAGTCAGTCGAGTCTGTCGTGTGGTTTGAACCTTGGTGTGCTAGTTGCTTTATTATTATGCTTATGTGTGAGTTGGATCTTTGTTTGAGTGTCTGGACTTGTAGGCATGTCTACAAGTTCCATTATTAAGAATAATAAGTTTAATAGTCAAGGAATAATAGTTGGGTTTGATAGTATCTCGTTTCTGTCCTTGCTGTTTTCTGGAGCAGTCTCTGATGTTTCTGCTATAGTTTAAAAATGGTTCGTGCAACATTTATGAAATTTTTATGAGAGAAACTAGACTCAAGCATCTTTCAAATGCCACTGGAATCACCTTTTTATCTAATCTGGTTCGAGAGATATAATTTTCACAAGTTAAAGTTTCTGCACAGTCTGGAATCTGGAACAGTTTCTGTTGCGCCTTATTTTTCATAGACTTAACGACAGAATCTGGTCTTGAGGTCTGAATAGAAATTGTGGATAATTTCATAAGCTTTCCAACCATATAAAGCACGCCTCTTTTGGACTTCTGTAGCCCGAGATATGATTGAAATACTGAACTGTCAATATTGCTACTCGTCCAGAAAACTTTCAGATCTCATTCTTAATCTTATAAGTGGTTGATAAACTGGATTTCTTAAAGTTTGCATGTTTATGGGTGGCAGATGGCCGGAAGAGGAAGAGGCAGAGGTCGTGGCAACATTCCCCCGAATCCACCACCACCACCGCCACCAACTATTGAGCAATTGCTGGCAGTACAGACGCAGTTGATGCAACAACTGGTGCAGAATCAGCAGAATCAGCCAGTTGCTGGAGTTCAACCACGTGATAAGCGTGGTGAATTTTTGAAGGGTCGTCCCCCAGTGTTCACACATGCTGCTGATCCTTTGGAGGCTGATGATTGGCTTCGTGCTGTGGAGAAACAACTCACCATTGCACAATGTGATGACCGACAGAAGGTGTTGTTCGCTTCTGGGCAACTACAGGGAGAAGCTCAAGATTGGTGGGAGTCATATGAGTATGGCCGTCCTGCTAATGCTCCTGCAGTCACCTGGCAGGAGTTTAGAGAGAACTTCAGGGCTTACCATATACCTGAAGGGATGATAGAATTGAAGGCGGAGGAATTCAGGAACCTGACCCAAGGGTCAATGTCTCTAGCTGAGTACCGTGACAAGTTTGCTCAACTGTCACGATATGCTCCACATGAGGTGGCCAATGACAATGATAAGCAGCGCCGCTTCTTGAAGGGATTATATGATGGACTACAGTTGCAGTTGATGTCCAATACCTATCCCAACTTTCAGACGCTTGTGAACCGCGCTATTGTGGTGGATAACAAGCGCAAAGAAATGGATGCTAAGAGGAAGAGGTTACAGGGACAAGCCTCCAACAGCAACACCCGTCCACGCACTGGCTTCCAACAGAATACTCAGCAGAGACCTCCTTCTGGACAGTGGAACCGTGGTCAGACTCCATTTCGTGGACAGTTCCCTCAACGTCCCCCATTTCAGCCACAGAGTAGCAACCAACGTCCACCACAGCAGAATGGGAATCAAGTGCAGCGCCAGGGTCCTTCCAACAACACTCCTACAAAGACCAGTGCTCCCAACACTCCCAACAGGTGTTTCCGTTGTGGAAAAGAAGGTCATCTGTCTTACAACTGCCCGGAGAAGCCTAACCAGCAGACTCCCCAGAGACAGAGCAGCCACCAGAAGCCCGCACTTAACTCGGGAAGGGTGAACCATTTGTCCCAGGAAACTGCAGTGGAGGAGCCAGAAGTTATGCTTGGTACGTTCGATGTCCACTCTACTCCCGCCACTGTTCTTTTTGATTCTGGAGCATCACATTCTTTCATATCACAATCATTTGTTAGAATACATAGAATCCATTTGTGTGCCATGAAGAACCCTATCTTAGTAAACTCACCTGGTGGAAGCATGCCAGCATCTTATCGCTGTCTTCCCATTAGTCTCAACTTAAGGGGGGTAGAGTTTTCAGTTAGCCCTATAGTATTGAGGACAGCCGGGATTGATCTTATACTGGGAATGGATTGGATGATGCAACAACAAGCAGAGATTCAGTGTAAGGATAAATCGGTTGTGCTGACTACACCAAAGGGGGATAGGATCAGGGTTGAAGTCAAAGTGCAAAAACAAGCGACTGCTACAGTGAACCAGCTCAATGATGGTGCCAATCGGGAGGATCCAATTGTGGAGGAGTTTCCAGATGTGTTTCCGGAGGATTTGCCAGGTATGCCACCAGACCGTGACATTGAATTTATTATTGAATTATTACCTGGAACTGCACCTATAGCTAAGCGACCATATAGAATGGGAGTAAATGAACTAGAAGAACTTAAGAAACAAATTAAGGAGTTACAGGATAAGGGTTTTATTCGCCCTAGTTCGTCACCATGGGGTGCACCAGTAATTTTTGTGGATAAGAAAGATGGGACTCAGAGGATGTGTGTAGATTATCGGTCTCTTAATGAGGTTACCATTAAGAACAAGTACCCATTGCCTAGAATTGATGACCTGTTTGATCAGTTGAGAGGGGCTTGTGTATTTTCCAAGATTGACCTTCGTTCTGGATATCATCAATTGAAGATTCGTGCCAGGGATATACCCAAGACAGCATTTACTACACGTTATGGGCTATATGAGTATACAGTAATGTCATTTGGTTTGACTAATGCTCCCGCATACTTCATGTACTTAATGAATAAGGTGTTCATGGAATATCTGGACAAGTTTGTAGTGGTATTCATTGATGATATACTAGTGTTTTCCAAGACGGAGGAAGAACATGCTGAACATTTGAGGTTGGTCTTGCAGAAGCTCAGAGAACACCAACTATATGCAAAAAGGAGTAAATGTGAGTTTTGGCTTAAGGAAGTTTCTTTTCTGGGTCACATCGTTTCAAATGGAGGAATATCAGTAGATCCTGGCAAGGTGAAGGATGTATTGAACTGTAAACCACCTACCAATGCAAGTGAGATCCGTAGCTTTTTGGGATTGGCTGGTTATTATAGAAGGTTTATAGAGGGATTTTCCAAGCTTGCAAAACCAATGACTGCATTGTTAGAAAAGAATGCTAAGTTTGTGTGGTCCGAGAAGTGTCAGGCTAATTTTGAGGAATTAAAGAAAAGATTAACTACTGCACCTGTCTTAGTTTTGCCAGATCTGAATAAACCTTTCTCTATCTATTGTGATGCATCTCGATTGGGATTGGGATGTGTTCTGATGCAAGAAGGAAGAGTTGTGGCATATGCATCGAGGCAGTTAAGGAAGCATGAGTTAAATTACCCTACTCATGATTTGGAATTAGCTGCAGTGGTTCATGCATTAAAGATATGGAGGCATTATTTGATTGGACACAAAAGTGATATATACACTGATCACAAGAGTCTCAAGTATATCTTCACTCAAACAGATCTGAACTTGAGGCAGCGTAGATGGTTGGAGTTGATAAAAGACTATGATCTAGAGGTGCATTATCATCCCGGAAAGGCCAACGTGGTTGCTGATGCTCTTAGTAGGAAGAGTTATGCAAATGAAATACAAGTAATGCCTATGCCTAAGGAATTATGTGCTGAGTGTAAGCATCTGAATTTAGGATTTACTACTAATGCAGTGGAACTAGTATTGGAGCCTACTCTGGAGCAAGAAATCCGTAAAGGTCAGCTGAAAGATGAAAAGTTGAGAGAGATAGCTGAAAACATAGCGAAAGGAAAATCTCCAGGATTCCATAAGGATGAAAATGGTACGCTATGGTTCGGGAAAAGGTTGTGTGTGCCCGAAGATAGGGAAATCCGAATGGCAATTCTGCGTGAAGCTCATGAGTCAGCTTATTCCATACATCCGGGTAGTACTAAGATGTATTTAGATCTGAAAGAGAAATATTGGTGGTATGGTTTAAAGAGAGACGTAGCTGAGTATGTTGCTTTGTGTGACACATGTCAAAGGGTGAAAGCGGAACATCAAAGACCTGCAGGATTGTTACAACCTATGCAGATACCTGAGTGGAAATGGGAAGAGGTTGGTATGGATTTTATAGTTGGGTTACCGCGGACTCAACGAGGATATGATTCAATTTGGGTGATAGTGGATCGTCTGACTAAGGTTGCTCATTTTCTGCCTGTGAAGACTACATATAGCAGTGCGAAACTGGCAGAGTTGTATATGGAAAGAATAGTGAGTCTACACGGAGTTCCTAAGAAGATTGTGTCTGATCGAGGTACTCAGTTTACATCTCACTATTGGCAAAAGATACATGAATCATTGGGGACCAAACTAAATTTCAGTACAGCTTATCATCCTCAGACAGATGGTCAAACAGAGAGAATTAATCAGATATTGGAAGATATGCTGAGAGCTTGTGCTCTACAATATGGTACTAGCTGGGATAAGAGTTTGCCATACGCAGAGTTCTCTTATAACAATAGTTATCAGAAGAGTCTTCAAATGGCACCGTTTGAGGCTCTGTATGGACGAAAGTGTAGGACCCCGTTGTTCTGGAATCAGACAGGGGAAAGTCAAGTGTTTGGACCTGATGTATTAAAGGATGCTGAGAAGAAAGTAAGAATGATTAGAGATAATCTAAAAATAGCCCAGTCTAGACAGAAAAGTTATGCTGATACTCGCAGAAGAGAGTTGACATTTGAGGTAGGAGATTATGTTTACTTGAAAGTGTCACCCATGAGAAGTGTGAAGAGATTTAACATGAAGGGTAAATTAGCACCAAGATATATTGGACCTTTCAAGATTATAGAGAGACGTGGTGAAGTGGCATATCAATTGGAATTGCCCGAGAGTCTGACAGGTGTACATGATGTGTTCCATGTGTCACAATTGAAGAAATGTTTGCGAGTACCAGAAGAACAGATTCCGATAGAGGAACTCACTGTTAAGGAGGATCTTACATATGAGGAGTTTCCGGTTAAGATTTTAGAGACTGCGGACAGAGTCACAAGAAGTAGAACAATTAAGATGTGTAAAGTACAGTGGAATCGGTATACTGCAGAAGAGGCTACTTGGGAACGAGAAGAGGATCTGAGAAAAACCTACCCGCAACTGTTTGAGTAAGCACCGGTCGAATCTCGGGGCGAGATTCATTTTAAGGGGGGTAGAATTGTAACACCCTAAAATTTGAAGAAAAGAAAAATAGGGAAAATATGGTTTTTATATTTATTTTTGTGAAGCATGCAAATTTAGAATAAGAATAATTTTATAAATTTAAAATCAAATATAAGGGTAGAAACATGATTGAGCATTCATGCTGCTGCATTTGGAGTTTTGTGATGAGTGGTTTGAAATCCAATTCAAATCTGATTTGAAAATCATTTGAAAAATGAATTTGAAAAATTGGAAAAGAATTCTTATTTTCTCTCTGCTCTCGGGCCGGCTTTCTCACGGCCCAGCTACCGCGGCCCATTCTTTTCCTCCTCCCCGCAAGCCCGCGCCGCCGCCGGTTCTTCTTGGGCCGAGCCCATGACGCGGTCAGCCAGCCCAGGATCGCGCGCGTGAGGCCGTTTTCCGCCCGTGCCGCTGACGTGCGGGACCCACTGGTCAGCGGCTGCCATCTCCCTTTCCTTCTTCCTCCTTCGGTTCTTTCCGAAATCGACACCGCCTCCTTCCTCTCTCTACCCGGTTACGGTGAATCGAATCCTCCTCAAATCTCCCTCCCTTCCTTAGTTGGTGACACCCCCGAGCTATAAAACGGAGCCCCCGCACCCGTCCGCTCTCATTCCAACCCTCTGGGGCAGCCGTAGCCGTCTAGCGCCGCCACCGGAAGCACCACCGCCGCCACCGTCCGCCATCCCGAGCACGCCGCCGTTCTCGTCCACCCCCCGCCTTCATTATTGTCCGGGGTGAGTTCGCCATGCTCCAAGCTTGCTCCCGATGCTTTCCTTTCGTCGAATGGTGGTCGGAGCCGTGTTCTAGCCTTCTCCGGTGATGGCGCCGCCGCGGGGAGTCGCCGGCGGTTGAAGTCCGGCCGGAGCGCCGCCTGTTCCATCCACCGAGCGATCTGGACCGTTGGATCTAGATCGGACGGATCTGATTAGAAGATAACGGTTCGCGTGTATTTTTGCAAAAGAGACCCTGTTGTTTTCAAGTATAGAACCCGCAGTCCAAAGCGTATTCGGGAAAATACGTTTTTAATAAAAGAAAACGTAATTCGTTTCGGAAAAAGAAAAATACGCTTTCTGATATTTACAGTTTTGCCACTGAGATTGTTTTAGCCGTAGAATCTTCGTTTTAACTCCGATTTGATCCATTCAAATTGCGTTAGATTCATATTTGCGAGCTCTATCTAATGGTGTAACTGTACAGTAGGTTTAGATTAATTTATTTTCGAGATTTAATTAAAGTATTTATTTTTCTATAGGAAATCTTCGGAAATTCATAACTTTGTCGTTTTAGATCCGTTTTTCGTGATCTTCGCGTCTGTGTGATCCTAGCGAGTTGTAGATTCATTTTAAAGACTTTTTATTTTATTTTCTTACTGTTGGTGTATTGTTCTAATTATAGTCTTGTTTGTCTATGCATGATTGCCTCTGGATGTGTGTTGTTGATAATGGTTGGTCGAGTATAGACGGTGAGCAATTCGTTGGAGATCAAGAGCCTTACTACGAGCAAGATCTTCAGGACCAGTTTGAGCAAGGCAAGTATAGCATGGGATTATCCTTGTTGTCCTATTCACCTTATGCAATTAAAATCATTATGCATTTATTCCTTGTTAAGGATGACTTAGTGATTGATCCTATACCTTGGTACCCATTATGATGCATTGATTAGTATGGCTAGTGCTTAAACATGGACTATGATCATGTAAATTGATTAGAGGAATATGCAATAAACATTAAAATATGATTTTGATTCTTGTACAAAGGGGATTAGAGCATGTGTGTTGTTTTGATGCTCTAATTGCTCTCCATAAGGACTCATCTATAAGCGACAATCCGGGATTTACAGTACAACTGTGAGGGCTATATGGCTCTGGCTTTAGTCATATAGAAGGACCTTTTCTAGCTTGTTAGAGGTAACCTTTTTGGCGTAAGAATGGCTTGACGAATCGGGTATAGTGCGGCCTCTGTCCTTATGTGTATAGGCTGCGGGTTATTGTGCCATTTGGAAGGGGGGCTCTACATCTGTTTGCCGAGTGAATCTAATGGCCCTAACTTGTTAGACGAACCTTCGAAAGACTTCATAGTGTTTACCCTACCTGCTCACCTTGGTAGTGTTTTGGGAGTAATTAACCCGGGCATTTGGGTAACACGACTCACAGTGAAAGTGTACAACCTCTGCAGAGTGTAGAACTGTTATAACAGCCGTGCTCACGGTCACGAGTGGCCTTGGACCCTTATGGAATAGTTGATTAATTGTTTATGTTTATGTTTTTGCTATTCATTAATCATTTCACATGGATCATATGTTTATTGTTTACATTGAGACCTATTGATGCTATTGATATGCTAAAATCATGTTAACTAAAAGCTACATGCTGATAAACCCATGATTATGCCTATTTGAGCCTCATGAACCCCATGTTACACTTGTTGAGTACGAGATGTACTTACGCTTGTTTATTCTTCTTATTTGGATAAAAATCCCGGATGGGTAACAGATGGAGGTAATAGCGACTACTACGCCTACTTCCCTGAGGATTACTAGTCTTGCTGTCAACCAGTCAATGTACCTGTGACTGGAGCTACCACGAGAGAGATTTTTATTTATACTTCCGCTACATTTGTGTTAAGACTATGTGTTAAATATCGTGATGTAATAACATTTGCCATGATACTTCTGTTATAATTTGTGAACTTATGTGTGATTGATCTCTGGGCGCACATAAGGGTAAGCATTCCATTTGGTCGATAAATGGGTGTGACACTTCCCCACCGGCCCGCGCGCCTTTCTCCCCTCCCTCCGCATTCCCTCTTCTTGGGCCGGCCCACGTCGGAGGCAACCGCTACCGCCTTCCTGTCATCCCCCCTCTCAGCGACTGACTGCCCAGGCCCATCGGTCGGCGCCGTCCCCCTCCCGCCATTTGAACGCGCGGACATGGCGCAACCGCCGCGCCCGCGCCCACTACCTCCGAGTCATGGGAGCGTCCCCCGCTCCCCGGCCTCTTTAAAAGGGAGTTGCACCCACCGTCGCTCCCCCTGCTGCCCATCCCTGCACCAATCCCACTGTGAGAGCCCGCAACCGCAGCACCGCAAACCGCCAGAGCACCCCATCCGCCCCTCCGCGTCGGCCGTCATCCCCGAGCCATCTCTGCCCTCGGTTGTCACCTTGGTGAGCTCGTCTCTCTCTCCTCTTTCTCCCCGACCATCTCCCGTGTAGGATGGTGGCCTCTAGGGCCGTTTTCACGAGCACCGGCGAGCCTCTCACCGCTGTCCATGGTGACCCTCGCACCGGTCATGTTCCCCGGCCACGATTTTCCCCGGCGTGGACGCGCCTTCATCTCCGCTTCCTCCCGGTACCCTTGCTTTAGAAAATGGAGCACCGTAGCGCCGAACTGAACACTCCGGTGAGCTTCTTGCCGTCAGGCATGGCAGACCACAACACCGGAGTACCGTTCCGGTGGCCTCAGCTCCTTCTCTCTCCCTCCCATCCTTTCACCGCCATCGGTTTTGAGATCTACGTCCAGCATTAGAACATACCCCTTCATGGATCTTTTTGTTAAAGAAACCCTGTGATTTTTACAAATTGAATCCACAGTCCTCGGCCGATTCAAAATCTAGATTTTCTTTTTATTTATTTTAAATCGTTTAATCTTCATAGTATTTACAGAACTACCACTACACTGTTTTGCTCATAAAAACTCCGTTTGCACTCCGATTTGACCCGTTCAACTTGCGTTGGGTTCGTAATTTCTTTATCTATGCAATGATGCTACTGTTAGACCTGTTAGCAACTTTTAAATTTCATGATTAGGGTTAGTCTTTTGACTTGCTATAGGAATCTAGTTTAAGTCATAACTTTCGCGTTCTAGCTCCGATTTTCATGAACTTTGCGTCGATGTGATCGTAGCGAGACATAGATGATCTTCATAAACTTTTTATCTTGTTTTATTTACTACTGGTGTACTGTTCTAACCATAGGATTGTTTTGCTTGTATGATTGTGTTCTAAATGTGTGTTGTTGGTTCGTGTTGATCGAGTTCAGGTGGTGAGGAGTATTTCGGGAACCCAGATTCTTTCGAGGACCAGCAGGACTTTGTGAACCAAGGCATGTATAGCATGGGCCTACCTTGATGTCCTATTCACTTTAAATCATCTACTCATTTTGTATGTGTCTAATTTTGACCACCGTAAGGACTTCCTAGTATTATGACATACACCTTGACTCCTACGGGTTAATTGCACATGGGTAGATTGCGAGTGCTCTAACCAATCATGATCTATACAATGGTTAATGGATCTATGGAAAAAAAGGTAAAATATATTTTATGACAATTGTTTCATAGGATGATGGTGCAAATGACGTTGATCATGTTGCTCTAACCCTCCGTAAGGACTTATCTTTTGGCAAAAGCTGGGATTGACAGTGCAACTGTGAGAGTCACATGGCTTTAGCTTTAGCTTAGTAATAGGATCTTTTCTAGCTTGTGAGAGGTTACCTTTATGGCGCAAGAGGGGCTCACCACTTTGGGTATAAGACTGCTCCTGTTCTTATGTGTATAGCCGTGAAGGATTTGTGCCATAGAAAGGGGGTTCCTACATCTGCCTGCTAAGGAAACCTCGCGGCCCTAACATGTTAGAGTGACCTATGGAATGCCTCATAGTGTACCCTGCCTGCTTACCTTGAGAGTGTTAGGGGGATGACGGGCCCTAGGCATTTGGGCAACACGACTCACGGGTAAAGATGCACAACCTCTGCAGAGTGTTAAAAATTGTTATAACAGCCATGTTCACGGTCACGAGCGGCCCAGAAAACTCACAGATGGTTACCTGTTATATTGTTAATTCATGATGATGATGATGATGATGTTATAATGATGTTCAATGACTCTATTTAATTCTAGTATATGATCATGTGGGTTAATTTGGGAGTTTAAGCATAATTTGATATTAACCAATGATAAAATGATGACTTACTAAAAGGCTAAATGCAGTAAACCGTGTCTACCTTTTGAGCCTTATGAATCCCCATGTTATGCTTGTGGAGTACGAAATATACTCACGCTTGTTCATTTTCTATTTTTGAATAAAAATCTCAGATAGGTAACAGATGGCAATTGGTATGAAGATTACTCAGAGGACTTCTAGGTTTGAGTCAACCTGTTGGTTGTCCCTGTGTTGGAGCTACCACGTTTGAGAGATATCGTTTGTTTTCCGCTTGTCTTGTATAAGACTAAGTGTTGTATTAAACGTGATGTAAGACACACTATGATGATACTCCCTGTAATTTGTTGACTTATGTGTGCGATTGTCCCTGGGGCGCACATAATGTTTATGCACTCTATCTTGTCCTTAAAGTAGAGTGTGACATTCCTCCTATACATATACATATACATATACATATACATATACATATACATATACATATACATATACATATACATATACATATACATATACATATAAGAGAATTAAGTAGCTTGTGGCGTACAGCCAGGGTTCCAGAAAAGAAAAAAAATAAAGAAATCAGAAATGGCAATTTTCACTGTATGAAATCCAGTTATCAATAATGACACAAAACAGTTGATTTATGTGAGATCTCCAACAAACCCATCACACTTGACCTTGGGCATCTGGACTCTATACCATATAGTTCCCCCAAAATGAATGCAGAAGCATTTACCTTCAACCAATTTTGAGCACATTTTTTACTGCACCTAACCCAGCAAACATGTCTCTACGCTTACGCCCAATTTGTAGTTCAATACTCATTCCTTGTTAAGAAATCCCCAGGTCGCTCCATCCTCTCAATGGTGGCACGGGCGTCACCTCAAACCCAGGCCGCCGCCACCCCTCCCCGTCCCCCACACCATGCACCTTGCCACCAACTAAGCAAGGCTGCGGAACTCTACGTGTCTGCTAGGACGGCGGGTGGGGGAGTGGGGTGGGGGTTCTCGCAGGTTTAGGGCGAGGACTGCGCGGATCTGGGCGACACGCGGGAGTCAGCTGGTGAACACTACTGGAAACCTGAATTTCTCTGTCGATGAGAAATTGACATAGAAGGATAATTAGGATATCAATTTTCTGTCAGTATACCGACAGGAAAACACCAACAGAAATACAGTGAAAGTAAAATAGAATTTTTCTGTCGGTTGACTAATTTTTCTATCGGTAAACCATTTTTTCTGTCGGTACTTGCGTCGACAGGACAATTGTGAGCCACCGACAGAAAAATTCTGAGCCACCAGGTCTAGAAGTCCATATGACCAACAGAAAAATGCAAAGAAACCGACAGAGAAAAGACCTCCCATTTCTACCAGTTCATATATTGAAATCCACAGAATAATCTCAAATTTAACTCGAACCATTTATATTGCATGAAAATTCAATGAAGATATCATATTACACAAGGCACACATAGCTAGATTCTTCAAATGACAAGTATAGAACAATCAATCCATGTTGATAAATTATCAAGTTCAAAAATGGCACCAACAGTTACAAATATCGTAAGTAAATTGGCACAAACCAACTTTACCTCAAAATGGTAATAATCTACTCCAATGTATAAAAAATAATGAATCTTCGGCCACGAGTTCGCCTATATTGCACAGGCAGTCTTTGCAAGGTTCATCCTTGTTTGAACAAAACCTGCAGAAGTATAAAGAAAACTTGCATCAGCAAGGTTTAATCCTTGTTGAAGAAAACATGTAGAAGTATGAAGAACATTCTCTCTATGTTTATCAAAAAAATGATAACACAAGCTGCCCACTGAATTTCCATGTAACAAGCCCTTCACTCTAGGAAAAAAAATTGCCAGGTCCAGCTGATCTGCTTCCCTGATGGAAATGATAATTGTCGGACGGCAAAATGACCATCTAATCTTGCATACTGGAACCATACTCGAATAATTAATAATAGCAGGTGAGTGTCCATTCACAAAAATCGTTGACATCCTTGTTCGCTTGTGCTTATTAGCGCTTATCAGACAGCCATTCAGCAATGTTTTTCTCTCACAACAAATCAGCATCAGCCAGAATCAACCAGCCAAAAACCATCCAGCGAACAGGGTGAATCTTTTTTCCTAGGAACTATGGCACTATGCACACATACTAGAGCACCAAAAAGCAAAAAATGAGGATAGGAAAATCTGCACAGTTTCTGTTTCACACTTTGACTAGACCTACAGCAGACGCCAAACAAACAACTTCCAATATGCACTTTCTAACAATATATCCCACTACATATATTTCTATACAGTGCGTAGATAAAATAATTCAGCAGTGATCAGCTCAAGTCTAACCTGGAGCTTGGCAAGGTGTGCGCTGGAGCATCAATCACATCTATGCTGCCACGGATACGGAATTGCTCCCAGCTGAGACATAGCTCTAATGTTCTGCACACAGCACACAACATACTACTTCAAAACTTGTTCACTTTTAAGACCTACTTCCCAATAAGACATACTCACATGTGACTTTCACACAAGACACTTAGCTAGCTATAAGAGACACCTCTCTTCAATGTTACACTGGTAATTCACTTCAGTAAGAATCAAAATCCAGAAACTATTATACTAATACTAAGTCCTATAATAATCCACTTAGGAGCTAGTCAGTATCATTCTTAATTGTGTTACCACGGATTTGCATGTGTACCTAAAGCATTGAAAACAATAATATATCCCTACATACACGATAGATCTGGCACACCTTATTACTTTTAGTTTTAGACTTAGTATTCCAGACTTCAATACTTAAGCCATCCAGTAACACACCAATAAGCCATCCACCCAACTGCTGCTGGTAAACTAGAATTGAAAGAGCAGAAACTTCACCTGAACTTACTGTCAATAAACTTGCTTCTCCTGCTGAACTGCTGCTGCTCCTGCAAAACTGCTACAACAGAAACAAATAGAAACAAGTCATGAGCATATATTCTTAGCATCAAAATATATTAAACTGCATGATAATGGTCTTGCAAAATTCCTGGCATTCTATACATTTAAAGCCATTAACCTTAGAGTATGATGCATCTATCTATTCATCTAATTTCTACAGAACTTAATCTCTGAAAGAAACACACTGAAAGCAAGAAAACTATTTTTTGCGGCACCTTGTCCTTGACTGCCGACGAGCAGCACCTTGTCCTTGACTTGATGCCCACCATGTGCAATTGCTTGCGTTCAGCCCTCATCCTCCCCTCGTACATGTGTTGGCACAAGATTAAGGATCTGCAGGAAGACAAACCACGCAATAACCAGATAGGATCTGGTACATGAATACATGAACTGAAGACGATGCTGCAGCAAGAACACACATGATTGGGTACCTTGCGATTTTGGCCAAGGGGTCTGCACCTGCGCTGGCCTGATCTGCCATGTAGTGGACCGGATCTACAGCGCCGCCGTCACCACCGCCGAACACGCGCTGCCGTGGTTGTGTGACCTGGCGAGTTCACGGTCGTGGATGGCAAGCTCGTCGCCGTGGCCTCATCCAGATCCCGACCATGCGCCGCTGCCGCCTTCTGAGCCCAGCCGTCCGCCGCCTGGATCCAAACCTTGCTCACCGAAACAGCACCGAAGCAGGATGCCGCGATGTATGATCTGCTCGCCCCCATTGGAGGAGTGACAGGAGCAGCGGCGCTGCAGCGAGAGGCAAGGGCACAAGGCGGCGGCGGCTGGATGAATCGAGCCGCATGTGAGGTGTAGTGCGGCTAGGGTTAGACGCCGCTTATGGCCCGTTCGGCTAGAATTATAAGCCAGCTGAAAAACACTGTTGGCTGATTTTTTGTGAGAAAAATACTGTTTCGGCTGAAAAAACGAGAAAATTGTAATTATAGGACACCAAACAATGCACTTCGCAATTATAGGACTTCAAACATCGACTTCGTTAAAATGACCCTTGAAACGTTGACTTCTTGTTTTCATGACATTTGGTGTTTTTCATCAATTTGTTAATCCAAATACATGTATTTTGTCCCTAAGAGTACTGTTTTACCCTTCTGCTATTTTCACATATGAGATCGACGTTTCGTCTTCCGTCCGACTCTTCCTTTGCCGCCGCTCGCCTCCTCGACCTCCCGACGTCGCAGCGATGGATCCCCAGGCTGCACCAGTCGGCCAACCCCCGACGGCGGTCGGCAAACCCTCAACGCCAGCCTCCCTTGGCCAGGCCACGTAGGCAGGCCAAGCCCAGACTACGACCGTCCAAGGCATGGACCTGGCGACCACTAGGGCTGGCCACGGCGGCCGCCCAACGCCCGACGCCAGCCGGCCAAGGGCTGGATAGCAACCCTTGGCATGGCCACGGCCCCCGAAGATAAGGCTGTGCCTCCCGATGATCAGGCTGCACGTGTGGAAGGCCGGTCGCCCTCAGTCCTGCCCACGACGTCCTCAAGCGTGGTTGCGCCGAACCCGACGCCATGGATGTCGAAGCCCCACTGGAGGCCGCTGCGATTGACCTAGCGAGGTCGTTGCTGCCCACTGCTCCTCAGGCAATGGCCAGCCATGCCCAGGCGGCAGCCAGCCATGGACAGGCGCCGGCCTGCCATGCCCAGGCAGCATCAGCAACGCAGCCAGGCGAGCGGCAACCAAGCAGCCGCCCAATCACAGCAACACAGCACAGGCGAGCAGCAAATCAGCCGGCCAATCAACGTCTTTTAAGGCCACCGACCAGTAAAGGGTAAAACAGTCCTCTTGGAGACAAAATACATGTATTGTGATTAACAAAGTGATTAAATACACCAAATGTCATGGAAAACAAGAAGCCAACGTTTCAAGGGTCATTTTAACGAAGTCGATGTTTGGAGTCTTATAATTGCGAAGCGCTTTGTTTGGTGTCCTATAATTGCAATTTTCTCTGAAAAAACAAGCTGAATAAAACGGATTATAAGCCAGATGAACATGGCCTATATATGCATACGGGCTAAGCACGCCATCTTTTGGGCCTAGTACAAAGGCCACGTGGGCCGAGCCCAGGTTAGCCACCGGTTTTCATTCTAGGCGCACCTAAAATAAGACTAAGCGACCGACAAAAAAATAGAGCAACGCACAGAATAATTATATTTTTTCTATCGGTTTTGTTATTTTTCTATGTGTATTTTGATAATCGACAGGATAACTACCATTTTTCTGTCGGCTGCACCATACTGATAGGAATATTTTAGTTTCTAGTAGTGGAAGCTCAACGTCAGCGCGAAAGGCCGCAGCACGTGAGGAAGGGCCGGCTCTAGCGTGTGAGGCCGGATCTACACAGGAGAGGAAGGGCCGCGATGGTGGTCACACGAGGTTGCTGCGGCTGCAACGGGCCATGGTGGTGCGTGCAGCTAGAGGCTCGCTGGCGTCTACATGCAGTGATGGGCAGTAGGCGAAGACTTCAGTGTTTGTCACCGACTGAGTAGCTCAATGCCGTCGTAGTGGCCACCCAGGGCAGCTGCTCCGATGTTTGCCCTGGCGATAGCCGAACTAGCATTGTGGTGACTAGATCTGGTCCCTTGGCGGCAGATTTGTCGCCCTGGCTGCCAGACTGGTGGCCCCATGTAGCACATCTGGCGTGCTGCAGCTATTCTGGCGGGTGGCTAGTCATGCTGGCATGTGGTTAGATCTTAGCAAGGTAGCAGTGACAGGTTGGCGGCTATCGCAACGGGCAGGCCGTGGCCATTGTTGTGCACGGGGTTGAGGCGCCATGGCGAAAGCTTTGTCTCTCTTGGGCTGACGACGGCGCCGCCTCCGGGCACCGTTTTCTTCCTTGGAAGCATACATCAAACAGTCCTCTCCTCTTTGCGTGACATGTCCTTCCTAGGTGAAAACCTTGACCCTCTAGTCAAGCGATGACAGCGCTGGTAGCGTCGCGTCCCTCCTTGGAGGCGTTGTTTTTGGAAGCACATGCTCGGTCAATCTGTGGCGGGCTGGTGGCCTGCGTTGTGGCGAGGAAGGTGGAGGAGGCCTAGTTGAGGATTCAAGTTTTTGGTGTCCACAATGGAGGAAAGTGGACAGAAGGAGGGCATTGGTGTGACGACTGGAGGGCCTCTCATCTATTTGGCAGTTGAGGGTGACAGTTTCATGGGACCGTATGCTAGTTACGACCACGAAGTTGGCGAGGATGCCAGGGTGAGAGAAGCCCAAGGAGTTGACGATGAGTCTGATGTGGGAGGTGTTGGCCTGCAGATTTGCGTTGCCGAGGTGGTCTGTGTGGTGTGGCACCGAGCGATCCCGCTTAGCGCTGGTTGTTTTTGGTGCAAGGAGGCGTTCTGACTGTGAAAGCCCAAGTTTGGTTTTGGTAATTAATGACACCAAGTTGCTAATGCCCTGTGTTAAGTGTTTTGAGTTAGGCATAAGCAACACATGTGATGAAGGTGTATGTGGCAAGGAGTGGTGGCCACAAGATCACAAAGAGATAGTGCATGGACATAAAATGATGATCATGGTGGAGATGCACATAAAATGATGGACATGATGATCAAGTGAAGAGGAAGGTTCTAAGAGTGCAAGGCAAAGGTATAACCATAGGGTTTTCCTTTTGCCGGTCTAAGTTGAGTAGAGAAGTGATTGACCGGATTTAGGATACATAGCCGACTATCAAGAGGGGCAATCACAGTTAGCTCGTAAATCAAGTGCCACTAGATCAATGTCTTGAGCATATGCATTAGGATCTAGTTGAGAGCTAACATAACGCCTTGAAAAATGACTGAAAATGCTAACACACATGCACATGGTGATTTACACTTGGTGGTGTTAGCACATTTGCGAAGGCGGTGAAGTTTAAGCGGTAGAGAGGGGTTTGGGTTCCTCTCTCCCTCCCGCCGAGCTTGCTCGGCGGGATTCAACGCTTTTTGGGGAAGTGAAATGCCTATTTTCCACTGCGTGGGAAGTTGGAAAAGAAACGGAGGTGAACGGCGGTCACTGTGGTGACCGAACGCTGCACCGGACGCGGTCTCGGTTTGACCAGACACGTCCGGTCAGCTCTCGCAACTATCAGGCGCGCGGGTGCTAGGGTTTGCAACCGGTGCGTCCGGTCCCTCACGGAACTAGAGCATCCAATCAGGCACCCAGAGGGGCAGAGCTGGTCGTAGAGCCGACTGGATGCGCGGCGCGTCCAATCACGTGCGATCGAACGCGTCTGGTCGCAGTGGGAGCTTACTGGACTCTGACCGGACGCCAGGTGCAGCGCGTCCGGTCAAACACTAGAGCGCGTCCGGTTACGGCAACGGTAACTTCTTACACGCACTGTTCACGCTTGTCCTGTAGTGACCGGACCCTGATCGGAGCGTCCGATCAGCACGATTTGCACTGCGTCGTCCGGTAACGGCTAGCTGCGTACCCCTTCGCTATAAATAGAAGATGTCCTGGGTTTGAGGGCAACTCTTGCACATTTTGAGACCTAGAGACATCCTTTGAGCTAGAGAACAACCCCTCCACTCATCTCTTTGCTTGATTGCACATCTTGAGTGAGATTGAGTGAGATTCAAGTGCATTGCTTGAGAGTTGCATTCTAGAGGCACTTGATCTTCGAGTTGCTACGGATTTCTTGTTACTCTTCCGTGTTTCCCGACACGGTAGACGACTTGGAGCAGCGGAGGTGATTGAGCTCACAATTAGAGATTGTTGGAGCCCTCACCAAGTGTTGTAAGGGGTTCTTGATCCTTCCCTGTGGAAGTTCGCAAATTGGATACTCTAGTGGAGCTCGTGGCTTGGAGAATCCCCATCTTATGTGCGGTTGTGCGGCGCCCGCCGAGGGCTCGACTCTTGATAGTCGATTAGCTCACGAACTGACAAGTGGGTGCATCGCCACAACGAGGAGTAGCTTGCCAGTAAGCAAGTGAACCTCGGTAAAAATCTTGTGTCATCTCTTTGCTGAGGATTTCTATTGTGGTTGATCATTGTGATTGATTCTTCAAGTGCATTACTTCTCTACATAGTTGGTATAAGAATCAAGTCACTTGCTCTTTACTTTCTTGTACTAGTCCTAGTGTAGTTTGCATAGTGTAGCTTTTATCACATAGGAGTAAGTAGCTTAGTGACTTAGTCTTGTTGGTGTGTATTAGAGATCATAGCCTTGCTTCACTAGTTTTGTATAGGTGGCTTGCATAGTGTAGTTGAGCTAGTGCTAGAATTAGCTTAGCCATCTTTATATACTAACGTGGTTGTTTAGTGAAGCTTGTAGATTTTTAAATAGGCTATTCACCCCCCCTCTAGCCATTTGGACCTTACAGACTGGTAGCAAGAGGACGTGTGTGGCACTTCTACCTTTGACGAGGCAGCTAGGTTTTAGAAGCTATGGTGTGCGCACATGGATCTTGGTTGTCGACAAAAGTTACTCAGCAGTCCACCAAGGGGTCTCCCGCGGTGGTAGATTTGTTCCTAGAGGTGAGCGAGATCGGGAGCGAGATGGTAACAAAGACACAAGACATAAGATTTATACAGATTCAGGTCATCGAGATGACGTAAAACCCTACGTCCTGTGCTCTATTATTATGTACCAATTGGGTATGAGATTGGGTATGTTGTCTAGGGGACCCCCTGCCCATCCTTATATACTCTAGAGGGGTTGTGATGATGATTGTTGGCTTAGAATGGCTATGTCATTTTAAGTCCTTTTCTTTCTACCTTAGCCTTTCGTGTTGTGTGATCAGGTATGTCATTTGCATCACGATATCTTTCTTGTCACACACACTTAGGCACCCCACGAATTGCATAATTTAGGGGGAGCTTCCCAAGATGTATGCATATTGATTATGATCGATATTGAAATTCAAGTTCAATGCATACACTAAGGGGGAGCTTCTCGTAAAGTTTGGAATTCAAAAAGGCTTCAATTCTTTAAATTTTATGTAAGCCTAAGTTGGTTGTCATCAATTACCAAAAAGGGGGAGTTTGTAAGTGCATTCGCCCCCGTTGTGGGTTTTGGTTAATTAATGACAATCAAATTAGGGACTAACATGTTTATCTAAGTGAATACACAGGTGTTAGCCCGATGAAAGAATTTGAATGGTGACATTTTGTGATGATAGCACCATCAATTCCATTGTTTGAAAAGTGTTCCGTCTCAAGTGGATCGATTAGTTTTTATATTTTGGCTTGAGTTATAGGAAACGCCGCACTATTAAGAGGGACACAAATTAGGCTATCTAGATGGAGAATCTGTGCTCAATATGTGTTTGTTTATGCGATTGAGAGACACCTTTGCACTCACAGACACTTAGTGAGGTGTTTTATGCCTGGGAGCACCGATAGTACCGGTATACAACCGGTAGTACCGGTAGGCATAAATCCCGCCGGTGCCAGTGCTTTAGTTCTGTGAGTTTTTGTTCTAGCGGTGGTACCGGTGGTTTACCGGACCGGTGGTACCGGTGAAAGTCCGGTAGTACCGATCTTGACCGGTGGTACCGGTGAAAGTCCGGTAGTACCGGTAAGTCTTTTTCCCGCAAAACTCATCTTTACAATAAACTGTCTAGCGGTAGTACCGGTGGTTGAACCGGTGGTACCGGTCGTTGACCGGTGGTACCGGTGAAAGCCCAGTAGTACCGGTAGGCTATTTTCTCGCAAAATCCCCGGTAGGTTGTCTGTAACGGTCGGATTCCTCGGGACCGGTAGTACCGGTGGGTACTCAGCGGTAGTACCAGTACCACTTCGAAGATAAGTGTATAAATAGCTCTCCCCTTCATTTCTTACCATTACCCACGCCATTTACTCCCACCTACCTTCAGACAAACAGCTCCCAAGCATTGACTCACCCTCTCTCTCTTCCTCTTTGCTCCTAAATCCAATCTTTTGCAAGATTTGAGTAGAGAGAAGAGATTTGAGAGTGGAAAGCTTCGATTCACATCTTGAGCACTTGGTTCCCCTCCTAGTTGGCTTGATTTGTGTTTGTTACTCTTGGGTTCTTGGAACCCTAGCCGGCTAGGCGTTCTTCGTGGTTGCCCGTGTTGTTCTACTTGTGAGGGCACCCCGAAGTGTTTGTATCATCCTTGGATTCTTAGTGGAAATATCGAGCTAACCTTTGTGGTTGCTTGAGGGAGGCAAGGAGGTGGAAGAGACTCCGACCTTAGTGGTCACCTCAACAACGAGGACGTAGGAACTCCTTTGTGGGGTTGCCGAACCTCAGGATAAATTGTGTGTCCCACGTGCTTGTTGTTGCTACTTGTGATTACTTGAGATATTACTTGTTCGTTGTGTTCTTCCTCTATTCTTGTCTCTCTCATAGGTTGTGGGTGCTCGATCTACGATTTGGTGAAGGAACAAGCAAAAGGGAGTTCATTAATTTCATCAACATCATCTTCGGCAGTGGGTAAAATTCAGATCTGAAATCACTACTCGCAAATCTCTGATTTCGTAGTTTCAGTAGGGTACCGGTAGTACCGGTGGTTTGCGTCGGTAGTACCGGTGATCTCTCACCGGTAGTACCGGTCCAAACCACCCGATAGTACCGGTAGGTATTTAACTTCCGCGTTGAGTTTTTGAGTTTTAGGTTTTTAGATTCGCCTATTCACCCCCCCTCTAGGCCTATTAGATCCTTTTAGCTACCTTGCTCGACCTCGCCCTAGAGCATCAGATGTTCATAGCTGCCATTTATTGAACTTGCCCCAAATCCACAATAATTGGATCTGAGAGGGGAGCGAAGGAAGCACATGAATCTAAGAGGGGAACCAGAAAGAAGCAGTCGGATCTTGGAGGGATGGAGGCGGTTGGCAGAGTGCGGGAAGGGGGCTACCTATAGCGAGGACGTTCTCGGCGACCAGTGGCATGGAGGCCGCCTCCCGTGATGAACCGCTGCTCGAGCCAGCGGGAAGGGCATGGATCCTTGGCGGTCGATCGGAAGTGTGTAGGCAGAAGGTGGCGGTGGCGACGAGGACGCGACCGACGGTGGCCAGGAGGATCTGGCTGGAGGAGCCGCCGCGTTCGTGAGCATGGGTCAGGGAGGAATGTGAGGGGGCAGCGGCGGACGGTGGATTGGGAGAGAAGGGAGGGAGGCAGCCGAGTGGGCAGGATAAGGTTTTTGGTTCTGCTTATATATGCGAGGGGTACTAGGTCTTGGGCTGGATATCCAATACTCTGGATCTTGCATCGTTTACAAAAGAATATGATCTGTGACGTCCAACCGTGACAACAGCTATACCGATCATCATAGATGTATCACCTTAGGAATGAACCGTCACAGATAATAAAATTCTATGATGCTTTCTTATAACGTCACCAGTAAACCGTCATGCAAAGCCTTATTTCTTGTAATGTTAGTCGGATACTTTCTCCTCTACTGTTTTCCATTTAATTCCTTCTTATGACTACCTTCTACGTCTCATTTTAGGTTGAAGGTGCCTACCTAGAAGACAACAAGGGCCTGAGCAATTGGGATGTCTTCACCCATATTCAAGGAGCTTCCATAGGTCTCAGTTATGCATACGACGATGATCTAAGCCATCTAAGCAACTCAATAATAAGTGTATAAGCAAACTATGGCCGCCTTGAGTGGAAGTAACACTATTATAGTTAAGGAGATTCTAGAAGGAATAAAATTCTATGGTTGCGGCACCGCCCGCACGCATGATGCGTGTCCTCTGGCCCCACCACACACATGCTGATACTCTGGCTGGCTCCGTGGCTTTCCCTCCAAAACCGCCCGCATGCATGCGTGAGTCACTGTTCCGTCCAGCTGCTGGGGCTATGCATTGAGATTAACATGGAAGAATATGTGGACGGCTTGTAGGCGGTACTGTACGGGAGTCACTGCGACACAAGTGCATAGAGTTTTTTTCCATTCTAGAACAAGTGATTCTTGGGGATATTTTCAGCAGGGTACTAAATAGCGGTGGTAGCAATCACTATAGCAGCCGCAATAGAGGTCGCAATCTCCTACCACTACCGCTATAACGAGCAGACTAGATTTAGAAAGTTAGAACTTAGCGGCCACTATTTGAGTTTTGGGGGCCGCTATAGCAGTCTGTAATCCTTCGTAGCGGCCGCAATAGCGTGCCATGGCATACAACAAATGAATAATCCTAGCCCATATAAGAGCATCTTCAAGAGTTTCTGTATATCCTTGCTAAATGCTAGGAATAGAGATTTTGGTGAAAAACTACCCTCTAACGATTTTTCTAAATGATCATCTAAATATAGCAATCTTCTATTCCAGATTTTTCGCTAGCTAAAAATAGAAGATGAGAATGACTCTTTAGAGTGCGCATGAGTTATAGAAAAACTGTTGGAGAGTGAAAAGATATAGAAAACGATTTTTATGTAAATAGCTCTCCAAATGATGATTTAGAGAGTGAGATTTAGAAAGTCTATTGGAGATGCTATAAGATATGCGCGCATATAGTTTCTGTAACCATAAGAGTATCTTCAAGAGCCTTTCTAAATCTCACACTCTAAATCATTATTTAGAGAGTCATTTGCATAAAAGTCGCTTTCTATATCTGTTGACATCGTTTTTAGCACGTGTCAAGATGATCAGGAAGGGCTAATCAACAGAGGAAAGATTACTGTGTAGATTGATAGCCGAGGAGAATAAGCTTGGTTATGAGTGGTGGCAGCGTATGGATTCAAATTGAAGTGTTGCCGATAAGGTTAAGGGTATTATTGCCGATGCCGATGAAAGAGGGTTTGAAGACTGCTACCGATGAAACAGGGAATGTACCGATGAAGGAGGGTATGAAGACTGCTGCCGATGAAACAGGGAATGTACCGATGGAAGGAACTTGAAGGCTGCTGCCGATGGAACAGGGATTGTGCCGATGAAAAGGAGGTCGATGAGAATACCATCGTGATTGAGGCGGACTATGGAATAAAATATGAGTTAATTTCCTTGTATATGTTTAGTAGAGTTTGAGTTGTATCAAAGTCATGTGTTTCCTTAGATTTGGATTTAGTGTCCTAGTCGTATTTGGTTACGTTTCTGTAGATCAGGATATAAATATAGAGTGAAGGGCAATGTAATAAGGGATCAATCAATACATCAAAAAACAGCTTTTACTCTTATTTACATCTACTTTCGGCGACTTCGTCAATTTGCATATTTTTCCTTTTTTACGAGTTCTCATCGATTCGGCGAGTTGCATTGCTCTAGTGCAATCTTCGACGATCCTCGAGTTCCGTGTGAGTACCTCTTGGCCGTGACTTCCGGGCGTATCGCTGTTGTCAGGACCAAAGTGCTCATATCTTCATCCTTGTCGATTAACAGGTCAAATCGACTAGCACGCTTTGGATATCGACTTCGGGTATTAGCCCTTTGTGTTTGCAGATTTACTTTTGCATCAACACATCTTTTGGCACGCTCGGTGGGACAGATCTAGTCAAGATGCTTAATCCTGAGATCGATGCGGGGAATATTATCGCAGTAACAGAAGAAGATCTTAAGGACGATCAGAAGCAGGCTATGGAGAGGGCTATAGAAGAATACAGACAGCTCTGCTTGAAGTCATTCAGCTTGAACAAAAGTGGACAAGTCATCCAGAAGCAGGACTTGCCGTTGCCTCGGCAAGTTACCTTTGATTCTAATCAGGGTAAACTTCAAGAGATGGTTAATTCTGCGGTGAATCATGCTTTAATTAATCACTCCAATGTGCTATCCAATACTGTTCATAATGCTGTGATTCGAACTTTCAAAGAAGGGCAAGCGTCACCTCGTTACGTTGGGCCTGCTTATCATCAACCAGAATCAGCATCTGCTGTTGCTCCATCGGCTCCCCTAGCCATTGCGGGTATAGAGATTTCTTCTCCAGTATCAGCAGGTTTATCTAACGTACAGTCTACTCCGATGCGTCCGGATTCAGCATTATCAGGACGAGTTCAGCTTAATACAGATCTATCAGCATCGGCTTTATCAGGTCATGTACCACAGAATAATCAAACTCCTGCTAATTGATGGGGATATGGTATGCCTCTAGAGCCATCTGCTTTTAATCACGGATTATCTCAAGTGTTTGACGCAGCGGGAAAAACTCCTATGTCATCGGCTGGTTCGCCGATAGCTCAAGCGCCTCAATATACTACAACTACTGTACAACCAACTCTAGGAGGTTTTCATGTGTCTTTGGGTCAAACATCTAGTTCAAGTCTATCGGCAAATTTGTTACCGATGCAGCAGAAGGCTCCTATCGCCAGTCAACCTGGAGTCCAGGTTATGCCTCAAGTTGGATGTAATTATCCAGCAATGCCAACAAGCTACCAGCCATCGACAAATTTTGTACCGATGAATACTAATAATTGGTCAGGGCAGTTTCCCACTCAACATACAGTTCAGCCAAATCAGCAAGCCACAGGTGTTCATCAAGGTCACATGCATGCTGGTTTTCAGAATCAAGCATCGGCAGCTCAGCCGATGAACCCTTTTCAGCAGGTTAATGGACCGCAGATAGTGGCAAATGTGTCAATTGCTGGAGATCGTGGGCCACAAAGGTATGCAGAAGGGTACCAGCAGATACCTCCAGTGGAGATTCAACAATATCGTCAACAAGATGTTGATGCTTTTTGGGCCGATAAAATAGCAGAAATTATGAAGGATCAGTTTGGGATCAAGCCCAAAGTTAATACCTATTCTTATCGGACTCCGTATCCTCCAGCATATGATTTAATTCCTCTCCCAAATCGTTACAAGGTGCCAGATTTCACTAAGTTTTCTGGGCAAGACGATACATCAACCATGGAGCATGTTAATCGTTTTATTATTCAATGTGGAGAGGCAGCTTGTAGAGATGAATTGAGAGTTCGTCTGTTCTCATCATCTCTATCTAGATCAGCATTTACATGGTTTATTTCACTACCGCCAAATTCTATTATCACTTGGGCTAATCTGGAAAAGCAATTTCATAAGTATTTCTTTGCTGGAGTTCATGAAAAGAAGCTTACCGATTTGGTAAAGATGAAACAGCGCAATGATGAATCGGTAGAAGGCTTTGTGCAAAGGCTACGAGATGTAAAGAACAAATGTTATAGCCTGGTGTTGGATGATCGGCAGCTTGCCGATTTGGCCTTTCAGGGATTGTTACCACATCTTAAGGACAGATATGCTTCTCAGGAGTTCGAAAGCCTAAGTCATTTAGTGCAAAGGATTTCTGATCAAGACACTAGGGTTTTTGAACCTAAAAGAAATTGGAACAAGAAAGTTTCATTTGTTGAAGAGGTGGAAGATTCTGATTCAGATAATGAACAAGTTATCGGTTTGGCTGAGTGGGTTAAAGATAAGAGGCCGATATCTTGTCCCTTTGGTCACAAAGAGCCAGAAAAGTTTACTTTTGACGTCACCAAAGCTGATAAGATATTTGATCTTTTGCTTCAGGAGGGCCAGATTAAATTGTCACCTAATCATGTGATCCCATTGGCAGAAGAGTTGAAGCATATGTTGTATTGCAAGTGGCATAATGCAACTTCACACAGTACCAATGAGTGCAAAGTATTTAGACAACAATTGCAGTTAGCTATTGAGTCTGGCAGAATAAAATTTGGTAATTCCAAGATTCAAAAGCCGATGAAAATTGATCAACATCCTTTTCCAGCAAATATGTTGGATGCTGAAGGGAAAATTAAGGTGTTAACATCGAAAGCTGCTGAAAAGAATGCATCAGTAGATCCCCAACATCGGATAACTACCGATGATGCAAAAGGCAAGGGGCTATTGACAGAAAGTGGCAGTTCTGGAAGGCCTCCTCGATCTGGCATCGTGATTACTCATCGAAAACAACAGGAAGGCTGGCGTCAGCGAAGGGACCGGTATCAACGACAACAAGAGGAAAGACGTCAAGAAGAGTGGAATCGGCATAAGGATCATTGGAATTGTCCGTTTTTTATTCATTGTTGGGAGGAAGGTATTAAGTTACCTACTGTTGAAGATTGCCCAGAGTGCAATGGTTATTATGGAGTTAATCGTCCTGTAAGAAGGTTTCAATCTGGTAATCAAGGTTTGTTCATTAATGAGCCGATCAGAGGGAGAGCATCAGTACATGATCGGCTGGGGGCAGGCTCAGTGTACATGAAAGGCTTGGTAAACGCGTTGCATATTTTTCGAGAAACCAAGAGGAACTTGAAGAGATGGCAAATGCAAGAGTTCCTGATGAAGAAATATTTTATAGGGATCCTAATATACGTCGTGTGGAGACAACTAGGACTTATCAGCCAGTGTGGAAAACTAAGCTTCCTCAATGGTGTCCAGAGGGTTTGACAAAGACACAGAAGAGAAAAATGCAGTGAGAGCGTCAAAAAGATTTATACCAAGAAGAAAGTCCCTCCAATGAGAGATCTGGTAATCAGCAGTGGCAGATAAGGCACAAAAATAAAGGTCCATCGGCAGATGTCAATATGGTGTTTATGTTGCCGATGGAATTTTTGGCTCTGTCTGATAGCGAAGAAGAGGCTGTTTTCTCTGACCAAATAGCTCAATTAACGCTAGATCCAATGATGGCTGTTTTTGAGAAGCCTGCCGATGATGAGAGACAACACCTCAAGGCTTTGTTTATAAAAGGCAGAGTTGATGGGCAGCCTGTATCTAAGATACTTATTGATGGAGGAGCTGCAATTAATATTATGCCTTATGTGATGTATCGGAAGCTTGGTAAGGGAGATCAAGACTTAACTAAGACTGATATGATGCTAAAGGATTTTGAAGGCAATGTATCACCAGCTAAAGGGGCAGTGTGTGTTGAGTTGACCATCGGCAGTAAAACCTTACCGACAACTTTCTTTGTTATTAATGGCAAGGGTGCATATAATCTGCTCTTGGGAAGGGATTGGATTCATGCTAATTGTTGTGTTCCTTCTACAATGCATCAGTGTCTGGTACAATGGATTGGAGATAAAATTGAAGTTGTTCCTGGTGATTCTTCTTATATCATCGCATCGGCAGAATCAAACACTTATGAGCGAACCAAGTGCATATCAGGAGAAGCTTGGGAAAAGGAGTTCCTCAAGGTTGCCGATTACGAAATTCTACCGATCTAAGCAGTTGGTTCTGAAGAAGAGTTTTAATGGATAGATTTGCCGATGATGGAAAATTAGGTCAAGGATTTACATCGACAGATGATTTAATAGAAGTAGATATTGGTGAAGGCGATAGGCCAAGGCCCACTTTTATTAGCTCTAAGTTAAATTCCAAGTGTAAACAGCAACTAGTTGATTTGTTAAAGGAATATAAAGATTGTTTTGCTTGGGATTATACTGAAATACCTGGATTAGACCGATCTATAGTTGAACATCGGTTGCCTATTAAATCTGGATTTCGGCCACATCAGCAGCCGGCTCGCCGATGCAATCCTAATATACTTCCTGATATTAAGGCCGAAATAACCAAATTAATTGAGGCAAAGTTTATTCGGCAGTGTCGATATGCAGAGTGGATTTCTAATGTGGTTCCTGTATATAAGAAAAATGGGAAACTTCGTGTTTGTATTGATTTCAGGAATCTCAATAAGGCCACACCGATGGATGGTTACCCAATGCCGATTGCTGATTTGTTGATTGATGCTGCAGCAGGGCATCAGATTATTAGTTTCATGGATGGTAATGCGGGTTATAATCAAATATTCATGGCTGAAGAAGATATTTCCAAGACTGCTTTTAGATGTCCAGGTCATGTGGGATTATTTGAGTGGATAGTTATGACATTTGGTTTGAAAAATGTCGGTGCTACTTATCAAAGAGCTATGAACTTTATTTTCCATGAATATATCGGCACATTGGTAGAAATCTACATTGATGACATAGTGATTAAGTCTGGAGACATCACAAAGCATCTAACCGATCTACGGAAGATACTGGAGTGCACAAGAAAACATGGATTAAAGATGAATCCTAATAAATGTGCATTTGGTGTATCGGCAGGACAATTCTTGGGTTTTATGGTGCATCAGCGGGGTATTGAAATTAGTAGAAAATCTATTGAGGCAATCAACAAGGTTGTTGCTCCTGCCGATAAAACTGAATTACAGTCCTTGATCGGTAAGATTAATTTCATCAGAAGATTCATATCTAATCTGTCAGGTAAGATCAAGGCTTTCAGTCTATTATTGAAATTGAAAGCCGATCAGGAATTTAAATGGGGGGATGAACAACAATTAGCCTTAGATCAGATTAAGAGTTATTTAACAAATCCTCCAGTGTTAGTTCCACCCCAACATGGAAAACCTTTCAGATTGTATTTATCAACTGAAGATACTGTTATTGGTTCAACTCTTATTCAAGAATTTGAAGGGAATGAGCGTGTTATCTATTATTTGAGCAGACGGTTAATAGATGCTGAAACCAGGTATTCGGCCATTGAGAAATTATGTTTATGTTTATACTTCTCTTTTATTAAGCTGAGGCATTATTTACTATCGGCTGAATGTACTGTCATATGCAAAGATGATGTGGTCAAATATATGCTATCAATGCCGATATTGTATGGTAGGATTGGTAAATGGATTTTAGCATTATCAGAATTTGACCTACGTTATGAATCGGCTAAGGCAGTTAAAGGACAGGTTATGGCCGATTTTGTTACTCAACATTGTAACACGGTGGATTCTCTGGAAGTTGCTCCGTGGACACTTTTCTTTGATGGGTCTACTTGTGGTGAAGGGGCAGGCATCGGTATCGTGTTAATTTCCCCTCAGGGGAAGAAGTATGAGTTCTCATTGCCGATCGTTGCTACATCGACAAACAATCAAGCTGAGTACCATGCCCTGATAAAAGGGTTAGAATTGCTTAAAGAAGTACAGGCTGATGCTGTTGAAGTCTTTGGTGATTCTATGCTAGTTATAAATCAGTTGATTGGGATTTATGAATGCCGAAGTGAAATTCTAATTTCATATCATGAAAATTGTTTAGAATTGTTAAAAGGGTTCAGGAGTTTTCATCTGGAACATATTTCTCGGATGCATAATGAAGAGGCTAACCGATTGGCTCAGCATGCTTCAGGATATCAACCTGTTCAAGAAGTATTAATATCAGTAGCTGATACCGATGACTGGAGAAAGGAAATCATTGATTATTTAAAGAATCCATCTAAAAAGGTTGAAAGACGTATAAGGTTCCAAGCTACCAAGTATGTACTCCTCGATGATGAATTGTATTACCGTATCATAGATGGAGTTTTACTCAGGTGTGTTAGCATAGAGGAATCAAAAGGCCTGATGGGTGAAATTCATGAAGGAGTATGTGGGGCTCATCAGTCAGCTTTCAAGATGAAATGGATGATCAGAAGAAATGGATATTATTGGCCGACTATTCTTGAGGATTGTTTTAAATATTTTAAAGGATGTCAGGAATGTCAAAAATTTGATAATATTCAAAGGGCACCCGCATCGACTATGAACCCCATAATTAAGCCTTGGCCATTCCGGGGTTGGGCTATTGATCTCATCAGTCAGATTTATCCACCATCGAGTAAAGGGCATAAGTTTATTCTGGTTGCTACCGATTATTTCACAAAGTGGGTTGAAGCAATTCCTTTAAAAAAGGTGACATCGGCTAATATGGTTGATTTTGTGAAGGAGCATATTGTCTACCGATTTGGCATCCCTCAAACCATCACTACTGATCAGGGCACTATGTTTACATCGGGTGAATTTGATGAGTTTGCTATAGGTATGGGGATTAAAGTTTTGAATTCTTCACCGTATTATGCCCAAGCTAATGGTCAGGCTGAAGCATCTAATAAAGGAATTATCAAACTCATTAAGCGCAAGATTAAAGAGTATCCTAAGAAGTGGCATACAATATTAAATGAAGCTTTGTGGTCATATCGGATGGCATGTCATGGTGCAACCAAGGTAGCACCTTATCAATTGATGTATGGACACGATGCAGTATTACCTTGGGAGATTAAAATTGGTTCTAGGCGAATACGCTTTCAAGATCAATTGACAGCCGATGATTATGATATTCTTATGAAAGATGAATTGGAAGATGTAGCAGGTCATCGGTTAAAAGCTTTAGTTAGCATCGAGGAGAATAAGAAAAGGGTAGCTAGATGGTATGACAAGAAAGTGAAGGTAAAGGAATTTGTCGATGGAGAATTGGTCTGGAAGTTGATTTTACCGATTGGGACTAAAAGTTCTAAGTTTGACAAATGGTCACCTAATTGGGAAGGTCCATATCGGATAAATCAATCTGTTCCTGGTAATGCATATATTCTTGAAACTCTCGAAGGAGTTGTATTTCCCAGAGCGTTAAATGGAAAATATTTAAAGAAATATTACCCTAGTATCTGGATAGATGCATAAAAGTATAATTGTCGATAACAATCCTATCGGCTGGAGTTAAAACAAAGTATCAATGCGCTAATTTAACAAAGCCTGGATAGCTGATATCGCACGCAGGCGAATTTCATCGGCTTCTTTCAATTCCTTGGCGTCTTCATCGGCACTTCCTTCCACAGGCTTAAGTTTTTTTTTGAGGACCAAGGCCTTGCGAGCTTGGGCATCTCGTTCCTGTTGAAGGGCCTTGATAGCGTCAGGAAGCTGGTCTTCTTCTTGTTTGGCTTGAGTCAGAGCTGTTTCAACCTTTTCCAGTTCAGCTAGCAGGGCTACCCTCTTTGCCGATAGATCTAAGATTTTCTGCTTAAGATCGGCACTGGAGGCTTGCAAGTTGCTGATGTTCTTGTGCTTCTCATCGGCAGTTTGCTTCAGCTGCAGCATTTCTTTCTTAAGTTGAGCCTGAGCTGCTCTGTCAGCAATACGATGAACAGCCCTTTGATATTGAAGTTGTCTGCTCTCCAGATGGACTGCTGGGAAGATGGTTTCTTCAACATTGGCAGGGACTTGGCCGTGGATCGTTTTGAAGATGGTCCTTGCAGGGTCTGAATCGATCACCAATTGGGCAGTATCTTGTTGCAGCAGATTTAGAAGAGCTTCTAGTTTGCCATAGGTGTCTGCCGATATCGTTCCCAATGCCAGGGAAGAACTCGCCTCTTCTCCGTCATCATCGGAGACGTCGATAGCAAAAGAGAACAAGCTATCGGGAGAATCTTGTTCCTGTGAAATAAAGAGAGTTAGAAATCCTATCTGTGATATCTGGGGATATTATAAACCAAATAATTAATTGGTTTACCTACTTCAGGGCAATTTCTTGAGCCTGGCTTGAGGGAGCGGCTTGAAGAGGATCATACGAAGGATCGGCAGAGGATGCCGATGGAATGTCTTCTACGATCTCATCAGTAGTCGGCCCTTGGGGTGTAATGGCCGATGATGTATCTTGTGCAGAAGGAGCAGCTTGTTCAGTTACATCAGTGGGTTGACTGACAGGTGTTGGAGCAGACGCAGGGGCTGGTGTAGATTTCTGTCGCTTTTGTTGAGCTTCAGCATCGGTCAAAGCTTTGCGCTTTGTTTGGGTCTCAGCGACAATTGGCTGGGGGGCATCGACATGTGTTGATTGGGGAGCTTGCATGCTTGGCGTGCTTGCCGATGTGCCCGTTTGTTGCTGCAAAAACGGGTATAAGATTGGATATTTAACAGGGAAAAATGTAAAAAATAAGAGAATACCTCTGAAGGAGGGGTAGAGGTCGTGGTGCTTGGTAGAGTTGCCGATGACGATCCAGCTGCAGCTTGCACACCCTGATAGTTGTATGTTAATATAGAGTGTATCGGCAGAAAACAGAGTAAGCAAGGTTATTACCTTAAAAGCCTTGATTAGGCTTGAAGCAGCAACCTTTGGAGTAGCCCTGGATGTTCCCAGTCTTGGTCTGGAGGTGATAGTTTTGGCGCAAGTCCTCTGGAAGGTCAAGGCCTCTAAGGTAGGGGCATTGTAGCCGATTATTGAGACTGGAGAGGTTGGGTGGAGGTTGAAGGGTTTTCCACTTTTGCTTATTGATGGAGCTGGATCATCGGCCTGTTTCAAGGAAAATTAGCTACCGATATACATATAAAAAGAAGGAAAGAGACAAAAGTCAAAAGGAACTTACTGCATCGTCAGGAACGGCATAGTCGGGATCGATCATGTGCCGATATGTGTGAACAGATGTTGAAAACAGCTGTTCTTTCCACTCTTGCCACCATTGCTTATATGACTCTGTGATGAAAGATGCTGGTGACCAGGCGGAGAGATCAACATTTGAGATATCGGCATCGGGAGCAAGTCTTACTATCCTGCTCCATTCAGTTCCAGCGGTAATGATTTCTCTGGGCTTGATCACATTGGCAAAGCATAGCTTGATTGGCAGTTGCCCAAAGGCTAGCTGGCGAGATACTGCCGATGGATTGTAGAATTCATAAGTAATATGGGAAGCTTTCCCACTGCCAAATGTGTTGACTGGGATTGCTCTGGGGGTGATAATAGCCATCATAAGATCATTGTCTTGGTTCAGATCACTATCGGCAAAATTGAAGAGAAGAGGAAACTTGTTATCCTCATCAATATAAGGTACCCAAGCCCTGAGATCACGAGGAAGACCATGGTAGAAATTCTGAAAAAATCTGCCGATTTGATCTTCGTTGGCCTCTGTTCCGGGAAGGACAATTATGGCTTCGCCGAAGTTGAGAGGGGGGCGTGTTGCCGATTCATCGTCTCTAAGGACGTAATCTTCGGGAATCTCTCGTGGGAATTCTTGAGCAAAGAAATCCCATTGTAAACGCTTATGCATGTGAGCGTTTAACCACATATTGATGAACCACCATGGGCCTCCCAGATTGCCGATGGGTTCACCAAGTATAAGCTTCTGAGATACTTGGTGGAGAAGGTGGTAGGTTGAGCTCAGGAGGTATCGGCCAAGTGGGAATCTGACACCGTTGGCTAAGAGTTCTGCTGCTGGGAGGAAAGCGTTGGTTGGTCCTACCGATCGACCACAGAAAATAAACTTCTCCAGCCACATGTTCAGGAATGTGGCGTGTTCCCTTTGATTGACAGTACCAGTCTTTTGGTACTCTTGGATGTATCCCGTCCAGCCGCCGATGTTGCGTGTACTCACTCTATACTCAGCTTTTCTGCCAAAAATGTGGCCTTCATCGACAGTTGAGATGTCCAAGCCTGTGAGCATATATACATCGGCAAGAGTAGGGGCGTATGGGCCATGGCCGAACATGAAGATATTGGTGGTGTCTGACCAAAAGTGAGCGGCAGCTATCATCATGGATTCATTCTTTTGTATATCGGCAATGGATAGCCTGATACATTGATCTATCTTCCGTTCTGCCCAGAACACTTGCATTGATCTGTTGACCCTCAAGAACCAGTTTTTCCACCCTTTGGTGGGTTTGGGCCAAGAGCGGAACGTATCTTTCCACAGATTCAAAGAGAAATTTTGAGCTTTGAAGGGAATACGATTTGCCTCTGCATTGATCAGGTCAGTTGGATCTGGGTCGCCCATTGGACCTAGGCAATGGAGGGGAGGTTGATTGGTTGGAATCACCAGTGTGTTGCGTAGTTCCTGAGTTTGGAGGATCAAGAAAATGGAAGAAATAGGAAAATGCCGACTGTAAGAACTCGCAGGGAACCAAAAGGATTAAAGTAAAGGTAATAGAAGAAGAACGAACCGCAGGGACGTCGAAGTTGACAGCCATTGCTTCGAAAAGGATGAGTGCACGAGCTGGGAACTTGAAGATGACGATGGAGGGGGCTCTGGTGAGTCGAGGATGCGCGGTTGTTGGTTAGGGTTGCCGCCGGAGTGAGAATGCCAAAGGATGAAGTTTGAAGGTAGAAGATGAGCAGCCCGGAGAAATCTATTTATAGGCCATTTGGGGTAGGGGTATTCTTGACTTATCTCTATGCCGTACGCGGATGGATCGAGGTGGTTCAGTTGGATATGGTAACTGTTCGCACGACAATCAAGGGATGGTACAGAAGATTTGACGGCAAGTAATCATGACTTGAAGGATATCTCGATACAGGATTTTTCAGTTCTAAAAAAGTGATATGCTGTGATAAGATCTTGCTGATGGATTGTTATTTTGGTATTTCAATCGTAATTGAGGCAAAGGCAGTTGGAAAGTGTGCGATATTTACTGAGATACATGGATTAGATCTAGATTTGATTAAATCTAGTAACAAATCATGTTATGCTTGGAGAATGGGTTGAAAAATAGGTAATAGCAAGCATTATCTGGAGTAAATTTCGGAGCATCAGTATCTTATACTCCGAAATTAGGGGGCATGTGTTGACATCGTTTTTAGCACGTGTCAAGATGATCAGGAAGGGCTAATCAGCAGAGGAAAGATTACTGTGTAGATTGATAGCCGAGGAGAATAAGCTTGGTTATGAGTGGTGGCAGCATATGGATTCAAATTGAAGTGTTGCCGATAAGGTTAAGGGTATTATTGCCGATGCCGATGAAAGAGGGTTTGAAGACTGCTACCGATAAAACAGGGAATGTACCGATGAAGGAGGGTATGAAGACTGCTGCCGATGAAACAGGGAATGTACCGATGGAAGAACTTGAAGGTTGCTGCCGATGGAACAGGGATTGTGCCGATGAAAAGGAGGTCGATGAGAATACCATCGTGATTGAGGCGGACTATGGAATAAAATAGGAGTTAATTTCCTTGTATACGTTTAGTAGAGTCTGAGTTGTATCAAAGTCATGTGTTTCCTTAGATTTGGATTTAGTGTCCTAGTCGTATTTGGTTACGTTTCTGTAGATCGGGATATAAATATAGAGTGAAGGGCAATGTAATAAGGGATCAATCAATACATCAAAAAACAGCTTTTACTCTTATTTACATCTACTTTCGGCGACTTCGTCAATTTGCATATTTTTCCTTTTTTACGAGTTCTCATCGATTCGGCGAGTTGCATTGCTCTAGTGCAATCTTCGACGATCCTCGAGTTCCGCGTGAGTACCTCTTGGCCGTGACTTCCGGGCGTATCGCTGTTGTCAGGACCATAGTGCTCGTATCTTCATCCTTGTCGATTAACAGGTCAAATCGACTGGCACTCTTTGGATATCGACTTCGGGTATTAGCCCTTTGTGTTTGCAGATTTACTTTTGCATCAACAATATCTTTTCACCCTCCAACAATTTTTCTATATCTTGTCGGCACTCTAAAGAGCTATTCTCGTCTTCTATTTTTGGCTAGCGAAAAATCCAGAACAAAAGACGGCTATATTTAGATAACCATTTAGAAAAGTTGTTAGAGGGTTTTTTTTACCAAAATCTCTATTTCTAGCATTTAGGAAAGATACAGAGTCTCTTGGAGTTGCTCTAATAAGATTGCTACTTTTTTACAATAATGATGAATGGTGGTCTTATGAACTATTTACGGCTCTCATAATGTATTCTTTTATAAGCTCTGATATATGATGACTTATATGTAAATGCATGGAAGGAACACCATATTTTTTATTAATTTAATTTTGTGAGACATCACTTTTTTAAGTACAATTAAAATGTCTACTTATACCCATTATTCATGATATATATATGCTTAAATTTATATGTAATTATCATATGTCGTTATATATTAGAACTTAGCATCCGCAATAGTGCCCTCTATCCGTGATCTGCACCAATCTGCTACCAACATATTTAGTACCTTGATTTTCGGTGCTTTTGTTGAAATGACCTGGAGATGTATCCATTTAGGAGGTCACTGTGCACTGCACTTTCCTCTTTCTGTTTTTGTCCCAGGTAGAGAATCATTTCACACTCTTGAATCAGGTGAGGAAGTGAACGTTTTTGGCCAATGAACGCATCTTTTAGAACTGGAAGGGCTTAGGAAATAAAGGGCCCGACTAGAATGACTCCGGCTCGAATTCAAATTCTCTAAAGTCGGCCTACTCCACTGCTCTCGACAGTCAATAGATCAGCGTCGTCTAGCAACATCCAAGCGCTCAGCTTTTTTTAAGGAAAAAGTCCATATTACTCCCTTTAAATTTGGCCTATGTCCAAATAACCCCTCAAACTAAAATTTAGTTCAATTTACTCCCTCCAACTATTTAAGTTGGTCCAACTAACACTTTAAAGAGATTTTTCTTTTTTGTTTGTCTATGTACAAATTATATTTTAGTTTGAAATTGTGTGAGGCGATAAAGGACATTGTATTTTGTGTTAAAAAATGCACTATGAATTTTTCATCATATGTTTTCTACGATATTGTATCTCTAGTGTTAATTTATTATTAAATTTTCTAAGCTACCAAAATAGTGGCAAAAAGTTAAGATATATTTTACTAACATAACTTATGATGTTCTCTATCATATCACAAAAGTTGATATTAAGACTCGACTAATACGTGGAAAAACAAAACTATCGAATCATGTTAAGGGGTAAACTAGACCAACTGAAATAGTTGAAGGGAGTAAATTAAATCAAATATAAGTTTAGGGGGTAATCTGGACATATGTCAAACTCGATGAGACTAATATGGATTTTTTCTTTTTTTTAATGAAAATCCAAGCGCTCAGTTTGCACCAGGTTACTGCATAGGGCCAGATGACAGAAATAGCGGCCCATCTAAGCCCACGACGCCAGGACACCGCGAGTCGGATCGCGACATCGCCGTCGTTGTCGTCGCCCCCTAGGCTGCTGGTTCCCGATCACTCAAGCTACGCGAGCGAGGATTGCACGACGAGGTCATCAAGGAGCGGCCGCAATGTGCTGCAGCCGCTCCCTGCATCGCCGGTTTCCAATACGCGAGCATCGCCGCCGGCCTGGCGCGCGGCAACCACCGCCGGCTGCCGGCTGGGTGCAATGGTGCATAAAAACACCTCCGGCAAGGCAGCATGCGCCAGACTCATGGCCAGCACCGCAGCGTGTACTAGGCCCGTGCCAGCACACCAAGGAACTCTCGTCTGCAACGCCCGCATGTGCAGTTGCGCTGGCCGCAGCTGCCGCACACCAGTCGCCGCCTGCCTGCACAACCGTGGCCCCGCGCTTGCCACCCCGCCCACCGTGCGTAGTCATGACCCATGCTGACCACCCACTCGCCGCGCGGGACGGACGCCGCCCATGCGTTTCGTCGCAGCCCCGTGCCGGCCACCACACTCGCCACCTCTGGCGGGGCGTCACACCATGCAGGGCCAGCTGCAAACGAGGAAGATGAAGACGAAGTCATCTTGGGCTGAGATGGGCGGGGTGCTGAGACCATGGCTCCAATTAGACCACGTTTTTGGCAGGTAATGAGAAGCCGTCCATCAGGAGCCCAAGTGTACTAGTGTACCCGGTAAAGGACCGTTTGGCCAGGCCCCGCCCAGCTCCAGCTCTCTCCCTGTAGCAGTCGTGTACAAGCACTGTGGCGGAGCCACACCAACACAGCTCCGACGGCTCCTCTTAGATTGCAGGTGTTCACAGGCAGAACCGCAGCTGATTTTCTGAGAGCTACAGCGATACACAGGATCCAAGTGTGGTACAGTGCCATGGCTGAGAGATCCGGAGCCATCACGAGCTGCACCAAATGGCCCTAACTGTAAGGGCATTCCCAATAGGATATTGAAGATAGTTTCTATCTTTATTAATTACTAGATAGCGTGTTCGTACGTTGCTACGGGAAAGCTAATAATTCATATTAAAAACACACGGATCGCACGATAAGATAACAATACTGTAAAAATTAAATGCCAATGTTAAAGTGACATTTAATTCAAAAAACAAAGTTTGTGTAATTAACACAGTCACGGAGAGCGCAGCGTCGCAGGCTCACAAACTCTACCGTATGACTACATCGATCCCTTTTATCTTCCTATGCTTCTTGGATCCAGCTGCGTCTAGCAGGCTTTTCACATGTTCCTGGTGTGACGGGGGGCGGGCAAGGTGGATCCAGCGAGCGACATGGTGGAGGATTGAGGCACAACTTTTCTCTTGGCCCGCAGGGATGTGGCGCTTCTTTGATTCAGGCTCCAACATCCAGTCTCTCTCTAGGCTTTTTCAAATCCGCAAAGGAGGTAGGCTGCAGGCATACCTATGAAGTTTCAGATTCTCAAGCACAAACAGATTTTTTTTCTTTTTCTTTTTTGAATCTACAAACATATTTTTTTTTAGTCTATCTCTATCTATATTTACATACCCGTGCGTTGCAACGGGAGCAACAAAAGAAATTCACAAAATGTTTGGTAGTCAAACTAAAATTTTGATCATGATAATTCAACTTTACCAGAGGATAGGACTTGTTCATTAAGCTTGATTTTGGCAAAGCATGTGTAGAGGATGCTTCTACTACTTTCTCATATGTACAGATAGGTGTGTAAAGACTGTTACAAGTAGCATCACAATGACATCTTCACGATGTGTAACATAAGCGACAGGATGTGTTACATAAGCGACATGAAAAAGATATTGAGCTCCTTTCTTGCTTGAGTAGTTGTATTCCATCTAATGCGACTTTGCCCTTGACTTTCCTTTAGTGTGAGGCAGCCTTTTTTTGTGTCCTGAATGTCCTTATCGCCTATGGAATACAGGGAGCTGTAGTTGTTTGGATCGAAAACTCTGTAATTACTGCAAAGAAGAAGCAAGTAAGCAATGCATATGTTAAATGCCATATTGTTGAGCAAGAATGTTCAGTTTGAAATAAGGGAAATATCATGATAAGCCAACTGGACACCCTATCTTTTGTGCTCCAGTGATGTAGGCCATGGATGCATAACAAATGATTCCCTGCAACAAAACTCATCTATAAACATGAAAAATCCTCTCTTGCACCATGGATGTTAATATGACACCCTATCTTAAAGTTGAGTTTTAGTTAGAGTTGCAGTAGGCATTCAGTTGATAAATCCGAAAAACAAATTGGTTACAGTACAATTGTTGCAGTTGTTTAGATCCCACAGCATGAGTCCTGGAGCAGTAGACGGTGAAAGTTTTCATCCACACACACAACTCAAAACCCCATCTCACTATTTGCAATAATAAAAAGAACTTGTTTATTACTTACCACAGGTGGCCACTTTGGGAAATTTGACTTGTAATCAGGTAACGAAGCAATGCCTGGCCACGTTTCTTCATTTGGAGTGCCCAAAATGCTGCATTAATAGCCCATATAAGATTTTTTTGCAACATGAAACAAACTAATAAAATAATGACAGGTTCAAAAGGAAAGGAGCAGATACGGAGCATCATATTAACACTTCTTTCATATAAATGCTAGCCTAGATGAGATATTTTGATACTGGAGCACTGATTCATCTCATCAACGAGCAACAACACAACTACCACTACAGAACTTCTTAGGGTGAGTTTAAGGGCCTTTTAGTCGAACGCCTTACGTGCAGACTGTGAGTTGAGCAGGCTAGTGCATAAAACATATCCTTAATCGGCTCCAGTCGAGCAAATACAGATTCAAGTACAATCCAACATGCCTAGCTGGCTAGCTCGTACAATCGAGGAACAAGCACTACCATCCTCTCTCAGCAGCAGCAACCTGCTCTTAAGGTCTGCCTCATCTACCCAGCTGCCTCTGCCCACCTGTGAACTGTGATAGCACACCTCCTGCCCCAAGCAAGTGGTGATGATTTGCCAGGAAATTTGCAGGATGCAGTAGCAAAAACACTACAGATAAAGGGAATGATTATCGAGATCTGGTGATGATGACGGTGCCGGCTGGTGACCAGCACTTCAACCGAAGCGGAGGACGAGTTCACACCGAATGCAGCTAAGTGACATCCACTACTGCTGCTGTACTGTCGCCGAGCTCACCACTGCTGCACTGTGAGAGACGTGTCGGCGTGTGCGGAGATAGGGGAGCAGCGAAGAAGGTGCTCACAGCTCACCCTCAACTGCCCCCGCCCATGGTGCCTCCTCGCCTGAACCCTCGGCCTCCACCTGGGTTAGGATGCCTCCTCGCCAGATCCACCAAGGGCGAGCGCCTCCACCCTATCCGGTCCGCCTCGTCGCCGGATCAGCCGAGGGTGACGGTCGACGGTCTGCTCACCGGCTAGGCTGCCTCATCTGGATCCATCCTCGGCGTGGGAGGGGAGGAGGCAGGGGGGATGACGGCTGGAACCGTCGATGCCCTGGCTGATTAGGTCGCTGGGGGCTTGGCGAGGGAGGCCGCGGCGAGGCTGCCGAGCGACGACAATGGTGGAGGAGCGAGGCCGGCGGGCAATGGCGGCACGATGGGATCGCAGGGGCGCGATGGGATTGGCTTGGCTACTCCTGATGGCAGCACGACCTCTAGCGATCGGAGGGGAGGAGATATCATGACTGGAAAGGAATGTTTTGGAGCGATGGGATTTGGAGTCACGGGGGAGGAGGTCCCACCTACCGGCGCCGAGCATTTGAACTGCAGGATCGCAAGTTCCACGGACCGACGAGTGGTTTCCTTTTGCGTGTGCGAGGGGTAGCGGGCCGATCGCGGGATCCCATAGGAAGGCAGAGCAACGACAAAAAAAACAATTGTCGCACCATTTGGTTGTCTTAGTTTTGTTCTTTTTAGTTGTAATGTAATAAAAATAAAATAATTGTAGGAGATCTTGTTAGCTAAGAAAAAAAACTAACGTGGCAACTGATGAAAGAGGAGAAAATAAGAAAAAAAAACAGTTTTGAGCAAAAGCCCGTCTTGGGGCTGTTTAGTTTCCAAAAATTTTTAGAAAATACTATTGTAGCACTTTTGTTGTTATTTAACAATTAGTGTCCAATCATGAACTAATTAGGCTTAAAAGATTCGTCTCATGATTTACACCTAAACTGTGTAATTAGTTTTATTTTTTTATCTATATTTAATACTGTATGCATATGTCTAAAGATTCGATACGACAGGAAATCTTAAAAAAAAATTGGAACTAAACAGCCAACAAGAAACGTACCATGATTTTAGCGTTGGGAGGACGGGAGGAAACGAGCAGTTTCTGCCTGGTGGGACCCGCGATTGGACTACTCGCCCGTGACGGGATTGCTTGCCGCCGATGCTCCTTCGCGCTCGCTACCGCTTAGGCCGCCCTCACCATCCGCCAAGGCCGCGCAGGCCGCGCTCGTCGCCGCCCACGCCGCGCTCGCTGCCGCACAAGCCTCTAGCCGTCGCTCACGCAGGTCGCTTGCCGTCGGTCGCGATCGTCGCCGCCCAGGCTGCGCAGGTCGCTCGCTGTCCGCCCCAGCGATGCAGGACGTGCTTGCCGTTCGCGCAGGCCGCGCTGGCCGATTGCCATCCGCGCAGGCCGCTCGTCGTGCACCCAGGCCGTGGTTGACGCCGCCGGGCCGCTCTCCTTGTCCGCGCCCGGCCCCTTGGCTCGGCAGCGCTCGCTAGCAATTGCTTGCACAATCCTGCACTGGAGCCCACCCAACTAGAACCATTTTGTGCTGAAATACTGAAACCCAACCAAAATCACTGCTAGTAGACTCGATTCAGGAGGTGCTGTAAGCATGTGCGCTTTGAAAATGTTGCCTGTCTTAGTCTTGGCTATTAACCAAAAATCAGGAAAGATTGAGGATGGAAGCAATGGCGACGTGGCCGCTGACCATTATCATCGATACAAGGTAAGCATCATCAGAAACATAATGACATTTTATCTGCTCATGGATCTTTTTTAACCCTGCATAAATCAGTAAGATGAGGGTGTCGGCAGTTCCCTCCAAATTGTAAAATCTCACTCAAAGTCAGCACTGGCAGGAGGACATAGAAATGATACATTCCATCGGCCTCGACTCCTACAGATTCTCATTGTCCTGGTCGAGAATACTTCCAAGTGAGCTCATTCTCAGAATCTCATGAGTTACACCAACTGTCAATGTCTTTTGACGACCCAGCTCCCAGCTCGACAACACGCACAGAATCCTTCCTTAGTACCAGCGTTTAACTTAAACTATATGCTTATACCTTTGAAATATCCCTGGTCAGAGGGTTGCTTCAGAGGTGTTAATCCGGCAGGCGTTAAATTCTACAACAACCTCATCAACGGCCTGCTAAGCAAAAGGTATGCATTCTTTGTTATGTTATTATGTGGCCAGCTACCTCGCTCCACAAATGCCACCACCCTGCAAAACAAGAAAGCCTTTCTGTTCAGTCTCTTTCATCTTGGCCTAGCATTTGATATGCTTGCAGCAGGGATAGAGCCATTTGTAACGATCAACCACTATGACATACCCGTGGAACTCCAAGAAAGATATGGCTCGCGGTTGAGCCCAGAGATTCAGTAAGCCCATATTATAGCTGTATCTACAAAGATGCAGTAAGCTCATATGTGGTTGTTTCTGCATTTCTGTTCAGGGAGGACTTCACCTACTTTGCTGAGCTTTGCTTCAAGATGATTGGTGAACGAGTAAAGCACTGGGCTACATTCAATGAGCCAAATATTATGGTAAAGCTCGCATACTCCGCCGGGATATTTCCACCCAACCGCTGTTCCAAGCCATATGGGAAATGCGATTCCGGGAATTCATCAATCGAGCCCTACATTGCAGTGCATAACAAGATATTAGCTCATGCAAAGACGGTCAACATCTATAGAAAGAATTACAAGGTACAAAAGACACTTTTTTTGCGAGACCCAGTTACAGACGCAGACACTCACACACATGAGCGCACACTCACCCTTATGAATGCACGCACACACACCCAACCCCTATGAGCACCTTCGAAGAACTGAGTTGGACATCTGAAGTGGCATAAGTTGTTTTCCTTCTCCATTTTTCTCAGGCCAAGCAAGGTGGCTCTGTCGGAATTACACTATCTATGATGTGGTATGAACCACTGTCACAGAGGACTACGTGGCAGTAGGCCGAGCTCTATCTTTCGACGCTCCGTGGTATCAGTTGATTCAGTAACCTTCCATCATACTAGTATTTTACTATTGGAACTGACTTTTTGGTCTTCGCGATTGAATGCTCACTTGATGATCTATGCTAAAACAGGTTCCTGGATCCCTTGTTCTTTGGTGACTATCCTCACCAAATGCGCCAAATCTTAGGTCCAAACTTGCCGAAATTCATAGAAGGAGAGAAGCAACTACTGAAAAACCAAATTGACTTCATCGGAATAAATCACTACAATACATTCTACGTCAAGGATTGCATATATTCTCTATGTGATTTGGACACCAAAGCTTCTGAAGCTTTAGTTTCTGAATCAACAGAACGAAATGGGATACCCATTGGAAAACTGGTAAAAGTCGGCACTGAACATTGCATTATTCTATTCAACAAGAATCCTACTTCCAAATTGATTTTGCACAACCTAACACCGCTAAATTAATATTGCAGACACTGGACCACAGCTATGTGGTTCCGAGCTCTATGGAGAAGTTGGTCTTGTATTTAAAGAAGAGATATAAAAGCATACCTTTGTACATCACAGAGAATGGTGGGTTACTAGGTTTGGTAAAGTCTACATATTAGCTAAAAAACATATGCCTTTGTATAGAACAATGATTCACTTCTATGCATCTTTATATATTGATCTCCCTTCTACTTGTAGTACACTGGTACCATAATAATATCTGTATGGACCTATTGATCTCCCTTTTTGGTCTTTCAGGTTATGCCCAAATAGGCAATAGCAGCACCACAACAGAAGAATTAATTAATGATATTGAAAGGTCAAGTTACATTCGTGACTACCTCACTTACTTGAGCTTTGCAATAAGGTTGTTGCATTCCTCAATTATCTTTTCATCTAAACTGCTCTGCTGCCAGGTAATTAATAACAAAACTTTGCTACTTCTGTGCAGGAAAGGAGCAGATGTGAGAGGTTATTTTGTGTGGTCTTTGATGGATACCTTCGAATGGAACTCTGGTTACACCGTAAAGTATGGTCTTTGTCATGTGGATTTCAAGTCACTAAAGCGAACACCGAAACTGTCTGCTAAATGGTACAGCAAGTTTATCAAGGGACATGAACAAATAGAGATGGCCTCTGAAGAATCACCTAAGCATATGGATTCCTAGCACAGAAATACAGAATTCTCAAGGTCCATGTTTGTACATTACTCAGTGATTTGATAAAGATGTCTACATAGGAAATTATTTGGTAAATTTCCTCATGTCCATGTATGCCTGTGTCATATAGAAATCAGCTTGGGAGACGAAAAGATCTCTCGAAGATGAAGCTCGACTACAAGCGTATAGGATTTCTGAAAACAAGCTATCTGTTTTTCTTTCCAGGGTTGATTCTTGTGTTTAGTGGTTCTTTATTTTTCTTCTTGTTCTAGCCTCGCTGTGGATTAGCAGAAGTGTTTTCCATTTGTTTTGCTCAGTGTTTGTTTTTTGAGTTTTAATAAAATATGACAGTGGGGGCTTCCCCTGATGTTTTTCTGCTTCAAAAAAACAATAACAGAATCATGAATGATGCAAAGTTTAAGCATTGAATCCACACATCAAAAAGTAATCAGCAATTGCTTGCACAATCCGGTACACATATATATTGTCCCTAGAAGAATGGAAGTCCTCGATGAAACAGTACCTCTGCATATGGCATTCCATACAGAAAAGACATTAATTCATTATTTTGTTGATCAAATCACTCTTTCACAAATCTCCTCTGAAGCTTTCGCAATGAAGTCCTCATTCAAAGTTATAAATTATAGTAAATAGCGCAAATCAAGACACTCGCCCTGTTCGCTTGAACTTATCAGCCCGGCTTATCAGCCATGGTACAATGTTTTCTCTCACAACAAAACAGCAGCAGCCAGCTTATCAGCCACAGAAACTATCAGCCGAACAGGGCGACTAATTCTATATTACCAAGGTTGGTGAAGCTGTATTTCTTAAGAATGGCATATAACATATTACATATACCCAAACACTCTAGATGCAAAAGTTCTTCCTCAGGGTACTAAAGTGAACTAATATATATATAATGCCATTCATATGAAAAATTGTACATTAGATTTTTAACTGAAATGCTAGATTTTTCACTAGCAAATATATTTGTCATCGACATATATCATGTGAAAGCCAACTAAAGCTTTTTGGCTGCAGAAAGAACTGCATCTACTTGCAGCAATAACTCTTCATTGCCACCAAGAAGGCTAGAACTATTCTGTTTGTGTGGGAATAGCTGGGGAACATGAAGATGACATAGGTATAGTTGTCACAATTGTTGCTCAAGGTTCTCTTAGAGACTTTGTCCCCTTATCATCACTGACTTCCGTTGCAGCTCTCTCCTTAGCCTTTTGGGCTCTTTGTACTCCTTCCTCCAATATGCATCATATACACATACATAAGAGCATTTAGTAGCATGTGGCATACACCCAGGGTTACAGAAAAGAAAAAAATGAAGAAATAGGAAATGGCAATTTCACTGTATGAAATCCAGTTATCAATAATGATACAAAACAGTTGATTTATTTGAGATCTCCAACAAACCCATCACACTTGACCCTGGGTATCTGGACTCTATACGATATAGTTCTCCCAAAATGAATGCAGAAGCATTTACCTTCTGCCAATTTTCAGCTCATTTTTTACTGCACCTAACCCAGGAAACATATCTCTACGCTTACGCCCAATTTGTAGTTCAATACTCATTCCTTGTTAAGAAATCCCCCTTGTCGCTCCTTCCTCTCAGGGGTGGCATAGGAGGCACCTCAAACCCAGGCCGCCGCCACCGCCGGAGCAAGGCTATGGAAGTCTACGCCTCTGCTAGGACGGGGGGTGGGGGGGAGGGGGGTTGTTCTCTCAGGTTTAGGGTGAGGGCTGCGCGGATCTGGGCGGCACGCGGGAGTCAGCCGGTGAAGCTCGATGTCAGCGCGACAGGCTGCAACACACGAGGAAGGGCGGGGTCTAGTGTGTGAGGTCGGATCCGCGCAGGAGAGGAAGGGCCGTGGCGGTCGTCGCGCAAGGTTGGCGCGGCTGCAAGGGGCCATGGTGGTGCGTGCAGCCGGAGGTTCGCTGGCGTCTACGAGCGGCAACGGGCAGCAAGCAGAGACTTCAGCATTTGTCACCGACTGAGCGGCTCGATGCCGTCGTAGCAGTAGCCCGGGGCAGCTGCTCCAACGTCTGCCCTGACGGTGCCCGATCCAGCGTTGCGGTGACTAGATCTGGTGCCTCGACAGCCAGATTCATCGCCCTGGTGGCCAGACTGGTGGCCCTTTCAGCAGGTAGCACATCTGGCATGCTACGGTTGTTCCAGTGGGCGTCTGGTCATAGGGGCATGCGGTGATGGTGACCTGTGGTCGGATCTTCACAGGTGGCAGTAACAAGGCGGCGACTGTCACAATGGACAGGACATGGCCATTGCTGTGCATGGGGTTGAGGTTCCCTAGTGAAAGCTTTGTCCCTCTTGGGCCGCCGATGACGACAACGACGTCTCCGGGCACTATTTGCTTCATTGGAAGCATCCATTGAATGGTCCTCTCCTCTTTGAGTGGCATATCTTTCCAAGGTGGAAACATTGACCTTCTAGTTAGGCGACGGTGGTGACGGTGGCATCGCATCCCTCTTTGGAGGCGTTCGGTCGATGAAAACCTCTCTGGTGCCTCTTTGTTCACGACTGGACGCTGGGTGATGGCGAGTCCAGTCGATCGACCGGATGGAGTTCATTTGTGCACGTTGGGAGCCATTGGTGCCCAACGGTAACATTCAAACGTCTAGTACATGTGGCAAGCACAGCATGACCAGACTCTGTATCGGATGCGTCTAGTCATTGTAACAGTGAGTCCGGTCAGTGCGCAGAAATCAGGATGAAGGGGATAACAGCTATTTTAGCCTTTGGGGCTTTAAAAGGAGATGGTGGCCGGCCATTTGAGAGGTTGAGCACCTTAGGGATGTATTGCCCTTGTGTGTGCTTGGTTTGAGAACCCTCTAATTCACTTGTGCTTGCAAGAATGTGAATTGATTGTGAGTGAGTGATTCTAGTACAATTGCATTGTGAGATTGTATCGAGTGGCACTAGGTGTTTGAGTTGCAAGCCGGTGGTGCTTGTTATCCTTGGAGGTTGCCACCTCCTAGATGGCTTGGTAGCGTGATCTCTGTCAAAGCACTCAAAGAAGCTTGTGCGGTGCTCTAGAGAAGATTGTGAAGGGTGTTGTGCTCGTCCCACGGGAGCCGCGAAGAGCAACTCTAGTAGAGCAAGACGTGAAGGACCACAAGTGGTCCGACTAGGTCAAGTGCTAGAGCTTGTGGTAAGCACTCCACGTGGGAGAGTGTGACTTGCGGATTACCATTATCAAGAGGACCGGCGGCAGCCTTGTAGCTTGTCTCAACAGAGACTAGCTTGGTGGCAACTAAGTGAACCTTGAGATAAAAATTACCGTGTCAACCTTGTTCATCCCGTTGGTTTGCAATTCCCCTACACAATCTTTTATTTACTTTTACATATATTGTGCTTGTGTAATTGATCTTGTAATTAGTTAGCTTGTGTAGCTTATTACTTACCTTATTGTTTGTGTAGCATAGAAGTAGCTCTCTTGTGTGACTAATGGGCTTGAGTAGCCTTGTTAGTCACATTGCTGAGTTTGTGTAGCTAAGTATTTTACGCTCTCTAATTTGGTATTTGTTGCCTTGTTATTGAGCATTGCTAGAGAGCTTAGGCTTTGTGCTTTTGCGTACTAGTTATGTAGGAGCTCCTCCGTGCTTGAAGTACTAGTGGCATAAAGTTTGTGTGACCTTACTTTTAGAATTATTTAGGTGAGCTCTAGCTAGTCTGACATCTTTATAAGGTGCTTGTGAACTTAGATAGAGGGGTGTAGTCTTAGTTGGACTGATCGTTTTTAATTTCGCATTTGTTTCAGTTAGCCAATGCATTTAATTTTAGAAAGAACTATTCACTCCCCTCTAGTCTGCCATCTCAACCCTACAGACTGTATGCCAGTTATGACCACGAAATTGGCGATGAGGCTAGGTTGGGAGGCGCCCATGGAGTTTGTGATGAGACCGATGTGGGAGGTGGTGGCCAGCTGATTTGTGTTGCTGAGGTGATCTGCGTCATGTGGCACCGAGCAGCCCTGCTTAGCGGTGGCTAATTTTGGTGCAAGGAGGCGTTCTGACTGGCTGCAAGAGGACGTGTGTGGCACTTCTACCTTCGATGAGGCAGCTAGATTCTAGAAGCTATGGTGTGCACATAAGTATCTTGGTGGATGGGATCGTCTTGACGAGTGCCAGAGGCAGTGCTCACGCTTCGGTTTGGTAGCTTGTGGCAGTCTGTGACAGATAGCCCTAGTTGGAACATCTTCTAGATAGACGGCGTGAGTGGATCTGATTGCGGGATGGCTACATGGCTTGTAGCGGACTACAGCAGTTAGCCCTACTCGGCAGCGGGCTACCTCAGTGTGGGACAGTGTCGTTAACGACGGTGCAAGCGGTGATGACGGTGTTTTCGTCTAGATGGCTCTGTCATCTGGTTATTGGCGGTGCAGTGTGGTGACCGGTTTGTGGTGGTTCGGAGGCGGTTGAGCGTGTGTCCTGTGTTGAGTTTCGGCCAGTGTGGCTCTCATGCCGATGTCCTATTCTGACCATACAGAGTTGTTTTTCTCCTTCTCTTGGGTTTGAGTTCGGTGATTATTGATAGCCTAATCCAACCGATCGTAGTTGTATCATTTTTTATTTTGCCCGATCTAGGTTTCATCTTGTTTTTAATATAATCGGCAGCTCCCAGCTTATTTTGTTTTAGAAAAAATACTCATTTCTTGTTGCACGTCTTTCATTTTACAGATTTTGGTATTCCGAAACTGAAACACTTGTAAGTTACACACGGATGATTAATACATCATCGAGATGTCAATTACCGAAGAGTTCATTGGTGAATCACCATGGATAAAAGAAATACCGTGAGTGCTCATCTGGAGCAAGGACTGTGTCCTGTACCTGCTTCCGTGGCTCGGCCTACCACTGTTTCTGTGTGCGCGCGCAATGGTCGGAAGTAGGTAACTTGCTTCCAACGGCACTTAGTGGGGTGTTTAGCTGGCGGGGTGAAAAATTTTAGTATGTCACATAGGATGTTTTAAGGAATGTTAGAAGAGGTGTTCGGATACTAATAAAAAAACTAATTACATAACTCGTCTGGAAATCGTGAGACGAATTTATTAAGCCTAATTAATTCGTCATTAGCACATGTTACTGTAGCACACATTGTTAAATCATGGATTAATTAGGCTCAAAAAATTCGTCTCACAAATTTATCGCAATATATGTAATTAGTTATTTTTTCGTCTATATTTAATACTCCATGCATGTGTCTAAACATCTGATGCGATAGGTTCAAATTTTTTTTGGAGGAACTAAACACCCCCTAGGCTAGGCTGTACAAAGATACATAAAAAATTATGAGGTCTATCGGAACTTGTGATATAGCCAACTTTCAAAACTCAGCCAAGGTGCCCGTGCTCTGTTCAGAGTAAGCTCAATAATAGAGGTAAGTGCTCGGCTATAAGTCAAATTATAAGAGTCAAGTTATACGACAATTATCTCCTATTTATCTATAAAAATATTTTTTATTATTATGTGGTATGTCTTATTTTCTCTTTTCTACTTCTCCTCACATACACTATTATTTGAGCCTACAGATGCCTATGCTTCTGTGTTCAGCTTGGTGCTAAAATAAGAGCCAAGCTCTCTTCTCTCTCCCCTCTTCTTTTCTCTACATTAGCAAAAATGCTGACTAGCTTGGTTATAAACCTATTACCGTACTTGCTCTCAAGCGTCTCTCAATAGCTTCTAATTAGGGACTTTAGCACTCTATCTTTCTCATATCCACGTGATATGCATCCCTCTTTGTAGTGCGGCGTTTCCTAAACTCAAATTCAAAATATAAAACAAATTTAAACCACTTCGAGTCCAGAAACTTTTCAACCAACGAATTGAGGGGTACCACATCCATGAAATCATCTTTTAATTATTTCACGGAAATAAGAACTACATTATACTTCAATAAACATGTTAGTACCTAAATTGGATATCATTAATACACCAAAACCCACGGTGGGGGTAAATGCACTTTCATCAATTTAGATACAAGATAGGGGTTACTTTATGTATTTTTTTATAATGGCAGAGATGGATAATTTTCTATCAAATTAAAGGTTAGATGTTTCTGATTATTATGAGAGTTTCTATAGTTTATCTTTTTTCTAGCGCATCTAGTTGTGAAATGGTGCCTCGCCATTAGAGCCTCTGACTAATAATAGTAAGATATGGTTTGCGTTTTCAAATTAGATACTTGAAATTTGTCAAAATAGTGCCCGATATTTCGGTAACTAAAATTTCAGGTCTGGATTCAAGTATTCCCAAACTACCCAAAATCAACAAAACTGTATAAATATTTAGATGAGATAGAACTACAGATGCAAGTCAAAGTAATATAAACAATAGCTCTTAGTAGTATTTTAGAACAAAAAACACGAGCGCTAAAACATAGATAAATGTGTCCCAATGACATCACAATTAATTAACATTAGAAAATGCACTATCAATCGAATCTCAGATAGTACTAAATAGTCTTCGACTATTTTGGGTAAAATGGGTACTGCAACCTAATACCTGAATTAGCTGAACTAAAGTCTAGTTTTCAGACTTGCTATCCGAAGCAGGTACTTTGAGTTCGAGAATTTTGGATTCGCATCCGGGTTTGAATTTGGTTAACGGGTCGACCGGGCGCAGACGTGCAGTGTATTATTGGTTGAGTGACTAGGACGTACAAACAGCATCACAGCGAGCACGGGGACCGGGGATTGCTGCGAGGTCTAGGCTGCCCGCTGTCATGGCGCGTCTCTTCTTCCTCATCTTTCTCCTCCTCTTCTCCTCCGTCACCGGGCTCAGACGCAGTGACTTCCCGCTGTCCTTCCTCTTCGGCGCCGGCACGTCGTCTTACCAGGTACGGGCCCGTACGGCAGCCTTTGCCGAGCTCAGCAAGCCACGCGTGCACGTAGTCTGCATAGTTTATTGACTCGATTGAGCTGCGTGCCGTCATCATTTTTTTCATCATAATTTGAAAATTGGAGGTGGATATGATGCCAGGTTCCTTGGACCGGCTAGTTGCTCTGCTATGGCCGTGTGTCTCATTCTCCTTCTGCCGTTTCCCCTTTTATTACTCAATGAAAACTTTTCAATTTTTGTTTTGCTGATCTGGTCATACCTGCCGTGCCTGATGATGTAGTGTGTTAGTTGAATACTTTTCTCCTCTGTTGTTTTCCGTTTAATTCCTTCTTATGACTATCTTCTACATCTCATTTTAGATTGAAGGCGCCTACCTAGAAGACAACAAGGGCCTGAACAATTGGGATGTCTTCACCCATATTCAAGGTGCTTCCATAGGTCTCAGTTATGCATAAGATGATCTTAGCCATCTAAGCAACCCAATAATAAGAAGTATAAGCAAACTATGGCAGCCTTGAGTGGAAGTAGCCACTATTATATAGTTAAGGACGTTCTAGGTCAAGCGATTCTTGGGGATATTTTCAATACTTTTGTTGAAATTACTTGGAGATTTGTCCATTTAGGAGGTTGCACACTGCACTTTCCTCTTTCATGTTTTTGTCTCAGTTAGAGGATCATTTCACGCTATTGAATCAGTGGTTGAAGTGAACATTTTTGGCCAATGAATGCATCTTTTAATTTGTTTAGAATTGGGAGGGGCTTAGCCGCTTAGGAAATAAAATAAGGGCCACAGAACGTGGCTCCGCTTATGCCACGTAATTTGAGATGAGAAGCTGTCCAGATGGGGCTAGTGATGACAGTGATGCCTGTCGCAAGGCCCGCACTGGAGCCACACCCAACCCAATAGCCAGCTAGGACAATTTTCTGCACGTGCCTGCCCAGCTATAAACACGTGCGCTTATAGGCTGTGTCCATCGGAGTTATGCATAGGACATGTTTTAAGATCCTGGTATCAACTCGATGTAACAAACTTAAAATTAATAAATCTTTTCTTATTAAAAAAATAAACGTGCACTTTGAAAATCAGACATGCTTGGTTTTGTTGCCTGACTTAGTCTTGGCTATTAATCAAAAATCAGGAAAGATTGTGGATGAAAGCAATGGCGACATGGCCGCTGACCATTATCATCGATACAAGGTAAAGCATTATCAGAAAGATAAAAGACATTTTATCAGTGCTCACGCATTTTTTTAACCCTGCATAAATCTGTAAGATGCGAGGGGGTCGGCAGTTCCCTCCAAAAAATAAAATCTCACTCAAAGTTAGCTTTGGCAGGAGGACATAGAAATGACGCATTCGATTGGCCTCGACTCTTACAGATTCTCATTGTCCTGGTCGAGAATACTTCCAAGTGAGCACATTCTCAGAATCTCATGTGTTACACCAACTGTCAATGCCTTTTGGCCGAGCTCCAACCCATCGGGGATCAGATTGCACAGAGTCCTTAGTACCACCGTTTAACTTACATTACATGCTTACCTTTCAAATATTCCTGGTCAGAGGGTCGCTTCGGAGATGTTAATCCGGCAGGCGTTAAATTCTACAACAGTCTCATCAACGGCATGCTACAAAAAGGTATATATGCCTTATTTGTTCTGTTAATATGTGGCCAGCGCCTCCCTCCACAAATGCCACCCTGCAAAACAAGCAAGCCTTTCAGTTCAGTCTTTTCTATCTGGGCCAGCAGTCTGCCACTTGATACGCTTGGTTTGCAGGGATACAACCATTTGTGACGATCAACCACTATGACATACCCGAGGAACTCCAACAAAGATACGGCTCCTGGTTGAGCCCAGAGATTCAGTAAGCCCATATTATAGCTTTATCTACAAAGATTTCCCAATAATTTCTAAGATAAATGTCACCGCACCAAGATGCAGTAAGCTCATATATGGGGTTGTTTCTGCATTTCTGTTCAGGGAGGACTTCACCTACTTTGCTGAGTTTTGCTTCAAGACGTTTGGTGACCGAGTAAAGCATTGGGCTACATTCAATGAGCCAAACCTTATGGCAAAGCTTGCATACTTCAACGGCAAATATCCACCAAGCCACTGTTCCAAGCCATTTGGAAAATGCGATTCTGGGAATTCATCAACTGAGCCCTACATTGCAGCGCATAACATGATATTAGCTCATGCAAAGACGGTCAATATCTACAAAAAGAATTACAAGGTATAAAATACACATTTGGATCAAAAGGGAGTGGGGACTAACCGTGTGCTTGCTCTTAAATCCTGATGGAAGTTGTATAAGTTCTTTTTGATAGGATCCTTGATCCGCGGCTGCGAAGAGCGGAGGGATGGGAGGTTTCAGGTCAGGGGCGAGGGAGGCGGCACTGGGGTGCCATGGTTGAGCAGGGAGGTGGCGACTGATGCCCTAGGGGCTTACGTGTGGAAGAGGGCAGGGGGTAGGATGATCACGTAATGGCCCTTGAGGCCAGGCAAATAACTTTTGCCTTGCTTGATTAATTCCAAACTGTCAAAGGGGTATTTATCCCTTCCAATACAATCCAATCACAATTCTATAATTAAAGAAATAGCAAATTATCTAATAGGGAGAGCTTCCTGGGCTCCTAGCCCCTCCTGGGCCGCTGGCCAGCCTAGCCACTGGGCCGGGCTCAGCGTTGATACGTGACGCCGGTCATAACATCTCTCCCCACCTCTTCCAAAAGCTTGTCCTCGAGCTGAACGTCAGGGTAGCGGTCCTTAAAGTCCTACAGGGGCTCCCAAGTTGCATCATCCGAAGGTAGGCCCTGCCACTGGACCAACACATGCCAGATGCCCCAGCGAAGCTGGGCACGCAGCATGCGGTCCAGGGCTGGCAGCAACCGGCCATCTTGTACTAGAGGCACCGGTGGTGGAGTCACCGGAGGGTCTCCTTTGAAAGGCTTGAGCAGCCCAACATGGAAGATGTCATGGAAACGGGCGCCCTCTGGCAAACAAAGGCGATAAGCCACCGCGCCAATGCACTCCAACACCTGGAAGCGGCCGGCATAGCGTGGACCGAGCTTGCTAGTGGGGCAGGACTCCAGGGAGCGCGTCGGCCGGTGAAGAAGACGGAGCCACACCCAGTCGCCCACTGCGAACTCCAGTTCACGGTGATGCTCGTTGTAGTGTCGCTTGGCGTACTGTTGCGCCTGGAGAAGACATTTGCTAACCTCCTCAAGGAAGGCATCGCGATCCCGAAGTAGTGTGTCCACTGCCTCGGTCTGAGCCATCCCGACATTGTGTGGGACCAGAGGCGGGGGCGGCCGACATAGACCACATGGAAGGGCTTGTTGCGCTGGCACGTGGCGCAGGCCCGAGCAAAGTCCTGGACGAGCACGCGATCACCTAGGATGTAGAAGTCCTCGCGCAGGGGGTACCTCGTGGCCAGCGGAATGGGCCAGCGCAATCACCTCGTGGCGCAAGTCGTGCAGAGCCGGCACGAAGTTCTGCTTGCCATGGAGGAGGAAGTTGTCATGTGCCGACTAGGGTGCCCCGATGGAGGCGTCAAGCAGCTGCTGCTGAATGTGGCCAGCCTCCAAGTCAGTCGCTGTGGCGGCACGAATGTCATCGAGGATCCTGAAGGAGGGACCCATCAGGGCTTGTAGCGCCACGACAAAGACCGCTGCGTCAGCAGACTCGGTGGTAGTGGCCAGTGGCGGAGCTTGAGACAAATTAAAGGGGGGGCGAATTTGGAAAAAAAAACTCAGTGAACAGTAATTAACACAAGAAATGAACTGGCAATGCATATAATATCATTAATATATACCTTCGTACTTATATTATGATGTAGATAGCAGCAATATGATGTAAGCTCTTCTATCATTTTCTGTTTGTTATCTACAGCCAGACTTATCCCTCTCCATGCATAGCTTCACAAAAGCAGAATTTTATAGAGCAAAAAGAAAAAACAATACAATATATAGTGGCAAATCATGGAGGGAAGGGGGGGCAGGTGCCTAGCTTCGCCTCCATGAAGCTCCGCCAGTGGTAGTGGCGGCGTCACGGTGAGAGAGGGCATCGGTCGCCAAGTTGAGGCGCCCTAGGCGGTACTCCACCGCGAAGTCGAACCCGAACAACTTACAGATCCACTGGTGCTGGGGCACCATGGACAGCCGCTGGTCTAGGAGGAACTTCAGGCTGTAGTGGTCGGTGCGGATGAGGAAGCAGCAGCCCCAAAGATACGGCCGCCAGTGTCGTACAGCCTGAACGAGACCGATCAGCTCGTGCTCGTAGGCCACCAACTTGTGGTGGTGGGCGGCGAATGGCCGGCTGAAGAAGGCCAGGGGCCTGGCCCCTGGTGTAGAACCGCGCCGAACCCGGTGCCTGATGCGTTGCAGTCGACGACGAACTGCTAGTCGAAGTCCAGCATCTGCAGAACCAGACCGAAAGAGAGGGCGCGATTGAGCACCGCAAAGGCCTCGACAGCCTCCAACGTCTAGGCGAACACCTCCTTGCATAGCAGGCGTGTGAGCAGCGCGGCGATGGTGTCGAAGTCCTAGATGAACTTCCGGTAGTACCTAGTCAGCCCTAGGAAGCCGCACACGCCACGTGGAGAGCGGGGCTCCGACCAGGAGGCGACCTCGTCCACCTTGTCGTTGTCCATCGCGCGACCCCATCAGCTGAGATGATGTGGCTGAGGTAGGCGACCGAGGGCGCGCCAAAGGTGCACTTCAATGTCTTGAGGAAGAGGTCGTGGGCACGCAGGGCGTCAAAGACGAGGCAGACATGCTGCAGGTGCTCGGACCACGATGAGTTGTAGATCAAAATGTCGTCGAAGAAGACGAGCATAAACCTGCGGAGGAAGGCCCGAAGGACGTCGTTCATGAGCGCCTAGAATGTGGCTAGCGTATTGGAGAGACCGAAGGACATGATGAGAAACTCAAAGTGCCCGTGGTGTGTACGGAATGTCGTCTTCTCAATGTCCTCCGGGTGCATTCGAACCTAGTGGTACCTGGACCGCAAATCCAGCTTGGTGAAGTATCTGGCACCATGGAGCTCATCCAAGAGCTCATCAACCACCGGGATCGAGAACTTGTCCTTCGATGTCTGTCGTTCAATGCCCGGTAGTCGATGCAGAAGCACTAGGATCCGTCTGTCTTCTTTATGAGCAGCATCAGCGAAGAGAACGGGGAGGTGCTGGTGCAGATGATGCCTTGCTCCATCATGGCAGCACAATGGTGCTCGAGCTCATCCTTCTGAACCTGAGAGTACCAGTAGGGGTGGACAACCACTGGTGCTGTACCTGGCAACAAGTGGATCCAGTGGTCGTAAGGGTGCGCTAGAGGGAGCTCACGAGGATCATCGAAGATCGCCCTGTACTGTTGGAGTAGGCGATCCAGCAGGGGCTGTTGTGGGTCGCTGGCCACGGTGTGGAGGGCAGGCTCACGGATGTCATCGCGCAGTGAGCCAATGCCCTTCCAGAGGATGCGCCGATCGCCCTGCCAGAAGAACATGCAGAGGTCCTCAAAATCCTATAGGATAGGCCCCCATGTGCAAAGGTAGTCAACACTGAGGACGAGGTAGAAACCACCCAAGTCGATGCCAAAACAACTGATAGCAAAGTCCTCCTTGCCGATGCGCATGGCCACGTTGGGGGCCACGCTAGTGCAGGCCATGCGGTCGCCGTTGGCCACCGTGACTCACATGTTGCTATCCCCTGTGTCCAGCCCAATGCGGCGCATGACCCCTACGTTGATGAAGTTGTGGGTCAAGTTGCTGTCGAGGAGGGCAAGGAGCTTGTGACCATGGATGTAGACATGGAGGTGCATAGCCTCCTTGGTGCGGATGCCTGTGAGGGCATAGAGGGAGACAACTGGAGCAATGGGCGGCTCCTCCTCCAGAGCCACCGCAATAGCCACTTCGTCCGCCACATCATCGATGGGGTCTTCCACTAGGAAGTTGGTGGACTCCAAGAAGAACAGGCATGGGCACTGATGGCCGCGCACGTAGGGCTCATCGTAGTTGAAGCATAGCCCTTGACGGCGGCATTCCAGCATCTCAGTTGGCGTCAGGCAGCAGAATAGCCGCTATGGTGCAGTCTGCGCTAGAGCCGGCTACTGATGCTAGCCAGGTGCAGCTGCTCCAGGTGCTCCAGACGCGGCGGCACCAGGCGCCGGGACACACGCAGGAGGAGAGGGCAGCGCCAACTACTGTCTCTAGGGGTGCGCTAGGCGTTGCACCGGAGCCTGCTAGATGGCCGCTGCGCGGCGCTCGTATGCCCGAGCCAAGTGCATCGCCGTATGCAAGTCCTGGGGCTCCCGAAGTTCGACGTCAATGCGATGTGCTCTAGAAGGCCCCCCACGAACAAGTCTGCCTTCTGGCGCACCTCCAGGTTGGCGTTGTGGCAGACTAGGGCATTGAAACGCTCCTAGTAGTCCTCCACCGTATGGTGGAAGGCAACCGTGCCAGCTCAGAGAGGCGGTTGCAGCGGACCAGCGACCGAAGCGGAGATGACACAAGTCCTTGAAGCTCTCCCAAGAAGGCACACCCTCATCCTATTCCAGGGCATAGCACCACGTCTGGGCAGTGCGGTGAAGGTGGTACAACGCGAGACAGACGCGATCCAAAGCGAGCATGCGCTGCCCCCTAAAGAATTGCTCGTAGTGGGCGAGCCAATTCAGGGGGCCCTCCGTGCCATCATAGGAAGTGAAATCCAGCTTGTTGAAGCGTGGAACACCCAATCCGGTGGACGGCCCGGCGTAGGTGGCGGCACCGGGGCGGTGTAGTGTGGAAACGTCGGCGTGGGTGTCGCCGAAAAATTGGGCAGTGGGGATGGTGAGGGTGGAAACTGAAGCAAGTGGATGGGAACCCCGTAGGATGGGGCTGGGGCAGTGGACAGCGTAGTAGGTAGAGCGGTAGCAAAAAAGGTGGCGGCGGCGGTGGTGGTGGTGGTGGTGGTGGTGGTGGTGGTGGTGGTGGGTATGGCGGTGGTGGTGGAGTATGTTGACAGCGTCGTCATGCCATACCTCGGCACCCCGTAGGGAAAGCTCGAGGGGATGGCGCCCATAGATGAAGACGCCTGGTGGCTCTCCACGGTGGCCAGGTGTGAGGTGAGGGACGCCTGCTGCGCGTTAAGGTTGGCTAGCTACTAGACAACCTTAGAGAGGGTCTTCGTGATGGTGTCGAGGGTGGCGGGCGGCGCCGTCGGCGGCACAACAGGTGGAACCGGCGGCGCGGAGGTCTTGGCGTCCATTGTGGCAGAAGCATCGGAACCTAACATCGCCGACACCATATTGATAGGATCCTTGATCCTACTGCGGCTGTGAAGAGGGATGGGAGGTTTGAGGTCAGGGGTGAGGGAGGCTGCGCTGGGGCGCCGTGGTTGAGCAGGGAGGCAGCGGCTGATGCCCTGGGAGCTTATGTGAGGAAGAGGGCAGGGGGCAGGATGATCACGTATGGCCCTTGAGGCCAGGCAAATAACTTTTGCCTTTCTTGATTAATTCCAAACTGTCACAGGGGTATTTATCCCTTCCAATACAATCCAATCACAATCCTACAATTAAGGAAATAGCAAAATATCTAGTAGGGAGAGCTTCCTGGGCTCCTAGCCCCTCCTGGGCCGCTGACCAGCCTAGCCACTGGGCCGGGCTCAGCGTTGATACGTGACGGCAGTCATAACAGTTTTCCTCGTTCTCCATCATTCTCAGACCAAGCAAGGTGGCTCTGTTGGAATTACAGTATATATGAGATGGTATGAACCACTGAGGAATATCACAGACGACCACTTGGCAGTAAGCCGAGCTCAGTCTTTCGAAGCTCCATGGTATCAGATAATTCAGTAACCTTCCATCATTCGTATTTTACTATTGGAACTGACTTTCTTGGTCTTCGCGATTGAATTCTCACTTGAAGGTATATGCTAAAACAGGTTCTTGGATCCCTTGTTCTTTGGTGACTATCCTCACCAAATGCGCCAAATCTTAGGTCCAAACTTGCCGGAATTCACAGAAGGAGAGAAGCAACTAATGAAAAACCAAATTGACTTCATCGGAGTAAATCACTACAAAACATTATACGTCAAGGATTGTGTATATTCTCTATGTGACTTGGACACCTACGCTGGTGATGCTTTAGTTTCTGAATCAGCAGAACGAAATGGGATACCCATTGGAAAACCGGTAAAAGTTGGCACTGTACATTGCATTATTCTATGCAACATGAATCCTACTTCCAAATTGATTTTGCACAACCTAACACTGCTAAATTAATATTACAGACACCGGTTGCAAATAACTATGTGGTTCCAAGCTCTATGGAGAAGTTGGTCTTGTATTTAAAGCAGAGATATAAAAGCATACCTTTGTACATCACAGAGAATGGTAGGTTACTAGGTTTGGCGAAATCTACATATTAGCTACAAAACATATGCCCTTGTACAGAACAATGGATCAGTTCTATGCATCTTTATATATAGTACACTGGTACAATAATAATATCTGTATGGACCTCTTGATCTCCCTTTTTGGTCTTTCAGGTTATGCCCAAATAGGCAATAGTAGCACCACAGCAGAAGAATTAATTAATGATACTGAAAGGTCAAGTTACATTCGTGACTACCTCACTTACTTGAGCTTTGCAATAAGGTTGTTGCATTCCTCAATTATCTTTTCATGTAAACTGCTCTGCACCCAGGTAATAACAAAACTTTGCTACTTCTGTGCAGGAAAGGAGCAGATGTGAGAGGTTATTTCGTGTGGTCTTTGATGGATAACTTCGAATGGCTCTCTGGTTACACCACAAAGTACGGTCTTTATCATGTGGATTTCAAGTCACTAAAGCGAACACCAAAACTGTCTGCTAAATGGTACAGCAAGTTTATCAAGGGCTATGAACAGATAGAGATGGCCTCTGAAGAATCACCTAAGCATATGGTATCCTAGCACAGAAATACATAATTCTCAAGGTCTATATATGTACAATACTCAGTGATTTGATAAAGATGTTTGCACAGGAAATTATTTGGTAAATTTCCTCGTGTCCATGTATGCCAGTGCCACAAACTCTCAACCATTTTTTTTTATCAAATATGCATCTAAAGGGAGTTTTCTAAAAAGAAAGAAGCGGAGTGCATAATCAGACCATCCTCCTTCCTGGTTCAGAAGCCCCCAAATGTATTACTAATAATATAGCAATAATAGCATGAGGATGGTAACAAGATAATTGCTTCTTTGTGATGGTTACCTGCGCTTGGTCTATATGTCCAGGTTTTGGTGAAATTCTAGCTTATGATCAGGGACTGAGAACTCATTGTGAATTCATCAACTATAAATTGCACACATAATTAGTGGCTATCTGCATTAAAATGTGCATTACGCAGTGTGTTAGAAATGTGTCGAATATTTATTCGTACTAATGGGGTTACAGTGGACTTGTGTTGTAGTTAGCAGTATAGGGTTAGGTGAGCTAGGTGTTGGCTCTTATAACCCGGCCCCTCTATAAAAGGAGGAGGGGGTTGCACTTGTAACCCACTTGAGTCACAAGAGTGAGAAGCAACACAGAGTGATAGGCTCGCGGGGGCTGCCGGCGGCTTTGGCAGGCGCCCCGGGCAGTCGGTGTCATGGTTTCGGGGAGGAGTGCCCGTAAGCATGTCCCGGGGATGCAGGCTTCGACCGAACCTCATTACCAAATATCGAGTCTCTTGTGCAGTGTGAGTGATCTCTCGTGGGCATCTCGCCTAAGTAGATCCTAGCAATAGCTTCCGTGTTAGGCGCCAGTATCACAAAAGTTGGTATCAAGAGCTCCAGGTTGATTTATTTGAGGATCTTAGGAAGGTGAGGGAAGAGGTGAATACTCGAGGATCATGCTCAACGGGTGCCGCGGTGCTGCTCAGAGCGGCGCAAGGTGGAGCATGGCGGCGATCAGTGTGCGGTCGGTGGTGTCGGACACTCTAGGCAGGAGGCCTAGACCATCAGATGGGCTGCAGTCGGTGGCAGTCAGACCGACACAGTGCTCGGTGAAGGTTGTGCGGGGAGCGTTGACCTTGGCTCGCGATCCATAATGGCAGGGCCAGATGTGGCGAGAGCCGGGTTGACCGGAGCGCGGGAGCACCATAGTGATGGTGGTGTGACCGTACCGGGTGTTACACAGGGGCTGCGTCACGACACATCGAGTAGAGGGTGTTGGTGATGTGCAGCCATGGTGCAGCATGTCTCGTGCACAGGGTCACATGTGGGCGAGCATGCGCGACGGAGGCTGCGACAAGGGCGCCAGTGATGTTGATCACGAGGAGCGTAGCATAGGGTTAGGTGAGCTAGGTGTTAGCTCTTGTAACCCAGCCTCTCTATAAAAGGAGGAGAGGTCTGCACTTGTAACCCACTCCAATCACGAGAGTGAAAAGCAATAGAGTGACAAGCTCGCGGGGGGTGCCGGCAGCTTTGGCCGGCGCCCCGAGCGGCCGGTGTCGCGGTTTCAGGGAGGAGCATCCGTAAGCATGCCCCTAGGATGTACGCTTCAGCCGAACCTCGTTACCAAATATCGAGTCTCTTGTACGGTGTATGCGATCTCTCGTGACCATCTCGCCTAGGTAGATCCAAGCAATCGCTTCCGCGTTAGGCGTCGGTATTACAACACAGTGTCATATAGGAATCAGCTTCGGAGACAATATGACACTCATGAATGATGCAAAGGAATCAGCTTCGGAGATAATATGACGTAATCACGAATGATGCAAAGTGTAAGAATTGAATGCACACATCAAAGTAATCTGCAATTGCTTGCATAATCCAGTACACGTACATATTTTGTCCCTGGAAGAATGGAAATCCTCGATGATACAATACCTCTGTATATGGCATTTGATACTGAAAATACATTAATTCATTTATTTTGTTGATCAAGTCACTAAATCTACTCTGACCCTTTTTCAACCAAGTCCTCATTCATTGTTATAAATTATAATAAATAGCGTAAATCAAGACACGAAGTTGGCGTGGAGGACAGGGTGGGAGGCGCCCACGGAGTTGACAATGAGACCGATGTGGGAGGTGGTGGCCAGCAGATTTGCGTTGCCGAGGTGATCTGTGTGGTGTGGCACCAGACCACCCCACTTAGCGGTGGCTGTTTTTGGCGCAAGGAGGTGTTCTGACTGGCAGCAGGAGGACGTGTGTGGCACTTCTACCTTTGATGGGGCAGCTAGGTTCTAGAAGCTATGGTGTGTGCGCATGGATCTTGGTGGATGGGATTGTCTTGGCGAGCGCCAAAGGCAGATGCTTACGCTTCGATTTGGCAGCTTGCAGCAGTCTATGGCGGCTAGCCCTACTTGGAACATCATCTTGATAGACGGCATAAGTGGATCCGATTGCGGGACAGCTATATGGCTTGTAGCGGACTACGGCGGTTAGCCCTGCTCGACAGCAGGCTATACTACATCGGCGTGGGACAGCGTCGGTAACGATGACGCAAGCGGTGACAACGGTGTTTTCGTCCAGATGGCTCCATCGTCCAATTGTTGGCAGTGCAGTGTGGTGACCGGTTTGTGGTGGGTCGGAGGCGGTCGAGCGTGTGTTCTGTGTTGAGTTTTGGCCTGTGTGACTTGTGTCGATGTCCCATTCCAACCATACAGAGTTATTTTTATCCTTCTCTTGAGTTTGAGTTCGGTGCGTGTTGATAACCCAATCCAACTGATCGTAGTTGTATTGTTTTCTTTTCCTGCCTATTCCGTTTCAGAAAAAATACTCATTCCTTGTTGCATGTCTCTCATTTTATAGATTTTGGTATTCCAAAACTGAAACACTTGTAAGTTGCACACGGATGATTAACGCAGTATCGAGATGTCAATCACAGAAGAGTACATAGGTGAATCGCCACGGATAAAGAAATACCGTGACTCCGTGAGTGCTTATCCGGAGCAAGGACTGTGTCCTGCACCTGCTTCTACTGCTCGGCCTACCACTGTTTCTGCGCGCGTGCAACATAGAAACTTCCGGCACACGTTGGAACTTCCAATGGTCGGAAGTTGGTAACTTTCTTACGACGGCGCTTGGGTTGGGTTGTACAAAGATACATCGAAACTTCTTAGGCCTATCGGAACTTCTGATGTATCCAACTTTCAAAACTCAACCAAGGTGCCCGTGCTGTGTTCAAGTGTCACTCAATAGCTTTTAATGAGGTACTCTAGCACTCTATCTCCCTCGGACTAACATGATTTGCATCCCTCTTTGTAGTGCAACGTTTTTTGAACTTAAATTCAAAATATAAAACAAATTTAAACCGCTTCGAGTCCATAAACTTTTCAACCAACGAATTGAGGGGTACCACATCCTTGAAATCATCTTTTAATTATTTCATGGAAATAAGAACTGCAATATACTTCAATAAACATGTTAGTTCCCAAATTGGATGTCATTAATACACCAAAACCCAGGACAGGGTCAAATGCACTGTTAGTAAGTTAGATGCAGGATTAAGGGTTACTTTATGTATCTTTTTATAATGGTGGAGATGGTAATTTTCTATCAAATTAAAGACTAGATGTTTGTGATAATTATTGTGAGAGTTTCTAGAGTTTAGCGTATGGTGTTGTGGTGCCTTTGTTGGAGCCTCTAATTAATAATAGTAAGATATCATTTGCTTTTTAAAATTTGATACTTGAAATTTGTCTTGACAAAATAGTACCTGATATTTTGGTACCTGTAATCACTGGTAGAGAGCCGACTTTCGGTTTTTGCCGTTAATCCCTGTTGGAACCACCAACTGCGATAGAATTCTCTGCCCAACGGATAGTGTAGCAGGCTTTTGTAGCAGAGACATTTAGTCCTGGTCTGTTGTTCAAACCGGGACTAAAGGTTGCCTTTCAATCCCGATTAGAACCACCAACCGGGACCAAAGGTATAACAGAACCGACCAAATTATAAGAGCACAAGTACAAAAACAAGCGCCGAAATGTTTAAATTTTCGAACTTGAACCCATATAATCCCGGTAGTCAATCGAAATCACGAAGGATTTCAAACCAGCTCGTTTACAACCAATATCGCATCATTCAACATAACACATCACACGTTACATTTCAGAAGTAGTTCGAAAATTCACTTACAACACACGGAGTCGCAATTATTACAAACTGAGTTTATAAAGTAGCGGAAGCATACCACACGCATACTTAGTTCAAATACCACTGCCAGTCTTACAGATCAACATCCCACAAAAGCATTAAGGAAAGTAAACTAACAGACGATCACGCCCGAGTGATCTAGTCCTCATCACCCGCGGGGTGGAGGCAATTCTTGCAGAAGCCCAGATAAAGCATGTCATCTGCAACAGGAGGGAATAAACCCTGAGTACTGGAATGTACTCAGCTAGACTTACCTGTCGAAACGGAAAAATAAAAGACACCAAGGATCATGCAAGGCTTTCTTAAGTGGAGCTGGCCAACATCACATTTGCGGAAAAGCATAAGTAATTAAAACTCTTTTAACCTGTACTAGCAGTTATTTTTAGCATTAACCTGTCATCTATCTTAGCACCTGTACTAAACATTCACTTGATTATAATCAAACAATAATAACCATAGCAGATATAAATTGTGGCATCATTATATCATTCGCTTAACCATCTGTTCAATTTAATGAGATCTACATTGCCGCAGCTCAAGTCAAGTGCTCACTAACCGGGAGCGACGGCGATTCGAATCGAATTCCTATCCAGCTGGAGGGGTATTTCTAACACTCACCGCGCAGGCCCCTGCCAGGGTCGCACAAGCCACCTTTCGTACAATTCAGGAGTCGCGAGTTCGACTGATGCCGCATCCCCAAGGGCAACACTCTGCCAGGTGATAGGGACTCTAACCCCCTTGTCTCACGCCAATGTCCCCAAGCACATCCTTACTACCTCCAAGATGCGACCTACCACTCGATTCCCGGCCTGAACTATATTACTCGGCTTCGCGGTCGGAACGACTTATCCAGCCAACTAAGTGTTAGACTGCGTTCAACATGACTCAAGGACGTACAGCGAATCGGTCCTTAAACGACTCAGACGGGCATAGCTCCACACCCAAGACGTGAAGTGTCTTGTGGCTGCACTATCGAACTCCCACCCGGTCTCAAATTTATTTTTAGGCATGGTTCCATCCACGATAGCCAACATAGCCACTCATGACCCATTTCCTACATCTCGCGGATGACCAGAAATCACCCGACTTCTACCGGACTAAGCAGGGCTAAGCATTGACATGTGCCTAAACTTAATTTAGGATTCCAAGTACAATATCTGGACAAGGATAGGTATAATGCAACAAGTGTTTTCACTCAACTTCTACAACTTAATGCAGTAAACAAGTAAAAGTATTCAAGATTGATATATAAAACAATTGGGTCAGCATGCACCGGGGCTTGCCTTTCAAGAACGAGGAAGGGCGATGGTCCGGGCACTCAGGCAGTTCGTCTGTGGGAACTCCTTCGCCAGCTGGTTCCTCGGGCTCCATCGGCTGCTCCTGATCCTCCTCCGAAATGGCTCCCTCGAACTCTAGGAGTGTCACTCCCTCCAGTACACCTATTGCATGAATGCACAATAAACCTCACGGATGCATAAGAAGGAATGCAGCATGCTCGGAATGAAATGCACTACAGCAATCCTAGTGCTCTATTCAAATTACTTTACAATAAGTGCAAATCTCTTCTCCGGTAGAGAAGTACTTACCTGATCTACACAACCTAATGTATAAGTGTTCCTCCTCAGTTAAGGTCCTAACACCTAACAATCAACAAGAACAACATTACTTACGGTTACCATCAACCCAAGCATAAAATAGCACAACAACACATTCTGGACAGCAGCTAAGTATTTCTATCACAACTGTAGATTCAAAAATCCAAATGGCATGATACAAGACAATCTAGAAAGCTTATAAAATGCTCTATAATTCACTTTCAGACCTCAACACTTAATTCCAAAATTTATCTAGTCGAAATTCTAAAATTCCAGAAATCTATTCTCTCCAAACAGAGAGCAGCCATTTCTGGATAGCCATTTTAAACAGCTACAACTCCTAGACTACTAGGCTAAATGCCACCAAATTTTGACACAAGCTAGTTTAACAAGTTTACTACCACTTTGGTATTCACAAGTTTCCTAGAAAACACCTTTATCAAGGTTTAAACCCAAAAATGCTACCAGCTGTCCAGAGAACCTAGAAATGTGAAAATTATATATTTATTCATGTGTCAAACTACCCTTATGACCAAACTAATGACACTACTAATTCACATATGACCCAAAACCACCAGAAAGTAAGGTGTGCCAACCCAAATCATTTATCTTAACCCCTTTCTTAATTTACTTAATTAATTAAGTGAGAAATTAAACTTATATGCAAGCTGCTCAGAAAATTCTACAAGAATTATAGGAGACTCTCTACCCTACTAGGAGGCTACTATAAAAATTTGAACTAAAGTTATTCAAAGAACTCCTTACACAAAATTCACAAGCCAAAAAGGCTGATTTTTGCATAATTAATAAATCACATTGAAAAGTATCAAACAACAGAACCCATATTTTTCTTAACAACCTTAGGGTACCAGAACACTCCCCATAAAATTTCATGAGCATTGCACATATAGAAAAATTATTAAAATTCATTCAATTATCTTCTAATATAACATGACAACATCATAACTTGAAAAGTACTCAAGTACTAGTACCCAAATTTTTATCAGAGCTATTATAGACATGAAGTAGCATACCCACCAAATTTCATAATTGTTCAAACACTACAACTCAAGTTATCCATTTAACAATTTTGCCTTCATTTTAAAACACATTTCAAAGACCTATTTAAATCTTCCAGAAACTAAACATCACATATATATTTAATATTTTTCCTAAATACTATACTTTATCTAGAACTAAACACAATTGGAATCAACTCAATTGGATCTATATAGCATGAGATATGGATTTTACAATGTAGCAAGAAAATCTATGAAATAATTAAAGAAAAACAACAAAATCAAAACCCTAAAGAGCTACTGGACCGGCCCGACACGCCAGGGCGGCCCAGATCGCGCGCAGCCCATGACCGCGGCCTGCTCTCACTCCCGTCCACGCCTGTGCGCCGATAGGCGGGACCCATGTGTCAGCGACACAGGGCAGGGAGGCGGACGGCGGTGGTCGGAGCTCGTCGTCGGTGACGATTCCGGCGAGGCTGTGAGCACCACGGTCTTTACCTCATCTTCCCGTGTTGATTGAACCATCAATCCTAGACTTTACCGGCTTGGGGAGGGGCTATCCGCGGTGGTGGCGGACGGCGGTGAGCGGTGGTGCTGCGCCGGCCAGCTCCGGCCACCTTCGGTCAATCCAAGCCCGGTACGAGCTTCACCGACCTCGAGCACACCTAACTAACCTAGCGCGCGGAGCGGAGACAGACCAGTGGGGACTGACCACGGTGGTGCTCAACTCCGGCGAGGCGCGGTCATGGCGGACGCGTTCGGTGCGGTGGTCCGTTCTGGCAAAGGCTGCGACAATATAGGGCACTACGTCTTCGAAGAACACACTACGACCACCGACGCACCCCATGCGCACCCTAACTCGGCCAAGGGCCATCTACAGAGAGAGAACGGGAAGAAGCTTACCCATGCGGCAATGGCGACCGCGGCGAGAGTTCACTACGGTTCACGTCTGTTCCGACCTCTACAGCTCAAATCGCGAGATACCCTCTTCACCTAAGTTTCTATAGGCCACAAGAATGACGAAACGGGGTGAGATGGGATGGAGGCGTGCTGTGCAATGCTGGCCATGGAGGACCGCAAGAGCGGCGGCGCTTCGGTGAGCTCTGAGTGGGGAAAAGTCGGCAATGTGCCCTTACCTCTACTCGATGGGCTCAAGCAAGAGGTGGAGGAGGTAGAGGGACCCAAGGCGGAGCCGTGGCCACGGTTTGGTGGGCTGCGATGCGACAGTGAGCTCGCACGACCGCGGGGAAGTGCGCGGCGGCGAGGTTGGCTCGGGTCCTCTGCTTCGGCGAGGACAGAGAGACGGAGGAGGAGGAAATGGATGAAGAGGCGAGCTGTGGACGTCGTGGCGGCCTGTAGACGCTCGCGACCTGACCGGTGGGACCGCGGCCAGCGTACGGGCGCCACCGCATGTCCACGTGGCGTCCATGGTCTGAGGCCAGTCGGCCACAGTCGACTGAAGAAGCTGAACTCGACTAAATCACAGGTCCAATGAGTGTGACTGACAGCCGAAGTTTGAGCTTCTATATCTCCTAATCTAGCTCGAGTTAGTGGTAGGTGTTAACATAAAAGTTGTAGAGCTATATGAGGACTACAAGTTTGTCAATTGGAGCTTGGACTGGTTCGGCCTGGTTTTTGAGTTACATGGCATTAAAGTGGGGTACTTTGAAACTGTAACTTCAGATTTCAGACTTAGAAATTTTCTAAGTGTTGGGCAGCCCCTCAAGCTAACTTGTGATCCATTTTTGAGCATGTTCTGGTCATTTTTATGAGATGGCCATATTAGAACTTTTGTTCCTTATGAAATTCTCTACAACTTTGATTAAGGTTGCTTTTCCATGCAAGATCTCTAAGCTAGACTTTTTAAACAGTCAAACCAAAGCATTCATGGGCTCAAAGGTTGGTCAACAGCACCTAGGAGGGCATTTTGGTCATTTTGGTCAACATGAACATTGTTCCACTAATTACCCTAAATGTAATTAAGGTGTTATAGGACATAATTAGCCACTCTACACCTTGGTTACACACAATTCCAAGTGTCACATAAGTTGAAACAAGCAAAACAAATATTTCCACCAAAATGTTGCACTACCATGTTGCATATGTTTCAAAACCTTGTTGCAACAATTAAGCTTATCATAGTATACTAACAACATTGCCATGTTTTCAAGTATGAAACACCCATGTTGTATCTACAAGTTGTACCACTCACATTTCATAAGCAAATCAATTATGAAACAAGCATATTAGAGTATGTTGCATACTCATGTTGCAAGCAAAATAAAGACATGAATGAGATGAATGATGCTCATACTTATGAAATGCAATGCAATTATGGAAGCCAAACATCTGAGGTGTTACAGCCCTCCCCCCTTATAAAAATCTCGTCCCGAGATTTAGAAAGCGTACCATTGTTGATAGAATTCTTTATAACCCTCACGTAAATAGTCTCCTCGCTCCCATGTAGCATCACTCTCACTACCCTGATTACTCAACATTACTTTATACCACTTAACCACTCGACTCCTAGTTACCCTCTCCCGAGTGTCAATCACACGAACTGGCTTTTCTTCGTAAGTTAGATCAGACTCTAGTTTAATATCCCCTAATGGAACTCTTTCTTCAGGAACCCGAAGACATTTCTTTAATTGAGATACATGGAAAACGTTGAAAATGATGCTCATTTCAGGAGGTAACTGGATCTTATATGCGACAGCTCCACTCTTTCCTATGATCTGGAAAGGAAACACGTATCTCGGTGCAAGCTTCCGCTTCACACCAAAACGTTGTACACTCTTCATAGGTGAAACTTTCAGATAGACGAAGTCTCCAACTTCAAACTTGATCGGTTTTCTACGGCGATCAGCGTAATTTTTCTGTCTAGATTGAGCTGCAGCCATATGCATTTTTATGGTACAAACTTGTTCTTCAGCCTCCTTGATAAAATCAATACCATAATACCTTCTTTCACCGGCTTCTACCCAATTCAGTGGGGTTCTACACTTACGATCGTACAATGCTTCGAATGGGGCCATCTTAATGCTCTCTTGGTAACTATTATTATACGAAAACTCAGCTAGAGGCAACCATTTCTCCCATGAACCCTTGGACAAAATAACACAAGCCCGTAACATATCCTCCAAGATTTGGTTAACTCGTTCAGTCTGACCTGCCGTCTGGGGGTGATACGCAAAGCTTCTCACTAACTTGGTTCCCAGAAGATGATGCAAGTGCTCCTAAAAACGAGCAGTGAACTGCGAACTACGGTCATAAACGATAGTACGAGGGATCCCATGGAGTCGGACTATTTGATTGAAGTATAACTCACCATAGTCAGTAGAACGATAGTCTGCTCGGACAGGAATGAAGTGAGCCAACATGGTTAAACGATCTACAATTACCCAGATAGAGTTATGATTCTTGACAGTAGGAGGAAGTCCAACAATGAAATCCATACTTATCTCCTCCCACTTCCAACCTGGGATAGAAAGTGGTTGAAGCAATCCAGCTTTCATGTGCACAGCCTTAACCCTACAGCAGGTATCACACCTAGCAACATATGCAGCTATCTCTTTCCGCATTTTGGTCCACCAATAGTATGGCTTCAAATCGTAATACATCTTATTGCTACCAGGATGGATGGACAACTTAGAGGAATGTGCTTCAGACATAATATGATTCCTAAGCTCGTGGTCCTTAGGCACAACTAACCTATCCTTGAACCACAGCACACCCTCTTCATCTACCCTGAAATGTTTAGTTTTTTGCTCTTTTATCTTATGCTTGATGTGAAATATACCAGTGCCAGTCTTTCGGAGCTCAATAATTCTACTCTTAAGAGTGCAACTGACATTGATATTGTACAGAATTGCTGGGTGTAGAAGGCGAGACAGATGAAAATCACTTTCAACTAAGGAGTGGCAATGAGACTTACGGCTTAAAGCATCGGCAACCACATTTGCCTTGCCAGGATGATAGTGCACTTGGAGATTATAATCTTTAATCAACTCAAGCCATCTTCTTTGACGCATATTCAACTCGGGTTGGGTGAAGATATATTTGAGGCTTTTATGGTCAGTATAGATATTGCAAACATTGCCCAACAGATAATGCCGCCAGGCTTTCAAAGCATGAACAACTGCAGCGAGTTCTAAGTCATGCGTTGGATAATTCACCTCATGCTTCCGAAGTTGTCGAGAGGTATATGCAATTACTCGGCCTTCCTACATCAGAACACCTTCCAAACCTATGCCTGAGGCATCACAATACACATCAAATGGTTTCTCGATATCCAGTTGCGCCATAACCGGAGCCGAGGCTACGAGGGTTCGCAGTTTATGAAAAGTTGCATCACACTCAGGAGTCCAGACAAACCTGGTGTCTTTCTACAGCAACTGAGTCATTGGCTTGGCTATTTTAAAGAAATCTTGGATGAAGCGACGATAATAGCCAGCCAATCCAAGAAAACTCCGGACCTCGTGAACCGAGATAGGAGCCTTCCAGTCTAGTACTTCTTGTACCTTGGCGGGATCCACCATAATTCCCCCATCGGACAACACATGCCCAAGGAAAGGTACTTTACGAAGTCAGAATTCGCATTTACTGAATTTTGCATACAATTGATGTTCACGCAGTCTTGTGAGGACTATACGCAGATGTTCAGCATGGTCTTCCTTATTTTCATAATATACCAAGATGTCATCAATAAATACATCACGAACTTATCCAATTCAGGCATAAAACACCGAATTCATCAAGTACATGAAGTGTGCGGGGGCGTTGGTCAAGCCGAAGGACATAACAAGATACTCATAAAGACCGTATCTTGTAGAGAAAGCTGTTTTTGAAACATCTTCGGGACGGATTTTAATTTGATGGTAACAGACCTCAGATCAATCTTGGAAAAGACTTTAGCTTTAGACAACTAATCAAACAAGATGTCGATGCGCGGTAGAGGATACTTATTCTTGACAGTGACTGCATTCAGAGGCCTATAATCTACGCATATCCGCAATGACTGGTCCTTCTTCTTTACAAAGATAGCAGGACATCCCCACGGAGACGAACTAGGACGAATTAGCCCCTTCTTTAAAAGTTCATTCAACTGCACCTTAAGTTCAGCTAGTTCATTCGGAGGCATCCTATAGGGCCTTCTAGAGATGGGTGCCGTGCCAAGTAACAACTCTATTTTAAACTCCACATCCCGATCCGGAGGCAGTCCCGGCAAATCATCGGGAAAAACGTCAGGAAACTCACACACTACGGGAATATCAACTAATGACTTCGCTTGCACCGCATAAACTTCACTAGAAAGATCAATTTTCTGGGGAAATTGCACTAGAAAACCTTTTTGATCAGTAGGATCTCTGAGCATAACTACCCGGGTGGATGTATGAATGAGTATCCCATTCTGACTCATCCAATTCATGCCCAAAATAACATCTATGCCTAATCCAGGCAAAACCACTAAGGTAAGCAAGTACTTTCACCCTTCTATTTCAAATTCTACATCTTTTACTACTTGACTTGTGGAAATATTACCACTTGCCGCTCTAATGCAATAACCCCCATCTTCAACAGTATGTAATTTGTGTGCAAACTTCGATACAAACATAGGACTGATAAAGGAATGCGAAGCACCTGAATCAAATAGCACCACTGCGGAATGTTGGTCAACTAGGAACTTACCAGCAGTGACTACCTCACGAGATGGAATTTCTTCAATACTATTATAATGAACATGCCCCTGACGGCCACCTTGATTTGCATTCTTCTTAGGATATGGGCAATTCCTAGACCAATGACCTGGTTTGTTGCAGTTCCAGCAAGGTATGTTGCTTGGAGGGACACTGGAGCTGCCTTGGCCAGAACTACCCTTTGGCAGAGACATTGTATATGCTTTGCGAAACCCAGTCTTAGCGGGAGCCTTCTTCTGCGAGGGGTGGAACTTAGCACTCGTGGCAGGAGGACGAGGAGGAGCCCTCGGTGCAGCTGGAGCTCGGGACTGTGAAGCACCCGCCTCAAGAGCCCTCTTGCGGCTCTTAGAAGCAGCATAGATAGAATTATTGTTCTCTTGGGTCAGGGCATCACTGATAAAATCATTGAAAGTGGCACATTTGCTAGTGCCCATGGTCTTCATCAGCTTTGGACTGAGGCCACGCTTGAAGCTAGCAATCTTCTTAGCATCAGTATCCACAAACTCAGTTGCATATCTTGCAAGGTTGTTAAAGGCTTGCAGGTATTCCGTCAAACTCTTATTGCCTTGGGTTAATCTCATGAATTCAGTGTGCTTTATAGCCACCAAACCTGGAGGAATGTAATTCCAACGGAAAGCCGCTTTAAACTGGTCCCAAGTGATCGGGACATTAAGAGGCAACGTGGAGCGGTAATGACTCCACCAAATACCAGCCGGACCATGCAGTTGGTGGGAAGCATACTCGGTCTTCAGCTCCTCAGTCAGACGAAGCAGACGGAACTTCTGTTCATTGGTATTCAACCACTCATCAACTTGCAGAGGTTCCTCCGCCTCCTTAAAGAGCGGGGGCTTGTTGTCAAGAAAATATTTGAAGTCACTATGCTGATTTGGTTCCGGTCCCTGACGACCATGCCGAGCATCTCGGTTGACTAGCTGGCGCATAGCGTCTGCTAACAGGCGCTGACCTTCAACCACCGTCTACATCAATTCTGCCGGGGTGGGTGGTGGCGGAGGGGGTGGCTGTTCCTCATCCTCAACGCCACGACCACGACGGAGGTTGTACGTCATCTGCAAAATGCATAGCCAATGAGCACTGACGATGTAGAAAATTTGTAGATGAATTGTGTAAATATGCCAAACTGATTTCATTAAAAATGAATTCGCAAACAACCGAAGCATAATAATTGTGTAAATATATATAGGAAGAGTATACTCTATAGCTAGCTATAGAACATACTCTATAGCTAGCTATAGAATACCTTATTTTGTAGCGAGACCATCCCACCGAGTCATTCACCCCCACCGCGCCAACCAGGAAGCAGGCCCGTAAATGCAGGCCGAGCTGCCACCTTGTCCGTGAGCTACTCCGTAGATGGGAAATAAAAACCGTAATTAGTAATTACTTCATGTTAATCAGTGCATGCAGATCACGGTGATTTCGGTGGTGTCCCAACAAGCTAGCGGACTACTTTCAGTGGTTGTTACGAGAATATGTGAACTAATCTACACATGCAAGTATACCAGAATAGATCATGAGCTTTAATTTATTTTTTGTCCAGCCGCATGCAAATATTCTTGTTACGAGAATACAACATACCTTAAAAGGTTACGAGAATACTATTGTGCGCAAAAATAGTAAAGAATATATTCGAGTAAATCGGAATGGTTACGAGAATACTCTATATGCTGGGTAACTGAAAAAGATTTACCTAATTCCATGAACAAGTTACTATAATAATGCATATTGACAGAAATTCTATTTACGAAAATACTAATAATATTTACAAGAATTTGCACTAATATTTACAAGAATTCTATTTATGACAATACTAACATTATTTACAAGAATTTTCACTAATAATTTTTACAGCAAGACTCTCTTGTTCATGCATCAGCTCATCTTGCACTCCTTCTGCTGGTGTTCGCCACTCCTGCCATTAAGAAGAAGAGTAGGCTTCTATATAGTTTTAACACAGATCATCAGCTAAGTTAGTTCGAGCGGTGTGTAGCGCAGGTTCAGCATAGAGCTTCTTGATCTTCTCGGTGGTTTGTAATGCATTCAGAAGAGCGGCTTTGACCAAACCTGAGGTACCTTTTTTTGCATTAGTAATGAGACACAGTTAGAATGAACAAACACATCAGTGATTTACATTATAAGCTAACGAAGATACATGATAAATCATTAACAAGAACAAATGAATTTACTGTAACCTTGGCATATGTAACCACCAGAATTAATTGCGGCAATTCAGTTCTGGTTTCTAGATCAAATCGATTTCAATCTGCAAGGGTGAAAAGTAGAAAACATCATTGAGAATGGAGGTGTCACTGGCAAAATAAGAAAGCAAGCTTGTTTCAATCTGCAGGAGCAAGAAAAATTGAGGATAGTTGAACCATGCACATGCAGGCTCGTCAATTGGTGGACACAGTTACCATGACACAGAATTGGTTACTGGAAGATCAATATGCTATTTACGATAATTTTGTACCATAACAGGAACTAAGTTACAATATATTAGTAAAAAATACAGTAACTCCACAATGCTTTACGTCAAATTTTGAATATGATATGATGCTACTAACATCAAGAACTAGTGAACTGCTAGTAACTAAATCCAAACATATGTTATGATGCACAGAATCCTAATCCAACTGACAAAATTGAGAACCACCGGGCAGTTAAAAATCAGCTCGATTACAATCCAGTGCATGGCGGTAACATAGTCGTCAATCCGGCCCGAAAATTATGGACCAAACTGTACAGCGAGACACTAGTACAGACCAAAAGCAAATTGAATCTAGCTGTCCAGAGAACCTAGAAATATGAAAATTAAATATTTATTCATGTGTCAAACTACCCTTATGACCAAACTAATGACACTACTAGGTCACATATGACATGAAACCACCAGAAAGTAAGGTATGGTCACCCAAGTCGTTTATTTTAACCTCTTTCTTAATTTACTTAATTAATTAAGTGGAAAAATAAACTTATATACAAACTGCTCATAAAATTCTATAAAAATTACAGGAGACTATATACCCCACTAGGAGGCTACTGTAAAAATTTGAATTAAGGCTATTCAAAGAAACTCCCTACACCAAATTCACAAGCCAAAAAGACTGATTTTTACATAATTAATAAATCACATTGAAAAGTATCAAACAACAGAAACCATATTTTTCTTAGCAACCTTAGGGTACCAGAACACTCTCCATAAAATTTCATGAGCATTGCACATACAGAAAAATTATTAAAATTCATTCAAGTATCTTCCAATATAACATGACAACACCATAACTTGAAAAGTACTCAAGCACTAGTACCCAAATTTTTACCAGAGCTAGTATAGACATGAAATAGCATACCCACCAAATTTCATAATTTTTGGAACACTACAACTCAAGTTATCTTTTAACAAGTTTGCCTTCATTTTAAAACACATTTCAAAGGCCTATTTAAATCTTCTAGAAACTAAACAGCACATATACATTTGATATTTTTCCTAAATACTACACTTTATCGAGAACTAACCACAATTTGAATCACCTCAATTGGATCCATAAAATGGGAGATATGAAATTTACAACATAGCATGTAGATCTGTAAAATTAATAAAAGAAAAACACAAAAAAGAACCCTAACCCGCTACTGGGCCGGCGCGCCTAACGCGCGGCCCACTAACTCACGCGCGGCTCACAATCGCGGCCTGCTCCCGCTCTCGCTCGCGCGCGCTGACAGGCGGGGCCCACCAGACAGGAGAGAGAGGAGGCAGGGGAGCGAGGCCGCCGAATTCCGGCGAGCTCAAGCTCGTCGGCGACGGCTTTGCCGGTGAAACAAAGTGTACCGACGCATGCTCCTTGACCCCCCGCATTCACTGACCCTCAACTTGTGAACACTACATGGTCCTAGTGGCGACGGCCATGGCGGCGGCGGCTCGGTGGTGGCGCGCGGTGGTGCGCCGACGAGCTCCGACCACTAGATGGCCAGCCGAGGGGTGCATCAGCTCCTTGGAGCCTTGGCGGACCTAACGATGCTACTAATGAGGACTGGGGTGAAGTGGAGGAGCGTGGCCACGTGCGAGCATCAGCGGCGACCATGTCGCGACGGTGCACGGCCGTGTTCCGGCATGATGGGAACACATTGCCCGGTTGTGTCATCACAGAAGCATCAACAGGGGAGGGAGAAGGTGGGACAAGAGCCAAATGAGAGGGAAGAGCGCTCAACAGTGCTGGCCGCGGAGGACCGTGAGGGCAACAGTGCGCCGGTGAGCTCCGCGCGGGGAGAAGTCGGCAATGCGCCCTTACCCTAGCTCGGTTACTCCAAAGGGGAGGTCGACAAGGTGCGTGAGGTGGTGGCAGGGCTGTGGATGTGGTGTAGTGGCCGGTGGTGCGATGGCAAGCGCGCACGGCTGCGGGGAAGCGCACGGCAGCGATGGCGCCTCGGTGCTCCGCCCTGGGTTTGGAGAGGGCGAGAGAGGGCAGAAGCGGAAGTGAGGGCAGAGGCAGCGCCATGGTGCTCAAGAGACCCGCTCGGACCTGACCGGTGGGGCCATGGCCGGCGTACGGATGCCACGGCGCATCCACGCAGCGGCAACGGCCTGAGGCCGGTCGGCCACGGTCGACTGAAGAAACTGAATGAAAGCCCGAAAACGATGACTGACAGAGCGATTTCGTCGTTGATTATCTCCTAAACTGGCCTGATTTAGCAAGAGGTGATAACAACAAAGTTGTAGAGCTACATGAGTACTACAACTTTGGACTGGTTCAGCCTAGTTTGTGAGTTACATGGCTTTGAAGTGAGGTACTTTGAAACTGTAACTTCAATTTCAGACTTAGAAATTTTCTAAGTGTTGGGCAGCCCTCAAACTAACTTGTAGGACACTTTTGAGCATGTTCTGGTCATTTTCATGAGATGGCCATATTAGAACTTTTGTTCCTTATGAAATTCTCTACAACTTTGATTAAGGTTGCTTCTCCATGCAAGATCTCTAAGCTAGACTCTTTAAACAGTCAAACTAGAGCATTTTAGGGCTAAGGGCTTGGTCAACATCACATAGGAGGGCATTTTGGTCAATTTGGTCAACATGAACATTATTCCACTAATGATCCTAAGTGTAATTAAGATGTTGTATGGAATAATTACCCACACCACACATTGATCACACCAAAATCAAGCATCACATGCATTGGAACAAGGAAAAACAAGTGAGTTGCTACTTTTGTTTCCAAGCCATGTTTCATTTGTTTCATGAGTGTGTTGCATAGCACTTGCTAATCATGTTTCACTAATGTGGGTGACATGTATCAAAAATAAGTTGCACATGTTGCACTTGGGTGTTGCACACTACTCATTTCATAAACACACATGGAGTATAAGCATATGTTGCAATGTTTCAAAAGCATGTTTCACATTATAAGCTCATGCATGAATGAATGATGCTCAAGTTTATGAAATGCAAGTGCAATTATGGAAGCCAAACACCTGAGATGTTACAGCATAGTTGCTAGAGAGATACCAAAATTACCTCTGGATAATATCTATCATATCTTGGTAGTCTTGTTGTGGTTTTCTCATCGAGTCATAGATTATCAATTGACTTTTGACCAGATCGATGTCCATCAATATCCAGTGATTGTTGCATGTGTTTATAGGCATATAACGCATTACACTCATTAATTAACTAGAATCAACATATGAGCCATTAAGGATCGATGATCGACACTATTAAAACTCACTTGAAGTTGTAGGGGATGAGTATATCCTGCTTGTGGCGTTGGTTCACTAAGAACTTCATGAGGTTGCTCTTTGACTCAGGCATCCAATTAGGCTTGGGAGTAACTGGGTCTTTGAATACAATATTGGGATCAACAAAGCCAACTTCATTGCAGCCTTTCTTTTTACGCTCTGTCATTGTAAATCTACATATATATATACTCGTTAGGATAATTTATATGCATATATTTGTAATAATAGATCTTCAAAATTATTACTTACAGGCAATAGCAGCTAATCATAGCTTTGTCCAGAGAGTTTAGGTGGCATAGTTGATGAAATTCTGTGTAATGAACATACATAACGTCATCGCCACGAAACCAATGTTCATCTCTAATTCTGACACCAAGATATTCGTCTCCTTTAGCAGACGCCTGCATGTACCACTTGTTTAATAGGTACATTTACGTCCCCAGATCACCTAAGGCTTCAGGGTTGTATAAACTCTGGCCTAGTACAAATTTTTGCTTCCAAAGATCAGCCTTCTGCGCACTCTCAATGTTTCCATGACCAAACATCTGGTAAAGGTCGAGACCAGTCTCTTCAATAAATTCACCAAGGTGATCCAAATCGACATCCGGAGGTATGTTTGCCTGATGCATCAATCCTAAATTCGAACCATATTCATTACCAACAACTAGCAGGGGGACTGATTGGTGCGATTGTTGTCCGAGTTGTGCAACTCCTTTCCCTACCCACTTCTTTTTTTGTGCCATCTCAATTGACTTGGTGAGAGTGCGGTCATAGTCCGTTAACGTTGCTTTGGATGGCTTACGAGATTCCCGCTGCTGTTGCTGGTAAGAAGCCACCTTTTTTCTTAGAATATCTGGAGCTACGAAGAAGTACGGTTTCTCCGGGTTTCTCCTTGCTTCTTGATCCTTTTTAGTTTGTCATAGAGTCTGGACATATCTTTTTTATATGCATCAGTTACTTGTTCCTTCTCTTCAGATATTATTTTGAGAATAGCCCTTGGTTTCATGGTGGCTTTCTTTGCTGGCGGGGGTTGGTTCTTCGTTTGCGGGGCGGGCCTCTTGCTAGTACTTGGCTTCTTGGTAGGTGGGGCGGGGGAGGCGTTGGAGACCTCCTTGGAGGTGGTGGCAGCGGCGTTGGAGACCTCCTTGGAGATGGTGTGGATGCAGCCTCACCTTCCAACACATTGTCATCGTACAGAGCACTATGATGATCTGGCAATTGAACAATTGGACTTAGGTTGGGGGAGGATCTAGTACAAAAAAGGAATGACATATTATTATGAGCAAATTTTTAATTATTTAAGCCAATATAAATTAATGAGTTAGTGTTTTCATCCACACCTATGGTGAGGTAGTTCAGGAGGAGGTGGAGGCGACATCCTAGGAATGATGATGTAGCGCTTGCGCCATACAATGAATGTCTTCTCTGCTTCTCCTAGAGTCTTCTCGCTATCACCTCTAGGAATGTCAAGAGGCAAATCACTAAAACCTTTTTTAGCTTTATCTACCGAGATGGTAGCATATCCTTCTTGGATTATATTCCCATGAATCCTTGGTGTCTTGGTTCAGTCGATAGGATTAACAAGACCGATAGCCACCTTGATTGTGGAATTCCCCTTCGGAATGTGTAGCTCACACGATGTACAAGGTTCAGTGATGTCATCCACAGGGAAGCACAGTCATGTGTCCCCTTGATTTGGTATCTCCATGGAAGCGTAGCTGCTTTTCATCTGAGCAGGGGGGCTAATGTTGATTCCTGGCTCTGATGCCTGCTTGCTTGCACTCATTGCTATTTGCACTTGCCTTCTGATTTCCTCCTTCGTTCTCGCTTCAAGGATTTTTTTCCCGCTCCTGTGATTCATGCACCGCTTCCTCCAATCTCTAGAGCCGTTGTGCCTCTTCTTCCTTCTTTCTCTAGCGGCTTCTGTAGGAAGGTCTATCCTGAGGGAATCCATGCTCCCATGAGACACTTCCTTTGCCTCTAGTTCGGCCACCGTGTTCAGTAGTCCCGATGGCGTATGTCAGTTCATCCTTCTCTCTGTTGGGCCTGAACACACCACTAGCAGTAGCTCTCTGAGCATAAAACAATCTTTCTGCTGCTTCTTGTAGTCTTGCGCCATAAACGCACTTCCCTGTCTCCTGGTCCAGTGTTCCCCCAAAAAACCAATTCTTTGCACGCTCTCCCCACTCGAGTGATTCTGGTGTGATACCCTTGGCAAGAAGGTTTGCTTCCATTTTGTTCCACTTCTTAATGGTAGTCGGGTAGCCACCTGATCCCAAGTTATGGTGGTATGTCTTCTGTTGGGCATTACGTTGGTTCTTTATCACCCGACTCACACCCTCTTCCGACGTCTTGTACTGTACAAACTCATCCCAATAGGGCCTCTGCTTTGAGATCGGGCCTGGGACAGTGAAATCTGGTGCTACGTTCTTCTTGACATACGTCGTGTATAGGTGTTTCTTCTAAGTCTGAAACTAGGTGGCCATCTTCTTCATTGCCCAATCCCTAACTCGCTCTTTCAATTCATCACCATGTATTATATCATCATAACCATCGGTTTGGAGCGTGAAATGTTCCAAGACATCATTCCAAATTAACTTCTTGTCACGATCGGAGACAAAACTGATATGAGGAGCATTGGTCTTCTTCTTCCATTCGCGGGTACTAATCGGGAGCCGATCCCTTACAAGGTAACCACAGTGGTGAACGAATTTTGTTTTATTTGCCCCCTCGGTTCGCCTGTATCCACATTGAACTTCGAGATGTTGAAGCAGCCCTCCAATGGCTTTTTGGGACCTCGAACATTTTTACTCTTTGTTGTAGTTGTTGATGACGATCTAGAGGGCTACAAAACATAAACATTATTTTTAGTGTCATGAGCACACATAAGACGTATGATAATATATATAGCTAATAATAAAAAATATATACTTGGCCAATATCTTCTTGCTCATTTTGTTCAAGAGCTAAGTACTGACTCCCGTCATCTGCATCCTCTTGCACGTTATTTTTAGCACCATCATCATCGGCAACTTGAGTGCCGGTGTTGATCAAATGCACCATCAACTCCTCCTCATCCATGTTTCTCAGGTCGGCCATCTAGCTTCAAAAAACAAAACCAATATATAATACATCAAATCTTTGCTATACGTAAACGGCCGAGGGTGAATTGCATCGGTGACTAGGGCGAACCACGTCGGTGACATCAACAACGCGGTTCGCCCTAGTCACCGACGCAATTCGCCCTCGGCCGTTAACGCTAAACCCTAAAACTTGATCAACGTATAATTAACGATAACCCTAATCAACGTTCGTTAACGCATATATCGTTAACGCATGGATTACATCATCATAATCTTAGACATAGAGAGTATAATATATATGTCATCACCGACGTACATTGCCCTAGTCACCGACACTCAATGTACATCGGTGATGACATATATATGTTATACTCTTTATGTTTCTCGGGTCGACCATCTAGCTTCAAAAAAACAAAACCAACATATAGTACGTCAAATCTTTGCTTACATGCGTATACTCTATGAACAATATGCATCATTAACGCTAAACAATAACATTAGGGCGTGTTATCGTTATCGTTAACGCTAAACAATCACACACTAGGGTGAAGTCAATATACAGTATATACATCAAATCTTTGGCTTATACATATGCACTCTATGTCGTGAACAATAAAAGTTTACTTTGTGTCAAAAAATAAATAAAGTTTACAATAGGTTTACATATACTCTATGTCTAAGATCTTGATAATGCAATTCATGCGTTAACGATATATATACATATAAGTTAGGTTTAGGGTTAACACACGTTAATTATATGTTGATTAGGGTTAACGTTATTTATATGTTGATTAGGGTTTAGGGTTAACACACGAGGGCGGTGATGCTCCGCAGTATACAAACACACGAGGGCGGCGATGCTTCGCCAGCGGCGATGCTCCGCGGTATACGAACGACGACGACGAATGATGACTTACGGTGATCTAGGACAAACGACAAACAAAATCCCCTAAAAACATGGGGCGAATGAGGGCACGATCGAGGACGAACGATGATCGACGTACAGTGGACGAACGACAACGTGCAGAGGACGAACGACGGCGGTGGCGGTGCTATTCGTGCGAGGCGCCGGGCGTTGGTCAGTCGAGATGGTCGGGGCGAGGCAGTGGGGTCGGTGGAGGCGCGTGGTGGAGCGCCGTGCCGGTGGAGGCGATGGGGTCGGTGGAGGCGCGCGGTGGAGCGCCATGCTGGTGGAGGCGGTGGGGTCGGTGGAGGCGCGCGAGGACTTCGATCGTCGGTCGTCGTCGGTGGAGGAGCGGGCGGTGCGGCGCTGTGTCACCGAGGGGTTGTCATTGGTGGGGTTGGCGGCCGCGCGCGCGAGGCCAGCTAGCGTGGGCAGATCGGAGTGTGGGGGGCGCGCGCGGGCTCACCGGCGTCAGCAGTGCAGCGTCAGGGGCAGCACGCGAGGCGAGGGGCGTAGAGTCGGCGGCCGCGCGAGGCGAGGGGCGCGAGGAAGAAGAAGGGATCGGGGATCTGCACAAGCACTAGCGGATATACAGGGACCTTTACTCCCGGTGCGTATTACCAACCGAGAGTAAAGGACCTTTACTCCCGGTGCGTGTTACCAACCGGGAGTAAAGGTAACACACACCGGGAGTAAAGGTTTTTTTGGCGGGCCTCTAAAATGCAGCCCACCTTTACTCCCGGGTGGGATTACAATCCGGGAGTAAAGGTGGGCTGCATTTTTGTTTCTCGCCAGTATGAAGGAAAGTTTCTTTTTTTTAATATTTATTTTAATACAAATGCTAAAATCTTGTTAAATGCATAGTAAATTAAATAAAAGGCAGAAAATTATTTGTTTGGAAATATGGATTTGCTTTTTATTTATTGCACATAGGTAAAATCTATAATCTAATTTTTTTATGTTTTGTTATAATTATGAAACATAATGTAACTAATATTTATTATTTCGTTAATGCAAAAATGTAGTACAACAACAACATAGCCTTTTGTCCCAAGCAAGTTGGGTAGGCTAGAAATGAAACCCAAAAGAGACAAGAAATAGAGAGACACATAAAGGGACATAAAAGGCACAAGACAGAAAGAGGTCACGGTTTAGGCATGTTGATTGCCAGTCTCCAAGCGCTCCTGTCCATAGCTAAATCCTTGGAGATATTCCACTCCTTCAGATCTCTCTTAACGGACTCGTCCTAAGTTAGTTTAGGTCGACCTCTACCGCTCTTTACATTATCGGCCCACTTTAGAACCCCATTACGCACCGGCGCCTCAGGAGGCCTCCGTTGGACATGTCCAAACCATCTCAACCGATGTTGAATCAATTTCTTCTCAATTGATGCCACCCCAACCCTATCCCGAATATCGTTGTTCTAGACTCTATCCCTCCTTATGTGCCCACAACACCAACGCAACATACGCATCTCTCCTACACTCAATTGCTGGACATGTCGCCTTTTTGTAGGCCAACACTCAACACCGTATAACATTGCCGGGCGAATCGCCGTCCTATAGAACTTACCTTTCAGCTTCTGAGGCACTCTTTTGTCATAGAGGACGCCAGAAGCTTGACGCCATTTCAACCAGCCGGCTGAAATTCTATGCCTAACATCTTCATCAATGTCTCCATCCTTTTGTAGCATCGACCCTAAATACCGAAAAGTATCATTCTTAGCCACCACTTGCCCATCGAGGCTAACGTCTCCCTCCTCATGCCTAGTCACGCTGAAATCACACCTCATGTACTCGGTCTTAGTCCTACTAAGTCTGAACCCTTTCAACTCTAACGTGTGCCTTCATAGTTCTAACTTCCTATTAACCCCTGCTCTACTGTCGTCAACTAGCACCACATCATTAGTAAAGAGCATACACCAAGGGATATCACCTTGTATGTCCCTTGTGACCTCATCCATCACTAAAGAAAATAAATAAGGGATCAAAGCTGACCCCCTGATGTAGTCCTATTTTAATTGGAAAGTCACTGGTGTCGCCATCACATGTTCGGACAAACGTCACCACATCCCTGTACATATCCTTGATGAGGGTAACGTACACTTTGTGCTTTTCCAAGGCCCACCACATGACTTTTCTCGGTACTTTGTCATATGCCTTCTCGAGGTCAATAAAGACCATGTGCAAGTCCTTCTTCTGCTCCCTATATCTCTCCATCAATTGTCGTAATAAGAAAATCGCCTCCATGGTCGACCTACCAGGCATGAACCCAAACTGATTTTGGGTCACATGTGTCACTCTCCTTAGGCGATGCTCGATAACCCTCTCCCAGAGCTTCATCGTATGCCTCATCAACTTAATCCCACGGTAGTTAGTACAACTTTGAACATCTCCCTTGTTCTTGAAGATAGGTACTAATATACTTCTCCTCCATTCTTTAGGCATCTTGTTAGACCGAAAAATAAGGTTAAAAAGCTTAGTTAACCATACTATCGCTCTGGCGCCTAGGCAGTGTAGTGTTTAATTAAAATTATTAAAATTATAGGTTTTGGACAGGGAATTTGTTTTGACATCATTTTAACGTTAATATTTCCTAATTTAACTTTTTGATAGAGAAATCCAACCAAATCAAACATTGATTTAATTTGAAACACGACATAATAAACATCTGAATTCACAAATATTACATAATATCTCAAATACACACTACATTAAATCACTATATCATCAAGTGGGCACAGCAGTGAACTTCTTCTTTACGTATGTCCCTTGGTTATGATCGCGTCATAACCATGGAGTGTCCTCATCATTTACCAAGATGTTAGGGTCTTTGTTCACTTTGAAGGGTGGAATTCGGTCATCCTATTCATAATCATCTGACATGTCCGACTTGTCCTCAATTCCCACGATGACTCTTTTCCCTGAAAGAACTATGTGGCGCTTTGGCTCTTTGATTGAGTCATTATCGTTTTTCCCTCTTTTTGGTTTGGTAGACATATCATTGACATAGAACACCTGATTCAAATCCTTGGCAAGGATGAATGGTTCATCTTTGTACCCAATATTACTAAGGTCTACTGTTGTTAGTCCATACTCGTTGTCTACTGTTACCCCGCCTCTAGTCACCTTCACCCATTGGCACTTGAACAATGGGATCTTCAAAGTAGGTGCATATTCTAGTTCTCATATTTCATCTATGCGGCCATAATATGTCTGCTTATTCCCATTCGGGTCTGTGGCATCTATGCGGACACCACTGTTTTGGTTGGTACTCCTTTTATCTTGGGCTACTGTGTAGAATGTGTTCCCATTTATCTCGTACCCTTTGTATGTGACGATATGCCATGATGGTTGCATAGTCAATAAATACAGTTGCTCATGGATGCTCTCATCACCTTGACATTTTTTTCGCAACCAACCGTCGAAAGTTTTCATGTGCTTACGCGTAATCCAAGCTTCAGTCTTCCCTGGAAACTCAGATCATAAGAGATCCTTGTGTGTCTCAATATACGGATCTACCAAAGAGGAGTTCTGTAGAACTGTGTAGTGCACTTTATTGAAATAATCATCCTCCGTACCAATATATGTTTTCCTCCCTAGTGTCCCCTTTCCGCTTAGTCTCCCCTCATGTCTCGATTCAGGAACACCAATCAAGTCAAGGTCGGGAATAAAGTCAACACATAACTCAATGACCTCTTCTGTTCCATAGCCCTAGGCGATGCTTCCTTCTAGGCGAGCATGGTTGTGAACATATTTCTTTAGGACGCCCATGAATCTCTCTAAGGGGAACATGTTGTGTAGGAACACAGGACCGAGAATGAAAATCACCTTGACCAGGTGAACTAGGAGGTGTGCCATGATATCAAAGAAGGAAGGAGGAAACACCAACTCAAAGCTGACGAGACATTGAACCACATCATTCTGTAGTTTAGCTAGATCCGTTGGATCAATTGCCTTCTGAGAAATTGCATTGAGGAATGCACATAGCTTCACGGTGGCTAGATGTACATTTGGAGGTAGAATTCCTCTTAATGCAACTGGAAGTAATTGCGTCATGAGAACGTGACAGTCATGGGACTTTAAGTTACAGAATTTCTTCTCTGGCACATTTATAATACCCTTTATATTCGAGGAGATTCCAGATGGTACCTTGATGTTGTTTAAGCATTCAAACATAATTTCCTTCTCCTCTTTGCTTAGAGTGCAGCTGGTAGGACGTAAGTAATGGCGTCCATCATCTGTCTTCTCTGGATGCAGGTTGTCTCTTTCTCTCAAACAATGCAGGTCATGTCATGCTTCAAATGTGTCCTTAGGCTTTCCATACACACCCATGAAGCCTAACAGGTTCACACAAAGATTCTTCATCAGGTGCATCACGTTAATCGAGCTGTGGACCTCTAGGACTTACCAATAGGGTAGCTCCCAAAATATGAACTTTTTCTTCCACATGGGTGTGTGACCGTTAGTGTCGTTCGGAACAGGTTGGTTGCCATGTCCTTTTCCAAAGATGACTTTCACATCATTGACCATATCGAGTACATCCTCACCGGTTCGGTTGCGAGGCTTGGTCAGGTGGTCTGTCGTCCCTTTAAAATGCTTGTCTTTCTTTCTTACGGGGTGATTTGCAGGAAGAAATCGACGATGGCCAAGGTACACGACCTTTCGACATTTCTTCAAGAATACACCTCTAATATCACCGAAGCAGTGTGTGCATGCATTATATCCCTTGTTTGACTGTCCTAAAAGATTACTTAGAGCAGGCTAATCATTGATTGTTACAAACAATAATGCTCGCATGTCAAAGTGTTCCTGTTTATACTCATCCCACACACATACACCTTCTCTATTCCACAAAATGAGAAGTTCGTCAACCAGTGGCCTTAGGTACACATCGATGTCATTGCCAGATTGCTTCGGGCCTTGGATGAGCACAGGCATCATAATGAACTTCCACTTCATGCATAACCAGGGAGGAAGGTAGTAGATACTTAGAGTAACAGGCCAAGTGCTATGGCTATTGTTCCACTCCCCAAAAGGATTGATATCATCCGTACTTAAAGCAAACCTTAAGTTTCTTGCGTCATCTGCAAACTCCGGGAATTCTCAGTCGATTGCTCTCCACTGGGACCCATTAGCAGGGTGTCTCAACATATTGTCTACCTTACGGTCTTCTTTGTGCCATCGCAACAATTTTGCATGTTCTTTATTTCTGAACAGACGTTTCAAGCGTGGTAGTATAGGAGCATACCACATAACCTTGGCAGGGATTTTCTTCCGCGGACGTTCGCCCTCAACATCACCAGGGTCATCTCGCCTGATCTTATACCGCGATGTATGACATACCAGGCATGCATCCAATTTCTCGTACTCTATGCCACGGTAGAGGATACAATCATTAGGGTATGCATGTATCTTCTCGATTTCTAGCCCCATAGGACAGACAACCTATTTTGCTTCGTAGGTAGTGGCGGGCAATTCATTATCCTTCGGAAGCATCTTCTTTTGGATTTTTAGTAACTCTCCAAATCCCTTGTCAGATACACCATTCTTTGTCTTCTATTGCAGCAATTCTAGTGTGGTTCCCAACTTTTTTTTGCCCTGCATCACAAGTTGGGTACAACAATTTCTTGTGATCTTCTAGCATCCGCTCGAACTTGATTTTCTCCTTTTCACTTTCGCATTCTCTTTGTGCGTCATGAATGATCTGACCAAGATCATCAGCAAGCCCATCTTTTGCGGCTACCTCTTCTTCAGCTTCTCCCATTGCAGTATCATTGAAGCACGCACCATCGGGAATAATGTCATTGTCATTCCATTGTTCTTCTTCACCTTCTTCCATTACAACCCCGGTTTCTCCATGCTTCGTCCAACAAATATAGTTTGGCATGAAACCCGACTTAAACAAGTGTGAATGAAGAGTCCTTGAGCAAGGATATTCCACCATATTCTTACATATGGCATATGGGCAGCACATGAAACCGTCGCGTTTGTTTGCCTCGGCCGCACGTAACATAGAATGCACGCCGTCAATGAACTCTTGGGAGCGGCAATCAGCATTGTACATTTGTTGGCTCATCTGCATTACATGACATAAATACCATATTAAAACCTAGATCATAATTAATTATTTATACAACATGCGTGCCACCACAAAAGATACAAATTTATGAAAGCATCGCTACAATGTAGACAATCCCAACTACCACTAAAAGAACCAAAGCTAAAATGCACTTCAGGAGCACAAGGATTTCGCGACCAATCCCAACTAAAACAGACAGATCCCCCGATTGTGCAACATCTTTGGGCTTCTTCGGCTGGATCACTGCCTCATTAGCCATCGTATCTGCCTGTTGTGCAAGTATTTTTGCACGAGTTCAACATACTCTTCCTCGCAATAGAAGCCTGAACATCGTCCACTGCCATCCCACTAAAAATAAAACAAAAAATTAGAACTTTAATCACAACCATCATGAAAATAGGTATAAACTATCCATAATCATAAAATACGATAAAATAACTCACATTGTGATCCGGACACTTGTAGAAGATACGACCCTTGTTGGGACCTTCCTTCTTCACTCGATACTCCATCACAATCTTCATCTCATCACGACACTTGCCGCATGGAATGAGAGGGAGGCCTGGCCTAAGTCGCTTTGGAAACCCATGAGAGGCCGAGGACCCAGAAGCAGTTGTCATCTACTCTTTATACTCATTTTTTAATGCACTATAAATTTCTCATTTTATAAACAAATAAAATTAAGAAACTATAAAATTCTCTATATCTCTAAACAATGAAGTGTGCTATGCATGCTAGAAATGAAAAGTGAATACTAATTTTAAATACCTACTTTAACCTTTCTTCATCAAAATATGCAAACTATAAGTTATTTTAAGCTTAAATTGTTTACAAATAAAAAAACACCATAAAAACTATATATATATATAGGGAGAGTATACTCTATAGCTAGCTACATAATAAGTTATTCTGTAGCCACCTCCATTTACGATAATTTTATATACTAATTTACGACAATGTCAGTATATATTTACGATAGTTGAATTACTATAACATATGATGATATTTACCATAATGTTATAGTAAATATTATAGTAAGGAGTTACTACAATCTCGTAAATTAACATAGCAATTATCGTAACTCAAAGTGGCTACAGAATAAGTTATTTTGTAGCCAGCTGTAGGGTAATAGTTCTATATATATATATATATATATATATATATATATATATATATATATATATATATATATATATATATATATATTATATATATATATATAGTGAACAATATGAGATAAGCCAATGATGAAAAATTAGAGTACGAGATTGGTAACCTTTATAACTGAAGCATCGGCGGAGAAATCGATGGATGAATCGAAGAATGGATCGAGCAACAATGGGAGAAGCAAGAACACTGAGCTTCAAATTTGATTCAGCTTGGGCTCAGGGAGGAAGGAGAGTGCCGGGATTTATAGAGGGGGACCTTTAGTCCCGGTTGGTGGCTCCAACCGGGACTAAATGTCCCTTTTCAACCCCGGTCAGAGGCATGGCCCGGGAGTAGACCTTTACTCCCGGTTGGTGGATCAAACCGGGAGTAAAGGTACACATTTAGTTCCGATAGGTGTCTCCAACTAGGACTAAAGGTCCTCTGCCACTATGCTGAGTGAAGTAGCCGTTGGGCATGGACCTTTAGTCCCGATTGGAGACACCAATCAGGACTAAAGGTCTTTCTAGTCCCGGACGCAAAAAATGTCAGGATAAAAGCCCATTTTAACCTCAAATAAAAGGTCTGTTCTCTACCAATGGACTGGAGCTTGCATGTACGTCTGCTCTCTAGTCCGCACAGCCTACCAACGCACGCTGCACAACACCAGCCAGGCTCGGTAGTGCGCACAGCCAACCAACCCACGTTGCACAACACAGGTCCATAGAAACGCAGGTTTTCTTCGTACGGAGTATATATTTATGCAGCCAGTTTTTTTTTAAGAAACTGGAGGGGTTTGCTCTCCTACTGTGCTTTATTAATAAAAGAAAATAAACAGTTCTGAAAAGAAATACAAATACAACCAAGGGGAAGAGGAATTAAGGAACAAAGTGCAGCAGCACTGCAGCACTGTTGCACCGGATGAGACAGGCCCCGGTAATTTTCTATCAATTAAAGGCTAGATGTTTATGATTATAGTAAGAGTTTCTATAATTTATGTTTTTCCTAGCGTGACCGGTGATATGGTGTCTCTGTTGGAACTTCTAATTATAATAGTAAGATATGAATTTGGGTTTTCAAAATGATACTTGAAATTTGTGTTTAATAATAGTAAGATATGAATTTGGGTTTTCAAAATTGATACTTGAAATTTGTGTGTTGACACAATAGTACCCGATATTTCGGTAACTGAAATTTCAAGTCTTGATTCAAGTATTCCCTAACTACCCGAAATCAACAAAATACAACTATTTAGAAGAGATAGAACTATAGAGGCAAGGCAATTTTAAACAATAGCTCTTAGTAGTATTTTAGAACAAAAAACACGAGCCCTAAAACATAGATAAATGTGTCCCAATGACATCATAATTAATTAATATTAGATAATGCAGTATCAATCCATTCACATATATAGTACATAGGCTTCTTCTATTTTGGGTAAAAAACGGGCACTGCGGCCTAATACCCGAATTAGCTGAACTGTTACGTCTGCTCTCTAGTCCGCACAGCCTAGCAACCAACGCACGGTCGCACGCTGCACAACACCAGCGCGAGGCTCGGTACGTAGAACACCAGCCAGGCTCGGTACGTAGAACACCAGCCAGGCTCGGTAGTCCGCACAGCCTACCAACCCACGATGCACACCACCAGCCAGGCTCGATGGATCAATGCAGCCAGGTTGCAGGTTGCAGCAGCACTGTTGTACCGGATGATTAGTGCTACTTAAAGGCTACCAATTAGCAAACACAGCAAAAAAGCGAAAGATGCAGTGCCAATCACGCCCCACGCTGCCCACCGTCATGGCGCGTCTCTTCTTCCTCCTCCTTTTTCCCCTCCTCTACTCCTCCGTCACCGGGCTCAGGCGCAGTGACTTCCCGCCGTCCTTCCTCTTTGGGCGGCCGGGGCACGTCGGCTTACCAGGTACGGGCCATACGTTAGCCGTTGCCGAGCTCAGCAAGGCTACTACTCCCTCCGTCCCATGTGAAAGTGTTGTTGTTTTGACTTTTAGACTTCTTGTTTGACCATTCGTCTTATTCAAAAATTTTGTATAAAATATTATTTATTTTGTTATGACTTATTTTATCATTAGAGATACTTTAATAATGATTTATTTATTTTATTATTTGCACAAAATTTTGAATAAGACGAACGGTCAAACAAGAAATCTACAAGTCAAAAACGACACTTTCAATGAGACGGAGTGAGTAGCTCTAAACACACGCGTGCATGTAGTCTGCATTGTTTATTGACTCGATTAAGCTGCGTGCCGTCATCATCATTTTTTTCATTATAACTTGCAAAATGGAGAACTAGCCAAGGTTCCTTGGACCGGCTAGGTCGCTCTGCTATGGCCGTGTGGTCTCATTCTCCTTGTTTACCACTCACTTACTCATGAAACTGTAGCTCTCCCCCTAAACCTTTCAATTTTTGTTTTGCTGATCTGGTCATACCTGCAGTGCCTGATGATATATTAGCTGGATACTTTCTCCTGTATTGTTTTCCATTTAATTCCTTCTTATGACTATCTTCTACATCTCATTTTAGGTTGAAGGCGCCTACCTAGAAGACAACAAGGGCCTGAGCAATTGGGATGTCTTCACCCATAGTCAAGGTGCTTATTCATACGATGATATGATCTAAGCCATCCAAGCAACTCAATAATAAAGGGTATAAGAAAACTATGGCCGCCTTGAGCGGAAGTAACTACTATTATAGTTAAGGAGATTCTAGAAGGAATAAAATTCTATTCCGCGGTGCCGCAACTTGCATGCCATGCAACACCGCCCGCACGTATGACATGTGTCCTCTGGCCCCACCACACGCATGCCGATACTCTGGCTGGCTCTATGGCTTTCCCCTCCGAACCGCCTGCATGCATAATGCGCGAGGTCGCTTTTCTGTCCAGCTGCTGGGGCTGCATCGAAATTAGCACGGAAGGATACGTGGACGCCTTGTTGGCGGTGCTGTACGGGAGTCGGACAGCATAACTAGAATTCTTTTGGTGTGTGCCGTCCAACAACATCCAAGCGCTCAGCTTGCACCACAGCAGGACTCCACTAAATGGCGAACCCGCAACTTTTCATTTTCGGCAAAAAACCATTTTCCGCAACTTTCCTTTTTTAGAAAGTTACAAAGTTATACGTACTCTTTTACATCCGCTAACTACGATTTGGACGTGATTGCCCTTGGCTGTTCGGTTACCCTCCGCGTAATTAATAGTCGGGCCCCTTCCGATCGGATGCCCAACCATCCGCGCCGCCAATCGCTTTGTCACCCGCGCTTCGCCTCCCCTTCCTCGCTCGCTTCGTCGCTCTCTCGCCATGAAGCCCGTTCGTGCCATGGAGGTGGTGCCGGACTCCGTTGAGTCAGAGGAGGTGGCACCGCCGGAGGTCGATCGCGTACGAGACGGAAGAGATGGCGCCGCCGGAGGTCGATCGCGCCGGCGCCGGAGTACTGGTAGCGTACCTGCTGGTCGCGTCGCGCCGGAGTACTCTGGTAGCCTGCCGGAATTGCGTCGCGGCGGAGGTCGTTGGCGTCACGGCGGCGGAGGTCGTTCGCGTCGCTGCGGCAGAGGTCGTTCGTGTACTAGTACTAGTTCGCATCGAAGATTAAACTACTACTAGTAGCACGCCGGCAGATACAAGCAGCACTAGAACAGCAGTAAGATTAAATCTCATGCATACATCCATATTTGTTCGATCAAGATTAAATATCTCATGCATACATACATAATAAAAGGAGTCTAATTCTGCAACTACTAATCGAGGTCTAGTTGTTGTTCCCCGAACCAAGCTTGTCCATAGTATCGGCTACCAACGAGAGAATAATATTGAATTCTTGAAAGGCCTGTTCATGAAATCCAATTCAGTTATAATGATATTGGATTGGATTGGATTGAAACTAGAAAAGAAAATGTACTAGCGTGGTGAGTTTACCTGTTTAACGCTCAGAATAAGGCCATCAACGGTTATTGCAACTTTCTTAATTTCAATAGTTTGGATAGCATGAGATATGCCCAGATCTATGATGTCAAAATTCGGTGGATTTGATGGTTGAAAATTGACACTAATGCCGAAACCATCTTGTCTACCAGCTTCAAGGAACTGCTCATCGTCCGGTTGTACTCTAATATGAGAAGGTACACTATCTTGCAGAATATAGATAGGCTTGTTGGCATCTTCTAGTGGCCATCTAGCTCGAATAGCAGGGAGAACACTAGAAATCATGAGTTCTCTAATTACATCTCTTGTAATTGTTGCTATCGGCTTCGCTTCCATTGTTCCAGCTGGCCGGTGAATACTACTCCTGTTAGCACTCACAAAAGTAACCAGAGGAAAGCATCCAATCTTTCCGTTTAAAATAAGTGCACCATCCTCATCAAATCTTGGCCGAGCGGTGACACATAAAAACACTATTTTAGGAATGTTGCTCTTGGAAGAACCTAAGGTCACTATTCTAGTAAGAACATAAGAACACCAATCACCCTAAGTTCAAATCAAATCCTATTCAAAAGGAAACTAATAAGAAACTATTGAATATGAAACAATGCTTACACGACAAATGAACAATAGAAGAGACGCATTACCATTGCCATGTTCCAATGGAAGCTCGTTGAGCAGCCATGTGAAAGGATGGTTGCACGATAGAGAGAAGAGGTGGCTTACAGGCTTAGTGTTCTGAAAGGACGGTTGCACGGTAGAGAGCCCTTAAATAGAACACGCAAGCCTAAACGTTGGATCGGACCAAATGAGCGCTAACACGCAGCCGAAGCAAAATAAAACGCGCCAACACACCGTGCGGTTGAGCGAAACGCGCCAACACAAAACTTAACGAAACTTAACGCGCCAACACGAAAATAAAATGCGCTAGGAACGCTGCATGTGGCTACGTACGCGCGCTCAAAAATTGAGCGCAAACGCGAGCGCGAACGGCAAAAGGCAAACGCCCAAACGAGTCAATCGCGTCAAGCAAAAAATACGTCCACAAGTGGATTCGAACCCTGCCCACATGCCTCGGGACGCACCGCCTGACCAATCCAGCTACGAACATTTGTTGTCTAGGAGATACCCGTAGCCCTATTTAATAAGGGAAAACAAGGAAAAATACTCTCTAATTAATCACTCCTTGGTTAGCTAAATCATGTCCTAAACGACTTTTCTTTACCAGTATGGAGGGAGTATAACTTGCAGAATAAACTTCAACGTATAACTTATACATATACTTATACGAATAACTACAATGTATAACTTCAACATGACAAAGTTATGTGCATAACTTATACATATAACTTACTATGTCACAAAGTTATAAGCATAACTTTTATGTATAATATTTTACGGAACAAACTTATCAATAATTTCTTAAAACCCTACAAAATTATGCACAAAACTTTTATGTACAACATTTTGCAGAACAAATTTATTATCATAACTTTTTATATAATTTTTTCTACATTTTTATGTAATTTTATAGACAACTTATCATGATAACTTCTATATGTATAAGCTATTGTTATTCGCATAATTATTATAAGAAATTGTGCCAGAAAATTTATGTTGAAAAATTATGATCATAAAGTAATATAGAAAAGTTTCGTGCTAAGTTGTCTATGAAATTACGTAAAAATTATATCAAAAAAGTTATGATAAAAAATTGTGCTAATATGTTTTGCTATGCAAAATGTTATATTAACAAAGTCGTGAATATAAGTTAAATCCAGTAAATATTATGCATAAAATTTATGTATATAACTTAGTAACTTTCCAAAAAAATTAAAAAGTTACGGAGATAATTTTTTCTAGAAAAGCTTATCGTTTGCTAGATTTGGAACCATAAGCATGAAATTGGGACCACAGCACCAGGTTACTACAGGGACGGGTGACACAGCCCACGATGCCACGACACCGAGCATCGAATCGCGACGTCGCCGTCGTTGTCGTCGCTCCCTGAGCTACCTGTTCCCGATCCCTCGAGCTACGCGAGCGAGGACTGCACGACAAGGCCACCAAGGGGCGGTCGCAATGTGCTCTAGCCGCTCCCTACACAGCCGGTTGCCAGTTTGCAATACGCGAGCACCGTCGGCGGCCTGGCGCGCGGCAACCACCGCTGGCTGGGTGCACAACACCACCTTCGGCAAGGCAGCACACGGCAGACTCACGGTCACCACGCAGCGTGCACTAGGCCCGCGCCAGCACACCATGGAACTCTCGTCTGCAACACCCACTATGCCAGAAAAGCTTATTAGTGACGCGTCCAAACAGTCATTAATGACGTAGAAAAAACGCGTCACTTGTATTGCGTCTCTGATGTGAACAAATCACTGATGACCCATTAGCCGTGACGCGTTTAGCCTAACACGTCACTGATAACCCTTGAGACCGACGCGTTCAGCCTAGACACGTCACTGATGACCCTTGAGAGAGACGCGTTCATCCCAGACGCGTCACTAATGACCCTTCAGCAGTGACGCGTCCAGCCAACACACATCACTGATGTTGATCTTAGCAGCGACATATTTTGGCAAAACACGTCACTAATGACAATATATAAAAACAAAAAAATATCTACCATGGTCTTTTATGCATTACACATGTTTCATGCATTTCAGCAACCAAATTCTTTACAAACTTAAGGTACAATTTAAGCTACAAGATTTCTTATAGTACATAACCTGTGACCAGGGGCGGGCCCAGGCCTAGGGCCAGTAGGGCCATGGCCCTAGTCGTGGCCCAAGTTTTCTAGGAATAGGTTTTCAATTTTTGGCTCAACAGCGAACAACCTAACAAGGAGAGTTTTGGAAAGACTTCGCTGTCTCGGTGTGTCACTCGAGCCCAGCACCTCCTCTTCCCCCGTTCTCACTCAAGCGTGGTGCCTTCTCTTCCTCTTCCCCATTCTTGCTCGCAGCTACGTTGTCGTCACTGGTGCCCATCGGCCGTAAGCCTGCTCGGCCTTGCGGCCCCCGCCGACCGTCGACGTCCTCGCGACCTTACCCCCTGGCTGCGCGTTTGCGCGCTGCACCTTGGCCCGTCGAGCGTCAGGTGCCGGCCGCCGCCCCGAGCGTCGGAGCCCCGCGCGGCCGAGCACCCGAGCTGCCCGAGCAGGAACTCTGGTACATGAAGAGTGAAGTGATTTTTTCTCTTTATTTCTATTCTTTGCTCATTTTGATTCTAACATCTAGGTTTACAATTTCAATTTTATCATTTCAATGTAGAGTTTTGAACTTTTGGTTCCAGTTAAAATAAGATTTTATAGATTTCCTAATTGATTTATAAGATGAAGAGCACTTGGACTTTAGCATCATGTTTCTCTAGACCAGGTAGGAACAACTATTTTTTTCTGACACACGTATATATAGTCATATAGACTATGGTGTAGCGATCGGTATTCCACCTTTAAAATTTGGCCCTAGTCTTCACTAAACCCTGGGTCCGCCACTGCCTGTGACTACACTGAGTAATACTAAATAAAAAGTATTACAAGTATAAAAGCAAAAAATCTTGATCCACGGTCTTTGTTCAATGAAAGCCTCCAAATCTTATCTATGCATGTGAACAGCCCAGGTAATCTTATGACAATATAAAGACCTTACCAACTAAGATTGAGCTTGTGCAGCGTGCATATCTGCATTTGTAAAACAAAAATAAGCTTGAGTTCAGATGGCAGCAAATATATTTCTCATAATAGCTATGTTTCATACATCACTTCATGCCATAATATTTAAGATGGATTTAACCATACATTTCTAAAAACATTTAAGATGGATTTTTCTCATAATAGTTTCCATCGGTAATGCTAATCCAAACTATAGGTAGCCTCTAAGGTATTAGCTAGCAGCAAGCTAAATAAACAGTGTCATTAAAGGGGCACTTCACTCAAAAGTAAATTGAGTATCAATGAGTTTATACTTCTGCAGCATATTTTGAGGTGCTTTGTTTATTAAAAAACAGCACCAGGTGAAGGAATCATAGTATTAGGTAGTTTTGGTATTATATCTTAGATCTATACCTCTTTCTAGTAATTGTTCCAGAGAACAAACAAGTGTCCGAAAGGCATGGCATCTACAATGAAAAAACAGCACTTAACAAATGATATCTATCAGTCTAAAGGCCAAGAAAATCCGCAGGTGTATTTTAATCATCTCAAAAAATTGTTTGATAAGTCAAACACCTTTAAAACGTGCAAACTGACCAATAATCCCCAATTCAGGGAGCCATCTAGGAAATTGTGGCACAGACTAGTAGTAAGGAGTCATTACAGACTAGATGGAAATTATTTCTATGCCTGTCTCATACAGTTCAACGAAATAATTCATTAGACCATTGTAAGAAAAGGTCGATAGCATAGCATTACTAACCTGCTCATTGTGGCCTAGATCGAGTTGAGACACTTGTGCTCCTTCACGACTGCAATGGCATGGAATTTATGGGCTTCATCAGTTCTTATATACAATTGAAATAACAACTAGATATACATACAAAGAAACTAAAATTAATTGGGTCAGCTCCATCCTCTAACAAGAACTTAACAATGACTAGGAACTTAACAATTGAAAAATAATATTACCAAAACAGGAGTGCGGCTTGGAAATACTACTGAACATTTTAGGTCATTACAAATCTGCAAGAGACACTGAGAAAATATTTGACAAAAACCCTAAACTCAGTCAAGATATATTTACCTTGCTAAGACCAAAAACACTTTGGTCCTAATCCATTCCCGCGTATTTATACCTCAGCAGGTTCCGCTTCTCTTACAAAATAATAAGAATAAAAGATAAGGGAATTCACTTCAAAAGGCAATTGAAGAATGGAGTGAAAGGACAGATATCAATAACTGATGAGCAGATGCCCACTATTCCCAGTTTAGATTTAGATCAGAAGGCTCTTTTGACCGGTATAACTTTCACTTTAACAAAATAGCAAGCTGCAGTTTGGTACTCTGTACATTATAGCAGCAAGTAATTAAGTTCAATCCTAGTACCAAATCATGACAAACCAACACTGTAGGAGATAGAAGCCAACCTCTTGCTTAAGTTTCATAATAGATATAAACCAGTCCACCCTAATGTGTAACAAGCACAAACTAGAGCACTTATATCTCATCTCAGGTCCAATCTTAGGACACAAAACAAATAAAGATAATAGAAAAGGAAGGGGATAGCAGGGAGCAGATTAGGAGAGATTCCATGAGCTATTTTAATCTAGAGGAGAATGAGGAGAAATCACCTGCAAGCCCAGAGGCACCGGCAATGCTGTTGTGCGTTGAAACAGAGGGTAGAGGAAAGGGCTCTGAAGATGCAAATGAATTAGAGCACATTGAGACTAAAAGGTGGTGAAGCTAGATTTGATGGAAGCGCAATCCCACATGGCAAAGTTCAATTTCCTAGGATTATCTAATGGTCAACTTCAAGCATAACTTGCATTGTAAATACAGATTGAAACCAATTAAGCATTGTCAACCAACTGCATTGTAGTATAATTTGCTCATACATCATTGGCCTATTTGTTGTCATCACAGTTCTTAATAATCGTCCATATATACAAAACGATTCAACAAATGGGGATGATTTTAAATTATCCAAGATGAATAATGGAACTTTAGCCTACTGTTTTGAGATTTTCTAGACGCATAACTTCCAGACAGGTTGTACAAAAGAGAAGATAGTTTTGGGATCACAAATAAAGAAAACTCCAAGCTTGGTTATCCTGATATTTATGTACCAACCTTACAGAGGACATAAGAATTCTAGAGCACCACAAATAGTACAGCCTATGCTGCTCGAGTCATTGTACCAACCTTACAGAGGACATAAGAAATGCTAACTGAACTTATATACGTCAAGGTACAAATAGTACAGCCTATGCTTCCATGTTGCATTAACTGAATGCAGTTCTTACTGAAGAAAAAATTTTCAGACCGCCATGTTAGCATTATCAAGTGGGGTCTGTTTTGTAAATTAGCTTGTTGAAATCCAAGTGCTTTGGAAAAACAGTAACTGCAGGCTGTAGCTACACAAGAATCGAAGTTTATGTATGAATACTTAACCATATATAAAATTGGGTCAATTCCAGGACTCAGGCCGTAGGACTACTTTGCCAAAAAAAATAGATCGTTCAATCTGACATGAACAAGCATTACTATCAAAATATAGACAATTCGACACAACAATAAATTTTAGGGTTGTAACTTTCAATTACCAAATATCAAAATTTAGCAGAGTATGTAGGCTTGTGACCAATATCAGACATCCCAATTTTGGTTAATCAATCACATATAGTAGCAGGTACTCATTGTAGAAAGCAAGCACATTCCATACAGTATATTAATTCCATACAGTACAAATCTTATCAAAGTGCTAAAAACACAGCTTAGTACAAATCCCAAAAGGCAATTTACAAATTCCTAAGTGCAAACCTCTAGGAGATGGAGTAAGGTAGTTCTATGTAAGACCTAAAAATATTTTTTTTCAAACATAAATAGGAATAATAAGGTAAGCATCAAACATGACTCACAAGCTCTGGAGATTCGGAGGAAGATTATAAGCAATATCACTGCCTCCATGGTTATTGTTGCTCGTATAATTGGATCAGTTAAAATCGATCCATGGATCCATCCATCATCTAATCAGAGAGGAAAGTCAAGCAATTAATAGCAGGTATTTCTATGTTAGCATTGGGATAGAAATTCAAAGATCACATCTACTCCTGTATGCTTGTTTGTGTTTTGAGACTGATGATGCTAATCTAGACATATATTTCTAGTGTACAAGCAAATAGCTCTGTTGTTTTTGGACACAATAAGGATTGCGATTGCAGGCAGGCTTACATCTGAGAACAAAATCTTGTCACTGCTGCTCACTATCTTCTCTGGTGCTTCCTTTTCTGCACGAAGTACCTAAACAACACAAAAAACACTTGAGTTAGCTAACAAAAAAAAAGGGGAGGGGTACCTAATATGTGTTTCATGCCTTTGTTTTAAGGCCTAATTAAGATCTCAGATTGTACAGGAATAAAGCACAAGGGGAAAATGGAGTTCTTAAAGAAGTAAAGCCAACATTTATGATACGAGTATAAGCCTAAACACATGAAGAACTGTAGGCACACTTCCGTCAAAGCATTTTTCTTTTCCATGTGTGACACTACTCATTTCTATGCCCAATAAACTAAGTATCTTGATCTGAATGGTATCTGCAGAAGTGCAGCTAGTGGATTTTAAACAAATAACATAGTGACTCTAAGCTGCTTCTCTGCTCCAAGAGAGCAGACTGAAGATATATAGCAAGATTAGAGGAAAGCAGCTGATTAGAAGTAACAGGTAAAAGAATAAAGAGCTAATCTCACAAAAAATGCTATATATTCTGAACATGAAGATTGAAGAGGCACCCGGCAACTCAAGGTCAAGATAATTAGTTCAGCTATGCTAGTGCCTAAAAATGTAGGACTGCAATTTGTGCAACTAGAGGTGCAGCGAAGTGATAAGGCAGAGAAATTAGAGGTAAACACCTGCAGGCTTGAAAAGAAGAATCCTAACATGTCATAGAGCTCAGTTTGTAGCCTCCTTGGTGTTGGTGATGACAATGGTAGCACCATTCTCCCTGCTGCCGTTAGCAGGCCAGGCCTAGTACAGTAGGAAGGGGTATGCTCACAAATCACAATAGCAGACAAAGGCATGGATTTGTGGTCTTCACCATTGTTCAGGCTAGCTTGGTAATCTAACCTAAATCCACCTTGTGAACCACTGGTTTGGGCACTAAAATCATAGAGAACCAAAAATCCAAAGCAGGATAAGCTCGAGTTTCCCTGAGGACACGAGCAAATAGCAATAATGCAATGGAACAGCCGAAGGGGGGCCTAAGAAGACCCAAAAAAGTGTTCTCACTGGCACGTGGAGGTGCGTCGAGGAGCAGCATCTCGTTCCCTGCCACCCCGTCCCCGGAGAGCAGGGAGCTGGTCTGCTGCTGAGGCCGTAGCGCTGCACTCCTTCTCGGGTCGGCGCATCTCAAGGAAGAGCGCGAGCTCCTCATCCTTCTTCTTGATGACGGCACCGAGAGTCCAGCCCCTAGCCTCGCCATCCGTTACTCCCACCCGGTGCTGCATCGACGTCACTCCAACAACACGGCCTATGGCGATATTAGGGTTCTAGCAAGCGAGATCTGTGGCACCGAGGAATGAGGTGATGCCGAATCTCCCTCCTCGCTAGATCCGCCATCGGCCAGGGCTTCCACCTGCCCGAGCCGCCAGCTCACCAGATTGCCCAAGGGCCGTGCCCAACGCTTGCCCTCCGGCGGGCTGCCTCCTCACCAGATCCGGCCTCCATGGAGCCGTCTGGTTGGGGGGAAGGGGAGGAGGAGGGGCGGTGGCGGCGAAGGAGGAAGATGGGAGGTCACGGCGGTGGAGGAAGCAGGGAGGTGGTGACGGCCAGCGAAGTAGGGGAGACGAGAGAGATAAGGGACGAGACGGGGGAGACGAGAGAGGGGCGAGGGGGCTGAACGGGATTCCGGACTTGAGTTCTCATTTGACCATACTTCATAATTTTTTCAGGTCCGGCAGACATGAGTTATTGAAACGTGTCACTCGTAGGAAGCTCCTGTTGTCAGTGACGCATCTAGTTGGAAGCGCGTCACCCGTTTTGTTTATTTGCTATGGGCAACGGCATACCAGTGACACGTTGCGTTCACCCGCGTCGCTGATCACATAATAGTGACGCGTTTTAGTTCTGAGTCACTAATTAAAGTGTCTCCTTTGTACTCTTTTGGCATAGTGGACGGCATGTGCAGTTGCGCTGGCCACAGCTGCCGCACAGCAGTCGCCGCCCGCCTGCACACCGCGGCCCTGCGGTTGCCACCCCGCTCAGCACGTGCGTAGTCATGACCCATGCCGACCACACACTCGCCACGCGTGACGGACGCTAGCCATGCGTTTCGTCGCAGCCCCGTGCCGGCCACCACACTCGCCACCTCCGGCCGGGCGCCGCGCCGTGCAGGACCGGCTGCAAACGAGGAAGACGAAGACGAAGGCATCTTGGGCTAATGGGCTGAGATGGGCCGGGTGCTGAGAATGTGGCTCCACTTAGGCCGGCCACGTTTTTGGGAGGTAATGAGAAGCTTTCCCTCATGGCTCCAACTCGCTCGGAGAGGATCCACAGTGATAGTGACGCCTGTCCCAGATGACTCCATGGAGCCCACCCAACTAGGACCATTTTGTGCTGAAATCCTAAAACCAACCCAACCAAAATCACTGCTGGTAGACTCGATTCAGGAGGTGGTTGTCCCCGCTATAAGCATGTGCGCTTTAAAAATCACAGACGTGCTTGATTTTGTTGCCTGTCTTAGTCTTGGCTATTAACCAAAAATCAGGAAAGATTAAGGATGGGAGCAACGGCGACGTGGCCAGTGACCACTATCATCGTTACAAGGTAAGCACACATAGAGACATTTTATCCAGTGCTCATGTATCTTTTTTAACGCTGCATAAATCACTAAGATGAGGTGTTCGGCAGTTCCCTCCATAAAGTAAAATCTCACTCAGTCTGCACTGCAGGAGGACATAGAAATGATGCATTCGATGGGCCTCGACTCCTACAGATTCTCATTGTCCTGGTCGAGAATACTTCCAAGTGAGCTCTTTCTCAAAATCTCATGAGTTACACCAGCTGTCAATATAATGCCTTTTGGTCCAGCACCCAGCTCGACAACACACAACGAATCCTTCCTTAGTACCAGCGTTTAACTTAAATTATATGCTTATACCTTTCAAATATCCCTGGTCAGAGGGTCGCTTCGGAGGTGTTAATCCGGCAGGCGTTAAATTCTACAACAGCCTCATCAACGGCCTGCTAGGAAAAGGTATGCATTCTTTGTTATGTTATTATGTAGCCAGCTACCTCCCTCCACAAATGCCACCCTGCAAAACAAGCAAGCCTTTCAGTTCAATCTCTTTCATTTGGGCCCAGCACTTGATAAGCTTGGTTAGCAGGGATACAACCATTTGTGACGATCAACCACTATGACATACCCGAGGAACTCGAAGAAAGATACGGCTCCTGGTTGAGCCCAGAGATTCAGTAAGCCCATATTATAGCGTTATCTACGAAGATGCAGTAAGCTCATATATGTGGTTGTTTCTGCATTTCTGTTCAGGGAGGACTTCACCTACTTTGCTGAGCTTTGCTTCAAGATGTTTGGTGACCGAGTAAAGCACTGGGTTACATTCAATGAGCCAAATCTTATGGTAAAGCTCGCATACTTCGTCGGGGGATTTCCACCCAGCCACTGTTCCGAGCCGTTTGGGAAATGCGATTCTGGGAATTCAACAACTGAGCCCTACATTGCAGCGCATAACATGATATTAGCTCATGCAAAGGCGGTCAACATCTACAGAAAGAATTACAAGGTAAAAAAGACACATTTGGATCAAAAGGGAGTGGGGGCTAACCGTGTGCTTACTCTTAAATCCTCATGGAAGTTGTATAAGTTGTTTTCCTTGTTCTCCATCCTTCTCAGGCCAAGCAAGGTGGCTCTATTGGAATTACACTACACATGAGATGGTATGAACCACTGAGGAATATCAAAGAGGACCACTTGGCAGTAAGCCGAGCTCTGTCTTTCGATACTGCATGGTATTAGTTGATTCAGTAAACCTTCCATCATACTAGTATTTTAATATCTGAACTGACTTTTTGGTCTTCGCGGTTGAATGCTCACTTGATGATATATGCTAAAACAGGTTCCTGGATCCCTGGTTCTTTGGTGACTATCCTCACCAAATGCGCCAAATCTTAGGTCCAAACTTGCCGAAATTCACAGAAGGAGAGAAGCAACTACTGAGAAACAAAATTGACTTCATCGGAATAAATCACTACGATACATTCTACGTTAAGGATTGCATATATTCTCTATGTGATTTGGACCTCTACACTGTTGAAGCTTTAGTTTCTGAATCAACAGAACGAAATGGGATACCAATTGGAAAACCGGTAAAAGTTAGCACTGTACATTGCATTATTCTATTCAACAAGAATCCTATTTCCAAATTGAAGCACAACCTAACACCGCTATATTAATATTACAGACACCAGCAAACAGCTATGTGGTTCCAAGCTCTATGGAGAAGTTGGTCATGTATTTAGAGCAGAGATATAAAAGCATACCTTTGTACATCACAGAGAATGGTGGGTTACTAGGTTTGGTAAAATTTACATATTAGCTACAAAACATATGCCTTTCTACAGAACAATGATTCACTTCTATGCATCTTTATATATAGTACACTTGTAGTACACTGGTACCATAATAATATCTGTATGGACCTCTTGATCTCCCTTTTTGGTCTTTCAGGTTACGCCCAAATAAGCAACAGCAGCACCACTGCAGAAGAATTAATTAATGATACTGAAAGGTCATGTTACATTCGTGACTACCTCACTTACTTGAGCTTTGCAATAAGGTTGTTGCATTCCTCAATTATCTTTTTCATGTAAACTGCTCTGCAGCCAGGTAATAACAAAACTTTGCTACTTCTGTGCAGGAAAGGAGCAGATGTGAGAGGTTATTTTGTGTGGTCTTTGATGGATACCTTCGAATGGAACTCTGGTTACACCGTAAAGTATGGTCTTTGTCATGTGGATTTCAAGTCACTAAAGCGAACACCAAAATTGTCTGCTAAATGGTACAGTAAGTTTATCAAGGGCTATGAACAGATAGAGATGGCCTCTGAAGAATCACCTAAGCATATGGTTTCCTAGCACGGAAATACAGAATTCTCAAGGTCCATGTTTGTATTTGATTATTGAGAAAATTTCTTATTTGGCCCTCGATGAAACTTCCCTTTCTTCTTTGGCCCTGAAACAAATTTTATTACCTATTTGGCCTCACTTGAAGTTTTTTTTCTAATCTGGCCTTACCGTGAGATCTGTCAAAGTTTACCGTCATTGAGTAGGATAGTTTTGTTTTTCAAATCTGGCCGAGGATTTAGTAGGAGATTACAATGAGCACAAGAAGCAAAAGGAGGCTCATTTTGACTTTCATGTGCCTTCATTGTAATTCCATGTGGAATGTCGGACTTTTAATGTGAACTTGATGTATGTGTCGAACTAGTGCACTGTGAAAATGATGTATGTGTCGAACACTATGTTGAACTATGTGCTCTGTGCCCCTTTTGAATTTCTAGATGATGAACTTGTCTAAATTGTGTGCTATGATCATTTTTTACTATAATGTTGGAGATCTGGATGCTTAAAACTATTTTGTTACGAAAATTGGGTTCAAAGACTACTCAATGTTATGTTGTTATGTTGCCTGTGTGCCCTTCGGTTTTTCATAATGTCTTAGGGGCAGTCTGATCATTTCATGTACCACTTAACGATGTTAGAGGCAGGAGATGACGGTAAGGCCAGATTGGAAAACAAAACTTCAAGTGAGGCCAAATAGGTAAGAAAATTTGTTTCAGGGCCAAGGAAGAAAGGGAAGTTTCATCCAGGGCCAAAGAAGAAATTTTCTCTTGATTATTTGGTAAACTTCCTCATGTCCATGTATGCCAGTGCCATAAACTCTAAGCATTTTTTTATCAAATCATGAATGATGCAAACTGTAAGCATTGAATGATGAATGATGCAAACTGTAAGCATTGAATCCACACATCAAAGGTAATCAGCAATTGCTTGCACAATCTAGTAAACATACGTATTGTCCCTTGAAGAATGGAAGTCCTCGATAAAACAATACCTCAGCATATGGCATTTGATACAGAAAAGACATTAATTCATTATTTTGTTGATCAAATCATTCTTTCACAAATCTCCTCTGAAGCTTTTGCAATAAAGTCCTCATTCAAAGTTATAAATTAGAGTAAATAGCGTAAATCAAGACACCAATTCTATATTGTTACCAAGGTTTTTGAAGCTGTATTTCTTAAGAATGGCATATAACAAATTACATATACCCAAAGACTCTAGATGCAAAAGTTCTTCCTCAGTATACTAAAGTGAACTAATATATATCATGCCCTTCATATGAAAAACTATACATTAGATTTTTAACTGAAATGCTAGATGTTTCACTATCAAATATATTTGCCATCGACATATATCATGTGAAAGCCAACTAAAGCTTTTTGGCTGTAGAAAGAACTGCATCTACTTGTAGCAACAACTCTTCATTGCCACCAAGAAGGCTAGAACTATTCTGTCTGTGTGGGAGTAGCAGGGGGAGATGACATAGGTGTAGTCGTCACAATTGTTGATGAAGGTTCCCTTAGAGACTTTGTCCCCTTATCATCACTGGCTTCCGTTGCAGCTCTCTCCTTAACCTTTTGGGCTCTTTGAACTACTTCCTCCTATATGTATATGTATCATATACATAAGAGAATTCAGTAGCATGTGGCGTAGAGCCAGGGTTACAGAGAAGAAAAAAAATGAAGAAATCCGAAATGGCAATTTTCCACTATATGTAATGCAGCTATCAATAATGACGCAAAACAGTTGATCTATGTGATATCTCCAAACAAACCCATCACACTTTACCTTGGGCATCTGGACTATATAGTTCCCCAAAATGAATGCAGAACCATTTCCCTTCTGCAAATTTTCAGGACATGTTTAACTCCACCTAACCCAGGGTACATATCTACTTTTACAATTGGTAGCCTATTACACTTACGCCCATTTTGCAGTTCAATGCTCATTCCTTGTTGAATGACTTTGGTTTTATAAATTTTGGTATTTGAAAACTGAAATACATGTAAGTTAAACATGGTTCAAAACACATCATCGAGATGTCAATTAAAAGAGCTCATTGGCTAATTGACATGGAAAACGAAATATGTAAGTGCTCATCTGGAGCAAGGATTGTGTCGTGCAGTACCTGGAACTCCAGCACCTGCTTCTGCTGCTCCGCCTGCCACTGCCCGACGACGTTGAACACCTCGCCCACCACCGACTCGACCCGCTCCGTGAGCGCCTCCGCGAAGGCCTTCCCGAGGAAGAAGGCATCAAGGACGGTCTTGCTCTCGTTGTCATCTACGCGACGACACCAGCAAGTGCACACAGTAAAGCCCAAGCTCCAATCGGACTGCCCTTCTGCTCCCCACCCCACGTCAGAGAGGTTACCTGGTTTCGGCTCAGGGCGCGTGCCGCCGCTGCTACTCCGGGCCATGAATCTGGGGAGCTGTTGACGCTTAATTAGGTCAGCACACCAACAAGGAGCTAGTTCGCTCGATGTAGGGCCTAGCCGACTTTGAGGTCGGCTGGCGCCTAGGGGATGTCCGCACCCGGACCTTTTGCCTCCAGTGATGAGCGCGATACGCAAGACATGTCGCTGGAGGAGCCTCGCAGGGAGTGCGATACATAAGACATGCCAGCGAGGTCTCTTGAGACCCGAAACCCCACACACCCGGTGTAACACCCCTGGTGTTAAGCGAAACTAAAAAACTTGATCATGTCATCATCAAGCATCATAAGCATCCTTAGTATCTAATCATGTATTGCATTCACTAAAAGCAATGTTACATTGTTGGTTATGCAATGCATATGTGTGGTGTTTGTGCTAGAACCAAAAATAATTCCAAGGTACTTTGTGACCTTCTATTTTTAAAATTCACTAAAAATACTTGGAAATATACCTTAATAAACTTTGTAGTGTAAAGGGTGTACTTTACACTAGGATCAAGTGTGGGGTATGAATTCAAGTCCAACCAATTAAAAATTGAACCTCAAAATTGAAATCAGAAGTAAAAACCAACATTTAGACAATTATGCCTAAGTCTTGGATTTTGATTTTGAATTCAATTTTTGAGGGATTATTAAAATGAATTTCATAAACAAAATTGTTCAAACATTAGTATCATTTGTTAGTATCAAGTTTGTACTACAAGATGGTACTATTGATTGAAAGGGTTGCTGGTTGATTAATCACTAATTAATTCCCTAAGATAGCTAACCAAATCAATTTTCAAACCCTAATTGAATTTTTAAAATCAGTTTCAAAGTACTCTAGTTCCTCATCTTGTATCTCTCAATCCAGTGAGATTTAGAGCTTATTTCTTAAAGCAAATATGAAGCCTATATCAAGATGAACAAGTTCTATTAAGGAAGATCTTCTTGGTTCTGTTTGGAATCAAGAGAAAGGAGGAGAAAGGGAGGGTTTTAGTCGGTGAATAGTGAAACCGGCAGCAGCGTCTCTGCTTACTTCATCAGCAAGCCGCCGCCCTCCAGCGCCGCCTCTGTGCGCGTGGACATGCAGCTGTTGACGTGTCCAAGTTCAAAAAGCTGCTGGTGTTTCTCGTTGCTTTGACCCCGCCGTTATAATGCGGCCACGGGCCGTCTCGCTCTTTCCCTTTTCTCTGCTCCGCCACCGACAAGCTCGACTGGTTAGCAAAATTCGTCGCCGCCGTAGCACCGCCGTCCTCCAGCTCACCTAGCTCCGCCTCGCCGTTGCATAGCCCCTTGACCCACTCGCAGCGCCTCGCACCGTCGGAGTTGCTCGTGCTGCCGTTTCCTACCGTGGCAGCTTGCCATCGCTGCCATGCGTGCCCTCTCCGTGGCTAGCCCACTCCGGAGATCCTTTTGCCACACCGTTCGATGTTTTAGCGTCCTTGCTCACCGATGTTGCTCCTAGAGCTGACAGTTGCTCCATTCTTCCACAGGTCACGCTGAAACGCTACCTCGCCATCGTGTAAGCGCCGCCGCAACCACCCTCAACGACGGCAGCCGCCTCTGCTGCTTCCCTGCTTCAATCATCTAGCTTCGCGTAATCGTGGTGAGCTCCTAGTTGTGTTGCTCGCCTCTATTTTACCTCGACCAGCCCTTCTGGCTGGCGCGCCGCTCGCCTCGCTGCCGTGGTCGCCATGGTTGTGGCCAAGCTCGCTCGGAGCCGTAATCCACTGAACCACCACCTAGCATAGATGCGTTAGGTCATCGGGAAGTCATTGGTCCCATTTCTGCTGCTGAAGGTCTCGCCGTCGTTGTGTTCCACCTCGCCAAAGTGCCGCCGGTCACCATGGTCACCGTCATGCTAGCTTCAGTGTCATAGAGGTTCAGTTAGTACCCAAGATGGATGCACGAGGTCGAGGAGTTCGTGTAGGTGCAAACCCAGCCGCCGAAGACATCGTCGCCGGCGAGGAATCACCGGTCAACGGCGGTGTCCGCCGCGGTAAGTGCGGGGGCACTGTTTCGCCGACCCAGGCCCAGTTGTCAGTCCTTGGGCTGGTGAGGGACTGAGTGCAAAAATATTTTTCCTTCGTTTTATTATTTTTAGAAATGTTTAAAATGTGCTGATGTTTGTTTAATTCATATAAAATTGTAGAAGGGTGATAAAATCATGAATATTTTTGTGTAGCATGTTCATGATGTGGTCTACCTAGAAAAAAATATGAAATTGGCATTTTCAGTACTTTTGGTATGCTTCAAAATTACCTCTTTTAATTAATAAATGCAACTTTAATGAATTTTATAGACTAAAATAATTATGTTTTAATCATGAAACTTTTTGTGTAAATGTTATGTGTTGTAACCTAGCTCCACAAAAAAGTTTGGTATTGTTTTGATATTTTTTTTATTATCCACTTAATTACATGCCTTTAATTAATTAATTAATGCTAAAATAATTAGGATAAACCATAAAATGACTTAAGTGTGATTTTGGGTTGATTGTAGACCTTGGGACACAAACATGTTTGATGTTCCTTGGCAACTTGATCATTTTCATGTTATGCTCATATTAAACTGGCTAATAATAATAAATATTGCTATGTGAATAATTAACCAAACTTAACCGCGAAGGAAAGTTGTATTCAAGTTAACTAGCTTTGTTTAGTCAAATCAATTCATGTTTAATACATCATCATTATAAAGCATGCATCTTTACTTACGTTTAGTGAACGCGAGTGGAGATTCTTTTATTGAGCAAGAGAAGGGTTTTCTGTTAGTGGATTGAATCTGTATCTGTGATTATTCTAAAGTGACTGACAGCCCCAACACCGAAGGCAAGCCCCGGAGCATAACCTCTTTCCTTGTGTTTTATAAATGTTATTCACTTAAGTCTTATGTTTGATGCATTTAAGTAAAATAAGAGTTGTTTAAATACCTTTTGCTGCATGCCTACCTTGATATTTCAATACCATCCTTGTCACCCTGTTTATAGTAGTAGGTTAATGATGCTTAATTAGTCATGCTTAGTAAATAAGAGTTAAGAAACAAGATGGTTTCAAATGTTTTTTACCCAGGGAATGCCTTGTGGATTAATGATGATCATGAATTTAATCTGAGAAGACTTCCTCCCCCTTCATTGATTGCTTGATGAAGGGTTCTCCGTACCCGGGGGAGTGAGTACGGACTTCTCCTTGGGCACCCACACCTTCTTCTTTTTCTTTGTTGCTAGTGTGGTGATGGACTTTGGAGCTTCCTTGAGTGTCTTCTCTACCTTCTTTTTAGAAGGTGAAGGAACAACCTTCGGACTTACCTTTGTATGTTTGGAGTTGTTCTGCTCCAGCCTCTTGTTCTTCTCCTTGAGGCCATCCACCAGCTGAGGTTGAATTTCAACCTCGGCTATGCCCTATTGATTCAGACCGTATTTGATCCGAATCATGGAGCATTGCTCCGGCTGTGCCTGCAAAACAGGGTTGCGCTTTTGTTTCCCAGTCCGCTTGCTTTTGGGGTGATTATACATTTTATACCCATTGAATGGACATATTAATATTTTATCTTTAATATGAAAATGAGCGAACCCCATTCCTACATGCAGTTCAGCATGAGTGGTATATAGGAATGGTCTCCATAGAAGAAGAGGAACTTCCCTGTTTGGGCCCATGTCAATGATGACAAAGTTGGTGGGGATGTACTGGTCCAGCAGCCTTACCAGTATGTCATGTACTATCCCCACTGGCTCACGTGACATTTGATCCACCATCTGCATTCTGAAGTCTGCGGGGTCCAAAGGACCTCCCAGAACTTTATCAAATGTTACCTTGGACATCACATTGATGCTAGCACCAAGGTCGTAGTAGGCGTTCTCAATGACATGTGGGCCAATGCCAATGTGATTGTCGGGCGGCCTGGGTCTCCTTGCTTGGTGATGAAAGCTGGGTCCACGAAGTAGCCATGCCTTTTCTGGGATCTACATTTAGCTTTAACTGTGCAGACAGGGTTAACTGATTCGAATTGGACTTCGGGTTTCCCCGAAGTCTTTTCCGAATCAAGCACAGGAATTGCAGCCGCCAGTTGAGCTATTTGTTTCTCTAAGTGTTTGTTAAAGCTCAACAGCATTTGGACAGTTGCCAACAATCCCTCAAGTTTAGTATTTATATTTTCTAAGATTTTATCATTATTACTAATCTTTTTGGTGAGATTTTCATTTATTTTAGCTTGGCGTAGCACCAGATCCCTAAGTGAAGGTTGGTTCAAACTACGATTAGAATTGAAATTCGAATTACCTTGGAATGGTGGTCGGGGTTGGTTACTCCAGCCATTATTGTTGCCTCCTCCTTGTTGGCAAAACCCATTGTTGATGTAGGCGGCGTCTTCGCGGGTCTCTAGGCAATCATTACCTGAATGGCCAACATTCCCACAGATCTCGCATGTCATCTGTGAGTCCAACGCACTGACGGTGCCAGTGTTGGTGTTCGTGGCACGCTCATCAAACTTCTTGACGAGCAAGTCTATTTTTGCAGCAAGCATATCCGCCTCCTTCACGGTATGCAAGCCTTTTTTGTGTTTTAGCTGGGGTTCTGTCCTCGCCCCAGCCCTGATTTGTCACCATCTTTTCAATCAAGGTCGTGGCCTCATTGATAGTGAGTGACAGAAATGCGCCTCCAGTAGCTGCATCTAGGTGCCCCCTTGACATGGGTGTTAACCCATTGTAGAAACTTTGGAGCACCAACCAGCTTTCCATCCCGTGGTGGGGACAGGCTTGGATGTACTCCTATAGCCTCTCCCACACCTCCAGTATGGGTTCCATTTGTGTTTGCTGGAAATTGGTGATCCTTCCTCGCAGAGCATTGGTTTTGCCCATGGGAAAGAATTTGGCAAGGAACTCAGCAGAGCATTTGCTCCATGTGTCAACAGCAGCCTTGTCCTTGTAGAACCACTATTTCGCTTTCCCCACTAGGGAGAAAGGAAACAGACGGAGCTTGACAGCCTCGGGTGCGACGTCCTTGATGACGATGGTGTCGCACAGTTCAAGGAACTGTTGTAGATGAGCATTGGCGTCCTCACTAGAAAGTCCACAGAATGGACTCGCCTATACCATTGTGATCAGGCCAGTACGGATCTCGAAGTTCTTGTCCCCAAGGTTGACAGCGGGCCCGGTAGGCACGTTGGCAACAGCCGAAACAGAGAACTCACGGAGAGACTTCTGGGCCATGGTAGTAGTAGTAGTCGATATAGACGTGAGTGGAGCGGTTGTCGGTGGTATGGCAGAGGAAGTAGGGGCACAAGTCCTCTTCTTCCTTAGGAGTGCAAAGAATGTCCTAATGAGTAGTAGAGGGTTCTAATATAGTTAGTATGCTATGAGCTAAGTTAACATATATGCTCACAAGGTAGTGCTAAGTATGTGTGTATTAGATCCGGAGACTACTGAGTACTGGTCTGCCAGCAACCCCGAATAGCATATTTACGAACTCCTACACCCTAGCCGAACATGGGGGAATACAAGGGATGGACAGGGCTATCACCACCTGCCCACCTACCCCTCGGCCGTGGACTAGGCATGCAAACACCCGCCAATATGTACCCGGGCACCATGCCCGCATATATATTGACCACCCTAGTACCCCCCGGGTCCCCGACCCTTCGGTTTGACAGGTAAGAGACTAGGATGTACCCGTAAGCATGATGAACCATCTCCCCACACACAAGTAGCTCTACTCATGACACATATGTGAGTGTAGCACCTAGGTTAGCTTAGCATATGAATGATATATAAACTATAGACTAATCTGCACATCACAAATATACTAAACAAACCATACATAACCATATATGAAATACTCACAACACATGGAATATAAACTAGTACACATGTCATGAACATATCAATATGACTATATTCTAGTTCATAGCAACAACTATATGAATATAAGAACAAGACAGTATGATAGAACATGATGATCATAAGGTAGAAAGAATCCAACTTTATTCTCACCAATATTCCACCAAGGAGTCAAGCTCTCCTTGTGGCTTCTCTACTTCTCTTTCTACTTTCCTAATCTATGCTAGCTAGTGAGAGTGAGGTAGAGGGAGAGAGGGAGCTCCTTGAGCTAGAGAGAGTGAAGAGTGAGGGAATGTAGTGTGGTGTGTTGAGTGTGTTGTGTGTTGTGTGAGGGGGGTGTGCCCTCCTTTATATAGGAGCTTGCGCTGGCTCCTTAAGGTCCAGGTTCGCTGAACCCACCCCCGCACCATCCTCCTAGTAGTGAATGCTGTCGGTGAGTGAAGAACGTGCCGAGGCGGTGGAGTGCAGGCGCGGCCGCATCTATTGGGAGTATGCCCTAGAGGTGATCATAGAGATGATTGTATTGCCTTGTATCCATGACATATTATGAGTCCATTGAATATCCATTAAAAAGAACTTGTATCGATTAGCAATTATGTGAATTGTTTGTGAAACTCTTTTACTTGTATGGTTATTCTAGAATGGTCCCAGATCGGAGTTCATGTTAGGACGCACATGAATATTAGATCAACACATTATTAGTTGATGACTATGTTTCACAAGTCATAGACATAGGGATGTCGAACTAATAATGTGGGCACATGTGTGACATGTAGGCTGGACTGACTCAACGTGAGATGTTGTTATTGTCTCGATTCACATCATGTATGTTATGTTCTTAGACCTGAGATTGTTGTACGTACTCAAGATGTGAAATGACCTACTTAGAGACTATCAAACGCTACTCCGTAACTAGGTAGTTATAAAGGTAGTCTTCGGGTTTGTCAAGAAACATGCTGTGAGACATAGACAATCAAGATAGAATTTACCCCTCTCTATGTGAGAGAGATATCAATGGAACACTCTAATGATTGGATCAACAAATGTATGGTCGTGCTTAGGTTAAGTGTTAACCTATGAGTTGGACCAAATATCATGTGGCAAAAGGAATGACATGTATATGGTTTGTGGTGGTTCATCTGATATGATCTTTGCGTACACATAGAGTTGACATGTTTTGCTAGAGACCTCTATCAACTAATGGCCGAGTAGGAGTACTCGGGCCACGTCTATGTGTGCGTGAACCCATAGGGTCGCACGCTTAAGGGGCTAGAAGCCTAATTCGGGTTGGACCCGAATTTGACTAGGCTTAGGGTTTTCTAATTGGGCCTCCAACTTGGGGCTGATTAGAGGCGCCTATATAAGAGAGGGAGGGGCACAGCCAAGGGGATTTCACGCCATTGAATAGCCACCATCGCCCCCCCCCCCACGCTCACGCCTACGGCTCCTCGCGGACCTAGCAGTCCGGAGGCGCAACGCTTCTTCTCTGTGCGTGTGGGATACCTTGGAGGTGCTACATCTAGAGCACAAGGACAAACCACACGAGAGGGATGATCCGCAAGTGGAGGGTGGACGTGACGGATGACCACGCAACTGCACGGCACTACTATGACACGTTCAACTACATCGAGTCGCTTTCGCTGCACCTGCGCGTCTAGTGGTAATCCCGTAACCTATAACTAGCAGTAGATCCTGGTTTATGAGGTCAAAAATTTTGATTTAATGGCTAGCGTAGCACCCTCATAACCCTACAGCGTCTTGGGCGCGTGCACCTAGGGTGAGCCCACCTGCCTCCTCCTTCGCATGGCTTTCTCTCTACTGGGCCTAGAGTCCTGTGTCGAGGTGGGCTAGCCCAGTTGTGATCATTTGGTTGGGCTTCTTCCCTCTTGCCTTCTACGCTTTCCGAAAAAACATATTTCTGACGTATTCCACCTGTATTTCATATGATTTCCTGCAAGGCAATGAATACTAGGGTACAAATGGAAATACGTTAGTAGTAATGTATATGTGTGTAGAATTATGTAGTTCTCCTTTTTAGATGAATGTTGGCGGTATAAATATGTCGATAACGACTGCCAACACTGGTTTACAAACCGGCCTGGCCAGTTTACAAACTAGCCTGATCGGTTCTGCTGTAGTCCGGTGTAGAAAATCTTTCAAAAATTATAATTAATTCATCTAGACTCCAAATGAGGCAAACCATATATGTTTTTCATTCAGCTCGACGAGGGGAACGAAATGTATCAAATCATGCATTTGAGGAACTTGCCCAAACCGGCCTGGCCAGTTTGGGAACTGGACTGGCTAGTTTGGGAACCGGACTGGCCAGTTCCAGCAGGGCCAGCACCTCTGAAACGCTGTTTCTTTGTCCAGGCTTCAAATGGGATGATCCAAATATGTTTGTTGACCGTCTCGACAATAGAAACATGATGGCAGAGTCGATTTTATGCTTTGGTCACTTTTGGTTGTCAACATATGCCCCTTGATTTTTTAGGTGAAGCTTTAGGTGAACCTAAAAACAAAGAAAACTAAATAGCAACAATGTACAACTCATCGGCTATCTAGCGACAAAGGACAATGTATACATCAACCATATTTGTTCTAAGGGTGATACATGTATCGGCCATTGCCTGGACATCCCTCAAGCTTCTTGCCAGGTTCTTGGAAAATATTTCTTCAAATGTCCGTTAATCGCTCTAGGGAGACGTTCACCTTGCAATGTCTCCAGCATGTATGAATTTCCAAATGTCACTTTATCTTAGGAGCCGATTGATGTGTACAACAAACACTTTCATGGACTTCTCCTATGGCCACTCTATCCTGATCATCATCCAAGTATTTAAGCAACAAATCTTCAGTTGTTCTCCTATATAATTCACCATTGTGCAAAATAAATTTGAAAGCTCTCCGCCGAATAAATTTGAAAGCAACAAATCTTCGGTTGTTCTCCTATGAACTTTAACACTTGGATTACGTAAATATGCAACAATAGAAGCCCTCCAATCACATGAATCGGCTTTAGCATCAATAAGGAGCAATTTAAGTCGATCTGAGGAAAATCCTAAAGGCAAACTGGCTTGGCCGGTTTCTGGAACCGGCCTGGCCGGTTTCTGGGGGAACACAATAGAACTGGCCTGGCTAGTTTGGCAGCCTCTAGAACAACAATGCAGTGCATTGGCTCCCTTTTGATGTGAAATTCCACCCACCGATGTCATAATCTGATGCTTGTTGAGCCCACATGTTAGCTTTATGATTCTCATGCCCCGAATTTGGCGAATTTTAAATTTGGCAAATTGCTTGATGATATCAAGGCACTTGTCAAAATAAATATACAATGACCCTTCTAAGCATTGATACACACTCGTGACTTGCTGCACGATCAGTAAGAAATCACCAAAACCTAGAACATGATCATGTCAGCATCAAGACATCACAACACCGATACACCCTCTTTGGCAAAAATATATGATGTGAATGAAGCTCCTCTCCTAAATGCATGAAGAATCGATAGTGTTGATAGATACTCCTTGAGAAGCATGATTAACTTTATAATCAGTTTCTGACTCTTGACCTACAAACGTCGGCCATGGGCTAGTGCCAATCCCAATCTCAACTAATATCCACATGGGTTGGCCGACGTGACGCCTTGTCCAAACATAATTTACACAACATGATGACATGGAGCTGATCATCAATCGGTTCTAGAGAAATAGGAACAAAGCCTCCTTTAGTGACTCAAAACCAGCAAGGTCTCTCTAACAAGCAAATCACATCATCATGCACCCCAAGCAAAGAGGGATCGGCCATGGCATAAGCCGATGAGTCTGCATGGACAATCTCAACTTTATTATTTACCCACTGAATGAGGAATTGGTGCAAGATAGAAGGCACACATCAATTGCCATGAATCCATTCACGTCCAAGTATCAAACTGTAGCTCTCTTGCACCTCTGCAATGAAGAAGACGGTGGCTGTTGACGGTAGATAAGTATCATTTTTTAACCTTCAACATAGCATGAAAAAGGACTAAACAATAATTACCACTTAGATATAGGGGCTTTACTGACATAATTCCATGAGTTTTGGTGAATATCTATTTCTGCAGGGTGTCAACTGAAAAGAACCAAGGAAGGCCCATATGTCAGATTTACATAGAGACAACAGGGCCACGCATAACTTTTATGTAATCTGGAAGATATGAGAAGACTCTAGAAACAAACCGAAGGTGAAACGAGCCCCAAAGTCGGGCGGGCGCCCCAAGGGTGGGGGCGAGCGCCCCACCCAGGTAGCCAATCAGGCTCTACCTCACGGATCCTGCCTCTACCGCCTTTGAGGATCAACAATAATCATAGATCAAGGTCGATTTGATCCGAGGGCTGTGGTGCTTCCTAGAGGGCTATGTAAGCAAGGGCCCTGGCCCCTGGAGAAGAGAGTTCAGAAACCCTAATTCATATTTTCTTGTGAGGATCAGTAGGGAGGGGTCCCTTGAATGGATCTCTCTCTTAGGGCACATACAATAGAGATTAGCTTTGTAGTCTCCATGTGAGATTAGAGTTCTTCTAGATTGAGAGAGTTAGAGTGGAGGGATAAGTTGGAGGAAGCCCGGCATGTCGGTGTCTCCTCTCCGGCTTGTAACTACGGGATCAAGTCTCCTAACCTGAGGCTTGGTTCTAGGATTCTTCGGTAATTCAACTTCCAATACTAAGTAAGTATGTTGTTATTATTGTTCTATGGTTTACGAGTTTACTTTATTCTCTTCTATGGTAGAGGGTAGGACAATCGTCTGTAGCATAAGCGTGGTGCTTAGGCTAGAGATACTTGTAGATATCCCCTGTCTGGCCGAATCCGTGGTAGTAGCGCGGGACGTGACTATCCCATTGCTTCCTTTGTACCCCACATCCCATCAGAAGGATTGGTAGGATTAAGTGCCCTGGTTAAGCATCCTCTGTGGTGTTTCTTTTCCATCGGTGCCCTGGTTAAGCATCCTCTGTGGTGTTTATTTTCCATCGGTATGTCCCCATAGACCAATAGTTTCATAGCTTACCATAGGTTAGAACCAGACTATCGTCGTAATCTTCTCTAATCGCTTATATTTTCGCTACCTTCTAGTGCGGCCCAGGGGTTAAGTATAGATTTAGGTTAGTCATTGCACGCTTTCTCCTTGCGGATAAATAAATACGATACTCTGAAAATCTCCCAGGTGAAATGCTCACCGATATCCGTGCGCTTGCGGATCCTTTTCTATGTGCGTTAACAAATATCAACAGTGGCCAATGTTTTGCTCCGATAGTAAGCTTCATCAAGGTGAATCCCTTGGCCGAAATAAAATTTCCTCTGACACCTTTGACCATCCTCTTGGTCTTAATCAGCTCCTCATCAGATCTATCGAGCTTCTTATAAAGTGAATATGGCATTAGATTCACCATGGCTCCGTTATCCACCAACATGTTGTTGACCGGTCTACCATTAATGTGGCCCTTCACATGCAGTGGCTTGAGGTGATTAATGGAGTCTTCTAGCTTCTGAAATATAGCAATCTGAGGTACAAAGCCAAATTGAGTCATCTTATTGTCATTGCCTCAAAAGTAGTAGTTGTAAGGTGAATAATCCATATTACTCCCTGGTCTGACCAGAGACACTTCATAATCCACCAACTCATCTTTTTTGTTGTCATGGGACACCCGAAAACTTGTAGGAACAATAGCATCAATAGCAGGGCCGAATCATCCGAAGATGCATCGGCAGCTGCTGGGACCAGAGGAACCAGCTTGGTCGGTTCGGGAACCAGCCTGGCCGGTTTGGCAGTGTAGGTAGCCAGGGGAACCGGCCTGGCTGGTTCAAGAACTGGCCTGGCCGGTTTAATAGTGTCAACAGGGTAGGAACCGGTCATCTTTTCTCTCTTTTTGCTTGTTTGAGGAGAAATTTGGTGGATCTTGTTGCTCTTGCTGGAGCTTCCTACATCGAGCACACTGGAGTTTGCACCTTTGTGTTCTCGACAAACCTGAAGGACACCATGTTGGTTGGTAGTTCTCAGGAGCCGATGAGTTATTCTGAGCCTCATGATCATTAGCAACAGTGCCGTTTGATGTTTTCTCTATATCAGATTGGTCTAGATTGTCAGTGACAATCAATCCTTTGATTTTTTGACTGGAACACCTACGGAGTTGATTTTGATGATAATATGCTCATCGGCCTTTTCTATAGAATTGGTGAGAACTTTCTTGTCCCTTAACACATACACTTGCTCTGCTGATGCCTTACCCTTTTGTTGGACCTAATTAGTAGGTTCATCCAAAACTGGCTTAATCGATCCTGCCTTGTTGGGGCTCGATTGGCCATAGAATCGGCTATGAGGGACACACCGTTGCTCATTGTGTGCTAAACCAACAGACATCCTCCAATGGTGAGGAATTTGATGCATTAATGGGTAAGGAATCCACACTCCATCTTTATATATGTGCTGCAATTTTTGTTCACAACTAGCTTGACCGATTTGGAAAATCGGTCTTGCTGATTTTTCCTGTCCACTAACAATAAAATTAGTTTGGCCGACTTTTAAAGTCAGCCTAGTTGACCCTTTTTGAACAATAGCGTTAGTGGCTGATTTCTCCTTATCCATGGGAGTTTGGGCTTGCCCCCTGAGCCTAGAAGATTTGAGAGAGATCTTGAGGCTCTCCCGATTACCAATGGACTTTTCTAGCACCACCTCACCATCTAAGACTTTCGTTCCATTCTTAGATGCTCTGGGCTCGCCGATTATCACATTTTTTCTAATAGTGGAATCGGCTTGCTATGGCCAAACTAAGACGGTCGGATTATTTATCTCTAGAGTTTTAGCCAAAGAAAGTGTCTTATTACAAGGTAAAAGATGTGCATCTCCATCATGTGTAGCTTGCATGTCCAATTCTACCTCTTTTGATTTCCAAAACCGATTAATAAATTTCTGTGAATCGGTTTGGGAGGCATCACATGAAGCCTCAGGCACTGGAACAATGCTTGATGACTTTGGAGAGTCAGACAACACCGTAATATGAGGCAATATAGCATGCGGTGCTGCTGTCCCATCATCGGTTTGAGAGGTATGAACTGAATTTGGCATGTATGTAGCAGCAGGAAGAATAGTGGTAACTCCTAAATTGGTCCTATCGGTTTCAAGCACCAAAGTGGCCAATTCGGATTTTTCCTAAAAATAAGCTTGCCATATTGATCAAAATAACAATAAGACAACCTCTTACCAGGAGGTATAGTGCTAGCCCCTCCTAAATCGGCCCTATCGGTTTCAGACGCCGAAGAGGCCAATTTGGATTGACTATCAAAGACAAACCTGCCACATTGACTAGAATAATAGCAAAACGCCTTTCACATTGAGGTTGACTAAAAGCCGGGGCCGATTCACTAATATGTGCAGCATGAGGTAAAGTAACAATAGGAGCATTAAACATCATTTCTTCTAATTCATCAAATTTAGACATAATCTTATTCATAGTATGATGAAGAGGAGAATCTTTAGTAGACCCAAGTGCCTTTACCTCAGCAACTGTTGTAGACTTGATGATGCCCCCATGACCCATTGGACCGGTGAACTCGTTGTTACGACTGTTGCTCCACATCCTGAAAGAGGAGATCAAGACCAGATGCTATCGGTCTTTTGGGCCAGATGCAACGGTAATGATAAACACAAGAAGGATAGATTAGAACCAACAGATTGGCCAGGTTAGAAAGATTGGCTTTGGGATATAGCCGAACCAATCATTCCTAGCGGAGTCAGCAAAAAGTGTGTTGACGCTTAATTAGGTCAGCACACCAACAAGGAGCTAGTTCGCTCGATGTAGGGCTTAGCCAACTTTGAGGTCGGCCGACGCCTAGGGGATGTCCGCACTCGGACCTTGTGCCTCCAGTGATGAGCGCGATACGTAAGACACGTCGCCGGAGGAGTCTCGCCGAGAACACGATACACAAGACACGCCGGCGATGTCTCTTGAGACCCGAAACCCCACACACCCGGGAGGGACCCCGTCGGAGCGTGCAGTGGCTATGGGCTGCTCTAGCCGGCCTAACCGCTCTAGAGCGTCGTCGTCATCGATCCTCTAGTCATGCAGCACCGACGAAGAACGAGGAGAAGAGATAGATAGGAAAAGAGGGTAGAGAGAGATAGTAGATGTGTTTTTTGATGATTGAGGTTTGGATCCTTCAATCGGCCGTTATCCTCTCATATATATAGAGAGAGGTGATGGTCTTATCCCAATAGAAAACAACTCCAGATCGTAATCTCTAAGTTTCCTATACGAAAATACGTCCAAATCCTGACCAAAATAGAGTTTGGGTCGGACTCATACAAGCAAACCGGCCTAGCCGGTTCCCAAACTGACTAGGCCGATTTTCACGGGGCCTGGCAGCCACAGGTGCAGGCAAACCGGCCTGACTGGTTTACAAACCTGCCTAGCTGGTTCAAACTGGCCTGGCCAATTACCAAACCGGCTTGGCCGGTTCTGTTGTAGTCCGGTATAGAAAATCTTTTAAAAATTATAATTAATTCATTCGGACTCCAAACGATGCAAACCATATATGTTTTTCGATCAACTCGATGAGGAGAACGCAATGGTGCAATCAAATCATACATTTGAGGAACTTGCCCTGTCCAGTTTGGGAACTGGCCTGGCCAGTTCCAGCAGGGCCAGCACCTTCGAAACGCCGTTTCTTCGTCGAGGCTTCAAATGGGATGATCCAAATATGTTTTTTGCCCATCTCGACAATAGAAACATGATGGCAGAGTCCATTTTATGCTTTGGCCACTTTTGGTTGTCAACCGGAGCCTTCTGAGGGAAGAGGGGGACACGCAACGAGGGGCTGAGGCGGGGAAGGGGACGCAGCAAACCGGCGAGATGGACGCAGCAGGTGGCGCCATTGTAACACCCTAAAATTTGCCATATTTGAAATAGATAAAAATGATTTAATTTTGTATTTTTGGTGCTCATGAAACATAGGGAAATAATAAATTTTCATTAACTTAAAATTTATCATAAGGATTAGCAACTTGTTTTCACATTCATGTTGTTGCACATCTATTTTGTTTTGAGTGGTTTATTTCAAAACTCAAAAGGGAATTTAAAATTCAGTTAAAATTTCTTTGGAAATCTAGCCTGGCCTAGCAGAGCAATACGTATCTCCTTCTTGACATAGATATATATATATACATATTCACCTATACGTCTCCAACTCAACCTAGCCATCAGTTTGATCATGGTCGGTCATGCAATGCCGTTGTTTGCTAGGCGGACAACACCTGCTTGCAGCCCATCTATAGCCCGAGTCCAAGTCCCCCTCCACGTCAGGTGCTAAGCCGCACAGAGGCCTAGCTCTTGCTTCATCAAGGGTCATATATATAAATATAATGTTGGTGCCCTAGCTTCCTTGTGAGCCGTCGTCGTGCCGCCGCTGGCCAAGGCCATCGTCAGGAGGGCAGACACCCCAAGTACGAGCCGCTGGTCAGATCATGGTCATGAGAAATCCGGCGGCGCTGGTTTCGTCCATCCTCATCTACACCGACAACGAGGAGCAAGCAATCAAGAGCACGGAAGTATCTACAATATCCGATCGGCCAAGGAGTGGATTAGCTGGAGGGTCGCGCATGTGATGTGCTCGTGGATTACATGCCGTGCGTGCATACTATCATGCACGGTCACAAGCAAGCAAAAAGAAGGCACAATCTACAGCACCATGCAATGCAAATCTGCATATATGTTGTATATACACCTTCGACATGCATGTGCGGGTGGCCGGTAATCTTCATCGCCATCCATCACTACTCATCCTCGACTACCACGACGACTATAACTTCAACTCATTGCATCGTCGAGCCACCGAAACTTCTCCGCGCCTGACCTGTGCCTAGTCCGCGCCGCAGCCCCACGCCGCCCGTTCTGAGCCCCTGGCCGAGGCCTGGTTCCCTCCACGACTTGCAGCAGCAGCAGCACCCCGATTTCCTCCCTGGCTAGCTGTACAGGATTGCCAGGCCACCGATCTTTTAATGCGCGTCGTTCATTCGTTTTAAGTCCGATTCGAGTCGTTTCGATTGCGTTAGGTTCGTGTAATCGCGCTCTACGTGGTAGTACCAACGTTGGTCATGTCTCATAATTATAAATTTATTGATTTAGAAACTTTTTGATTAATAATTATTTAATCGCTGTTAATTAGAAAATAACTAAGGTTTGCAATTCCATTCACGTCGTGTCGTGTTTGTGTCGACGTAAACTATGTATTAGTAACCATGTTTATCATGTCACTTGATTATGAATTTATTAATTTAAATAGTAATTAGATTAATATATTTATTTAATAGCTTTCCAATTAAAAGAAATCCCGGTTTAAATCCGTTTTTGTTGTTTTGCAATAGTGTCGATTGAAGTTATGTGTTAACAACAACGTTTAACATGTCTTACATCTTTGAAATTTATAAGTTAGATATTAATTTAATTTATGCTTGTGTAATTGAGTTTCTAATTAAACGCAACACGGGTTTATACTTTAGTCTGTCCTAAACTAATGTTAATCTAATTAATATTAAACTAAATGTCTTTTGAATTATAAGATGCTTAGTTCAACCTTGAAATATAAGTGCTTTCGTTCAGTTGCCACATGTTTTCTATATATATAGTTCAATATTAAATTGATTAATATGATTAGTGTACAGTATATTTTAAATTAAAATTTTCTTAGTCTAAGTACGTTACATATATGATAGACTTGTGTAGATAATTTTACATTATAGTACGTATTTGCTCTTCATAGTTATACAGCTTTAATCCTCGAGCATTTATTCGTTTGAAATCTGTTTTGCTCCAATTAAGTTACGTTAGATTCACATCGACGTTCTCTGTGCAGTAGCACTAATGTTTTTCATGTCATATGCTTTTCCATATATAGCTGAATATTATATTAATTAATATGTTTGTTATTAGTTTTATAATTAAAAATAATATATAATCTTGTCATGTCAGTCCTTTGTAACTAAGCATGAACTTAGCTTTATAGTTTTGGCCTTCTATAAGTAAAATGCTAACTTGATAGATAACAACTTAAATGTTTTATTTTTAATTATAACTTGCTTAAGCTAATCACGAAACATGATGGATTGATTTGTTGTTATCATGCGTACTGTGCTTACTAAATCATATATGCTTAAGTGACTTAAATAATATTAAATGTTGATATGGTGAATGTCAACATTAATATTTTTTCATTTATGATGACTTTCTTAGGCAACCTTGAAACATAAAGTAGTTCGATTAGTCTTCTCTCATGTTTTATGTTTTCTAAACTATAAATATTTAGATGACTTGAATACTATAAAATATGTATAAATAAAATATGACCAGAGTTAAACCTAGATTTGTATTTCAATTCATTAATCTCCTTTTAGAATATTTCTTTAGAATGTTTATCACCTTATTTCAATAACTAATATGCGTTAAGTTTATAGTCGGTCTTCTGCGTTATGTTGTAATCGTTTTGATAGTCACGTGTCCTCTTTAATGGTAGCTCAATTATCCGTCGTTCTTGCGTTTTCGTGACTGTAGCAACGTACCGTGTCGTTTAGTGCGCTCTCTTTTAAAACGTTTCTTTTGTTTGATGCATGTTCTTAGATGTGTGTATTGTTTATCTGTTTGTGTTTCCTGGTTGCTGCGAGTAGAGAAAGCGTGGGTTCATTAGCATTGGAGGCCAAAAGCTACAAAAGAGAAGACTGAAGAATTTCTACGAGCAATTACCTTGAGTGGAAAGCAAGCATAAAGGCAAGTATAACATGGGACCATTCTTGTTGTCCTATTCACTGAAATTATCATACATATGCATGTGTCCTCCTTGACAACCATAGAGATTATAACTTAGCTATTGATATCTTGTTTTCTTGTCACCTATGGGACTTTGCATTGGGTAGCTTTTGCTAGCACTGAACATAAGCTAGGATCTTGTAATATGATTAATGGAATATGCAACAACATTAAAAGATGACTTTTTGATTACTGTTTAAAGAGGGCTAGAGCATGGGGTTATTTTTGGTGCTCTAGTTTCTTTCCATAAGGACTCATCTGTGGATGAACATCCGGGATTTACAGTACAACTGTGAGGGCTATATGGCTCTGGCTTTAGCTCAGTATGAGGACCTTTTCTAGCTTGTTAGAGGTTACCCTTGTGGCGCAAATGGGGAAAAGCAGACTGTGGATCCCTGCGTGGTTGTATCACACAGACTGACTTCTGAAATCTAGCGGCCCTAACTTGTTAGACGAACCTTTGAAAGGCTTTATAGTGAACCCCGCCTGCTCATCTTGGGAGTATTTTGGGGATTGGCTGCCCCGGGCATATGGGTAATCACGACTCACAGTGAAAGTGTACAACCTCTGCAGAGTGTAAAACTGTTATAATAGCCGTGCTCACGGTCACGAGTGGCCTTGGACCTTCACAGAATAGATGAACATTTATTGGTTTAATATGTGTTTTGCTATTCGTTATTCATATTTACATTGATCATATGTTTATTGTGGGATTAATGCAATCTTGATGCTACTTATGTAATAAAATTGTGACAATTAAAAGCTAAGTGCAGTCAAACCAGTGTCTAGCCTTTTGAGCCTCATGAACTCTGTGTTATACTTGTTGAGTTCGACATGGACTCACTCTTGCTATTTCCACCACACTTCAGTGTGTAGTAAGGTGCTACTTAGAAGAAGGATGAAGGTGTAGTGGAGTTTTTAGAAGTCTTTCAGAAGAGCTTGGCATACGGAGCCACCAGTCAGCCGTCCCTGAGAAGAATGGAGCCTAAAGTTTAAAGTTTAGTCACTGTTCCGTGATACTCTGATGTAAGTGTTAATATAGTTATGTATACGTTATATAATAACATTGTTTCTGATACTTTTTCATTCTGACATATGTGTGGACTTTCTAGACGCACATATGATTAGTCTGGTTTTGTTCTTTAGAAAACCGGGTGTGACAGCCATGGTTATCGCCTTCTTTTCTTGTTCGGGTGTGTGCTTCCGTGGAGATGAGGGGGATCTCGCAGCAGGTGGGAGTTGGGTGCTCCACGCCCCCCGGGGCCACCGGCGGATGCGAGGCCAAGGATTCGGGGCGGTTCACTGGTTGCGGATCTCTGAGTGAGGTCACACACACGTCATGGGGGAGCTAGACGGTTTGGTTGGTCAGTTGATCACGACAACCGCGCTCGATGATCCACAACGGCTGAGCCCAGCCGCTGCTGCCACGCTTCCAACAGCACCGGCTGGCCCTCGATAGCTCGAACACACGCGGCTTTGAGCGCTTGAGAAAGGCCCATGTACCGAAATCCTGAGTTCTTTCCGGGTGGTGCTAGGGTCCGACCGACCAGGTGGCAACTGGCAACGAGTCCACCACCTACCACCCAGATTATTTTCGAAGCGCATGTGCACTCTGCGGTGATGGACCGATTTTAGTTGTTTATTGATTGGACCCGTGCCATTACATGTGAAGTCAAATACATCACATAGGAATATGACACCGCAACAGCGTTGGCTTCCGCGAAGACAGCATACATGGTGATAGAGCTTATGGACATGGTGATGTCATACATTTTTAGAATTGAAAAAAGTTGTAGCTACTAAACCGTGCATCCAAATAAAATTCTAATTGCACCATTGTGTTTCTTACAATAAATCCTTCAAAACAGAATCTCATATGGATACGTTTATATAAAATTTTATTTACGAACATTTATCACATCAAGATAGAACAATTTTCTTTTAGGAAATAGAGGCGATGTTCTAGTTTCTGAAAACAATGTTCCATCTTCACAAAATGTTCTAGGTTCAGAAAAACAATATTCTGTATTTAATAAAATAAAATATTATATTCATATAAATGGTATTGTATTATTGGTGAAAATTGAAAAAAAAATAAATTACAAATGCTACGAAATATATAGAAGCAATAAAGTAATAAAATAATAAATAATTATATAAAAGTACTGAAAGATAGAATAAAACGTAAGTGAAACATAAATAATGGAAATAAAAAGACACGTATAGATTGACAATATTTTAGGTTCCGTAAATAATATTCTACTTTCAAAAATAATATTACAGAATTAGGAAAATGGCATTCCAGATTTAGAATAACATAATTCTAGGTTTACGTAGACTTTATTATAATAGCATAAAAATAGAAAAATGAATAACAAATGTTATGAAATATATAGGAATAACTAAATAAAAAATTAAATAGAAATACAAGGTTAATAATTAGATAGAGCAAAACTTAATAAAAAAGCGACGTAATAGATGAGGTTTAAATTCCATGTAATAGAGAAAACAAAAAATACTAAATCTCATGGTACATATGATACTAAGTGAATAACATATAATACGCAGTGTGACGTCTAACCAATACACCATGCCAAGAAATAAAATAGAACAAAATAAATAAGGTATGATCATGGATAGAAGAAGCAATTATATAAAATGTAATAACAAACTAAGAAAACCAAAGTAAAAACAAGAGAGAATCAAAATAAAATTGAGATTAGGGGTACATGAAAGAGCTATGGATATAGGCAAAAAAAATTAAATATTTATATACATTTAGAGAAAACAAACAAGGAAAAAGGAGAGGACAAGAAAAAACATATACCAGAGGAAATGAAATGAAAATATGAAAGGAAAATAAGTAGAAAAATAATAATAAAAGTAAATAAGTGGGTTGAAAAATAAATATAATACGGAACACAATAAAAAGCACATGAGACACCAGATGGATACTATTAGAACAACCTAAAATATAACATAGAACATCTCACGAACACTACATGAACACTCAAATATAATCGTCGAACATACCATTGATACTATGTGAATATCACAAAATATATCATAAAACATGTACATTATACAGACGTTACAATAAGACATGGGAAAACATAAATAATAAAAAGAAAAATAGTATGTAATAAAGGAAAATAAAGAAGAACATCATATTACTTGAGCAACCTAAAATATATCACAAAAAATCTCATAAATACTATGTGAATACTCAGATAATCATAGAACATCTTGCTTATACTATGTGAACATCAAAAACATATCGTAGAACATCATATGTACACTACATGAACATGATGTGTAAAACAATTAATTATAATAAAATAAACACAATGATAAAAAGACAAAAACATGAAAATAAAAATAAAACTCCACAGAGAAAAAAGAAATAACAAAACAAAAAGAATAAAATAAGACAACATGAAACAAAAGAGCAAAGAAACATGAAGGGGAAATAGAAGCAATGAATGAAAGAAAACAAAAAAAAGAAACCTATGTTGTTTCACAAAAACGAAACATATGCTATCATAGATCTATGTGTGCGTTGTCAACTAGGTCGACATAGATGCGTGCACCGACTTGGTCAAAAGAAGATGCCACATAGATATATATTTAGATAAACGAATATTAAGAAAAAAGGAAAAAAGGGATACAAGAAAAAATAAAAGAAAAATAAAAACATGAATAATGAGAAAGGAAGAGAAAATTGAAATAAAATATACAAACATTCGATGAAATAAGATAAACTGAAAATAATGAACGCCAATATAAGAAAAAATAAAAGAAAAATAAAAACAAGAATAATGAGAAAGGAAGAGAAAATTGAAATAAAATATATGAACATCAAATGAAATAAGATAAACTGAAAATAATGAACGCCAATAAAAGAAAAATGAAATTAATCAAAAAGGAAGAAATAATAAACTTTTCCTTTTTCTTTTCTCTTTTATTTCTTGTTTTGTTCTATTATTCTTGTCATATTTTATTATTTTTTATTTTTCTTGATTTGTATTCTTTTGTTCTTTCTTATTTTCCTTTCTATTCTTTAATCTCTTTTTTCCTTTCCTTTCTTTTTTTCTTTTTTTTCTTTTTTGTGCCTTTTATTAATCTTTTGTTCCCTTTTCTATTTTCCTTTTTTATTATATGTTTTCTGTCTATTTTTTCTTTCCTTTTATTCATTTATTTTTCTTTTCTTTTTTCTATTCATAAGTTTATGTTTCACTTTTTTTATTTACAGACACATGTGATGTTCGTGTAGTATACATGTAATGTTTTATAATGTATTTTTTATGTCCGCAAGTAAAAATGTGATGCTCTACGATGTATTTTGTGATGTTTAGTAAGCATATAATATGTTCTCGGATATTTTGTGATGTTCGGTAGCATTTTTCTTCTTTTTATTTCATCTAAATAATTATTTCACTAATTTCATTATTTTTATTTTATATTTTCAGGATATTTATAATGTTCACGTAGTATACATATGATGTTCTATACTATATTTAGCCATGTTCGTATAGTGTTAATTTGATGTTCTACGATGTATTTATGATGTTCGGTACCGATTCTTCTTCTTTTATTTGACTATAATTAATTACTTCATTAATTTTATTTTTATTTTTTTACATTTCATGATGTATATTGAAAGGTCTTACTATGGCTAGAGGGGGGTGAATAGCCTATTAAAATTCTACAAAACACTAGAGCAATTTGATTTGTAAGACAAATAGCGAAATACAAGTTTTGCTCTAGCTCTACAAGGGTTGCAAGCCACCTACCCAATCAACTCTAGTCACTATGATATTTAGGTACACAATTAGCTAAGTCACTACTTGCTACACTAGGTGAACAAGGATAGCAAGAATAACTACACTAACAAACCACACAAGAGAGCTAAATGCTCTACTTTGCGGGAAAGTAAATGGGAGATCAAGATTGTTATACCGCCGCGTAGGTGATGAACCAATCACCAAGATGATAATCAATCAATACACCGAGAAAATACCAAATGGCAAGAGACACAAGTATTTTTCTCCCGAGGTTCACGTGCTTGCCGACACGCTACATCCCTGTTGTGTCAACCAACACTTGGTGGTTCGGCAGCTAAGAGGTGTAGCACGAACCTCGTCCAACCCGTAGACACCGTAAGAACCTACCCACAAGTGAGGTAGCTCAATGACACGTGCAATCAACTGGAGTTGCCTTTGACGCTTCGCCGGGGAAGACACAAGAACCCCTCATAATCACAGGGAGGTGGCCAAGAACAATCACCAACTCTTGCCACAACTCCTTCGCTGCTCCAAGCCGTCTAGGTGGCGGCAACCACCAAGAGTAATAAGAAACCCGCAGCTCAAACGATCCCCAAGTGCCACTAGATGCAAACTCACAAGCAAATGCACTAGAAATCACTCACAATCTCACTTTGATGATGAATCAAGGATGGAGATGAGTGAGAGGTGTTTGCTTAAGCTCATAAGGTTTGAAAGGATCAAGATGCCCAAGAGGGGGGTGAATTGGGCTTTTCTAAAAATTAATTGCAAGAATTAAATCCTACAAGCCGGAATTCACCCCTAGTGCCTACTTGTGTTTCTAGTGAGTCTACCGACAAAAGTTTTGCACCCTAGTTTCCAATCCTAGTGTAGCATGGCAATTCTAGGAAAGTAAATCAAGCAATGAAAGTAAATACAAGAATGTAAATGCTTGAATGTAAAGGGCAAGGAACACGGCGATGTTTTTCCGAGGTATCGGAGAGTCGCCACTCCCCACTAGTCCTCGTTGGAGCACCCGCGCAAGGGTGTCGCTCCCCCTTGATCCGCGCAAGGATCAAGTGCTCTCTACGGGTTGATTCTTCGACACTCCGTCGCGGTGAATCACCCACAACCGCTCACAACTTGAGTTGGGTCATCCACAAGCTCCGCCGGATGATCACCAAACTCCCAATCACCACCAAGCCGTCTAGGTGATGGCGATCACCAAGAGTAACAAGCTAGAACTCTCACTTGACCACAACGAGCCCAAATGAGGAGATGGATGCACACTTGCTACTCTCCAATCACTAGTGAGGAAACTCAAACTTTGATTCTCAAATCTCTATCCTCACTAGAGCTCTTGCACTCCCTTGCACTCTAAAGGGTTTTCTCAGATGTTTGAATGAGCAAGAGACCTCTAAAAGAGGTGGAGGGGATGTATTTATACACCCCTCAAAGAAAACGAACCGTTATGTTCTGACACGGGCTGACCGGACGCGCCGGTCGAACTGACCGGACGCGCCGGTCGCCCGTAACGGTCAAAACGCGAAAATGAACTGAACGACCGGACGCGCCGGTCAGGGGTGACCGGACGCGTCCGATCGTGCAAGGGACCTTACTATAAGAGCACCGGACGCGAGGCCGCATCCGACGGTTGATGACCGGACGCGTCCGGTCCTCTCTGGACCTTACTGGACTGTGACCGGACGCGCCGATCACAGCCAGGTCGCGTCCGACGGGTGTTCCCTCAAAGTGACACGTGTCAGCCACTGACCACCGTGTCCGGTCCTCGCGAGGACCGCGTCCAGTGGTCAGGGCCGAAACCCTAGCCGCGGCAACGTACTGACCGGACGCGTCCGGTGCTGCCGAAGACCGCGTCCAGTCAGTGGGAAACAGCCCGAAACTTTCCGAAACGCGTCGCAACTTCAACCAAGTTGCTTCCAACTGAACTTTGAGCTATTCTAGGGTTGCCTAGCGCCAAGTTTAACAAGTGTGCACCACACCTAAACATAGGACTCGCCTAGGTCAAGCTACCCGTTCATGCCCCCCTTTATAGTACGGCCAAAAGAGAAAAACGAAGATCCTAACGACTATTCCGAATGTGTCTCAACACCTCGACATCCGGAACTAACCGTCCTTAATCTTGACGTCACTCTTTTGAAAACCGAAACGATTTCCATCAAGGGACACGAATACCATGGTGCCCAAAGCAGTTATAACCTCCATGACCTAACTTACCGACGTTTCTGCAAAACACACGTTAGTCATGGTAATAAAGCGTTGTCATCAATTGCCGAAACCAAACCTTGGGGCCTAGATGCTTTCAATCTCCCCCTTTTTGGTGATTGATGACAACACTAAGGTTCAAAAGATTAGAGTTGAGGTTTTCGAGCATGCTTGGTTCACATAAGCAAAAAAACAATAAGCACAAAGGGTTAGGAATTGCTTATGTGCCCCAAGCCAAAAGAGTGTACTTCATAAGATAAGACAAAAAGCGTTAGTACACATAAAGATATAGCTCATAAGAAATCGGAGTAAGGCACGGAAGCACAACCTTAGAGCTATATAACTAAAACGGTGACATATTATTAAAACTGTGACGAGATAACACATTAAGACTCAAAGCTTACGACTCGACGACAATGTCACACGAATGCAATGCTGAAAAGGAAACATGATATGCATGAATGTAGCATACAAAGAACGAAAACCCTCTAACAAAACTTCCCCTGAAACTACTCTCTCTCCCCCTTTGGCATCAAGCGCCAAAAAAGCTAATCTAATCAGACGGGGGGACAGACGGAGTCGTGTCGGGTGCCGAGGTGCGCGGAGTAATCACGAAGTGAAGCGAATCGCCCTCGGAGTCTGAGCTATCTGGCTGACCCTCTGAAGAAGCACGTGGTTGCGAAGCGGTCTGGGTCTGAGCAGGAACAGGCGCTGACTTAGTAGCAACAAGTGGATCTGTCTGAGTAACCTGAGCCTGAAGTGCGCCAGTAGCTGGGGGATCTGTCGAGGCAACTGAAGAAGGGATGGTCTCTATAGTCCCGGTCCCTGTCACTGGAGGAACGGCTGCCTTGGGAGCCGACAACCCTGACAAAGTGTGAAACGTAGTAGTGTGCGAGGGTGTCGGCTGACCAGTCAACTCACTGTAGGTGGCACTGAAATCACCAATAGGTGTGCCTGTCAGAAGGTGCGGGCGAGGCTGGTCTGACGGTGTAAACCCCGTATGTATAGGAGTGAAGCTCGGGGACTGAAAGGACTGGGGAACCTGCTGCTGGGGAGATATAAACTGGAAGCTCGGCTGTCCCTGACTCGACGAACCACTAGAATGCAAAGCCTGAGTCATGACAGATGCAGGCGGAGGAACCCCAACTGTGATAAGGTGGCGCAGGAGATCCATGTACTGCTGCTGACTCTGTCGCTGCATCTCAACCTGTTGCCTCTGGATCTCAAGCTGCTGTCTCTAAAACTCGTCCTGTCGAGCCTGAATCTGTGCAAGTGCTGTAGCTGTATCCTGTGCCTGTCGCTGTATCTGCTGCTGCTGCTGCTCCTGAGCCTGGGTTAACCTCTCAAGGATAGCCACCATGGCTGGGTCTGAGCGGGAGGCTGAGCCAGAGCCACCGGCCTCGTGGTCATGAGACCGAGGAGACCGGTACCTGGGGATGGGCTGGTAGTCCTCATCTGTGCTGTCTGAAGTGACATCCTCAGGTATGTCAGCAGTCTGAGTCTCAAGGTCCACGAGCTCTGCCTCAGCAAGCTCGTCAACTCTGGCGTCCTGCTCAGCTGCTGTCTCAGGAACATCTGGGCGCTCACGCTGTCCTGGCGCTGGGGCCTGATCTCTAGTAACAGAGGCCCAAAGCTGACGAATATCATAATCAGGGAAGGCTGTAGTGGTGTTTGCTATCTCGGCCCTGATCTCTGGTGGCATCTGGATAGAAGATCTGATGATAAAGCAAATCCAGTGTGCATAGGGCAACTGACGATTACCCTTGAAGCCCTCAGCAATGGTGTCCTCCATCTCACTAAGGATAAGATCCCAGATGTCAAACTGTCTCTGTGAGAGTAGGTGGTGAACTACCCAAAGCTGCATCTGTGTCAGTCCCTCTCTATAGCCAAGTCTGGGAAGTAGAGTGCGTCTGAGAATAGCATCCAAGACCCTGGCAAGTGGTGTCAGGCTGGCAGGTGTACGACGGGACCCTTCGCCAAAAGGCTCACGAAAACAGGGTCGAACCAGGTCTGTAGGTGGCACTGAACCGCCGTGAGGGCGTCTGGGAGGAGGAGTCTGTCCATAGCACAACTGATGGATCCTCGTGTCAGAAGCTGGTAGTCTGAGGATCTCTCGGGCTCTGGAGCTATACAGTCTGTGATCGCGGCCTCTGAAAGCAAAGTGAATAAACTCATGGGCAGGATCAATCCACAGTGAAGCATAGAACTCTCTGACCCATGTGCCGCAGTAAGCACCTGTCCGTCCAAGAAGATCTGATAAGCCAGGCATATAGGACAGGTGCGGACGTAGCTGCTCTCCCACAACATCAACCAATGCCTCAAGTCGACATACCCTCTGAGGTCTGAAAGCAATGCCACTGTCAACTAAGGCCCTGTAGAAATCCTCCTGAAGTGGGGTATAGAAACCCTCTGAAGCTCTGGAATCTCTGACAGGTGGAAACCAATGGCTGACCTCCACGAACCTCAACCCCTGCACCTGACGTGCTGAAGCACCCCTCAGGTCAAAGTGCTCGACCGGGGGTGACCCTCTAGCACTGGGAGGAGGACGTGCTCCACGACGCTGGCCCTCTGGCCTAGGTGTCACCTGTGTACGAGCACGTGTGGAGCGGCGACGTGGTGGAGACTGAGCTGGCTGCTCCTCTGTATCCTCAGTAGCCTGTGGAGCCTCGGTAGCCTGTGTAGCCTCTGTAGCCTCTGTCGGCTCTGTGGGTAGATCTACTGACATCTGCTCAGAAGGTCCAGTGTCCTCGGTACCCTCAATGGCCTCAGTGCCGAGCTGTCAACCTTCAAGGTGAAAGCGACGCTCGCCTATGTGTATGCCACTGCGTCTGCCACCTCTCTCTGCCTGCTCTGCAGCGTCTGCCACGGCCTGAGCAACCTCTGCCTCTGAAAGCGTCCTCCTCTTCTTCCTGGCTGCCATCTTGATGCGCTTACCACGCGCAATCTCATCACGGCGGGGAGGACTGTTCTCCCCGTCACTAGGAGCACCACCGGCGTTCTTGCAACGCACCATGCTGATCAACTGACTGAGAACCTCTGTGAGATGATGAACTGACACTCGAGAGGCTTGGCCTCAATCCGTATCCGCAGGCTTGGCCTCGGATTTAGCAAACAGATCTGACCCTGACACACTGACTGACTCGTTGCACGTATGGAATAGAAAGATGTACTATAAGCACGTATATATCTAAAGATACGAAACCCTAGATAGCAAGCATGTGAGATACGAAGAGAAAACGTGACGCGAAGCTACCTCGTATCGACGAGACGACGGTGAGTAGAAACGGTGACCTAGGTCGCGAGAATACCCGAGATCGACGATCGAGCTCTGAAACGACCGAGCGAGATAGTCAATGAATGAAATTGGTCAAGGTTAGCCCTAGCAACGACACGAAACGAAATTGAATCGAGGACGATCGATACCTGGAGAGCGGTTTAGGGCAAAACCCTAGAAACCCTAGGTTAGGGTTTGGGTGAAACCCTAGAAGGCTCGGGCACGGGTGGAGAAGAGGAGCTAGGGCACGAGGGGAGGGGCTGGAGCTGCGGCTGGTGCGGCCCTCGGCAGTGGACGGCTCGCCGGCGGCGAGGAAGAAACTGTGGATGCGGCGGCGCGGCGATTTTCGGCGGCGGTGGCGCACGGCAGCGGGCAGCGGGCACGGCGAGCGCGCGTGCGGGCAGTGAGGGCGAGCGAGCGAGCAGGTGCGGCACAGCGCGGTGGGGGCTCGCCGGCGGTGAGGTGGAGCGCGAGGACTCGGCGAAACGGCGACACGGCGAGCGGCGGCGGATTCGATTGGATGAGGAAAAAACTGATTGAAAATGAAAGGTTTTATGAGGGGCTTAGATCCGCTCGACGCGTGATGACCGGACGCGGTGGTCGTTATGACCGGACGCGGTGGTGCAGCGTCCGGTCACACTCCAGTAAGCTCCTGGAGTGACCGGACGCGGTCAGAGTCGGGTCGCTGACAGCTCGGGAATTCATCGCAGATGACCGGACGCGGTGGTGGTAGCCGGGACCGGACGCGGTGGTCAACACAGGCGCGTCCGGTGCAGCGTCCGGTCACTAGGTCTGGAGTTGGTCTTCTGGATGACCGGACGCGCTGGTGGACGCCGGGACCGGACGCGCTGGTGAAGCATCACTGCGTCCGGTGCAGCGTCCGGTCCAGCGTCCGGTCGCTGTTCTTCGCCGTTCTTCAATCCAAACTCCGACGCGACTTCTCCCAATCAAGTTCCAATTCAAAGAGACACAAATAAACACCAATTGGAACCTGATATGAGTGACCTCACTCAAACCCTCAAATTTTTCAAAATATTTTGCCTTAGGCTAGTATTATTTTTAGTAAAATAGGCAATAAACACCCGAGGAGCAACGTATGGCCATGCAATAGAGTTTTTGGACCTTTAGGAGCGTCAAAAAGCTCTCTCTATCCATGGACGAACACAGAGGTTGCTCAAAGCTAAACCGAAAAGAAACGACAAACAAACAACCATGCATATGCAATGCAATACAAGAAAGTAAAGCTAGGTTGCTTGTCAAGTTTGATCCACGGTTAGGCTTCTTCACTCCTCCAAAGGAGGGTTATCGTAATCGTGTTAGTCAAGCCCTAAATGCATTGCGATAAAATAAACGTGACATATAATACAATGCAAGGGAAGGGACAACACACGCTTATCTTTTAAAGTTACTTGAATCAAGCACATTAAGTTCACTTCTTAGCCTACAAAAGGTAGCCTCATCCAAAGGTTTAGTGAAGATATCCGCTAATTGATTTTCACTTCGTACACCTTCTAGTGATATGTCATTTTTAGCAACGTGATCTCTTAGAAAGTGATGGCGGATATCAATGTGCTTGGTGCGAGAGTGTTGTACCGGATTGTTAGCAATTTTAATGGCACTTTCATTGTCACATAAAAGTGGCACCTTTTCAAGAACAACTCCATAGTCTAGGAGGGTTTGTTTCATATATAAGATTTGTGCACAACAAGCCCCTGCGGCAATGTATTCCGCCTCGGCGGTGGACAAAGCCACACTATTTTGCTTTTTAGATGACCAAGATACTAAGGATCTCCCAAACAAATGGCACCCTCCGGATGTGCTTTTTCTATCAATTTTGCAACCGGCATAATCCGAATCGGAATAGCCAACTAGTTGGAATCTAGCTCCTTTGGGATACCAAAGACCAATGCTTGGGGTATGCTTAAGATATCTTAGGATTCTTTTTACGGCACTTAAGTGAGGTTCTTTAGGGCACGCTTGAAAGCGAGCACACATGCACACACTAAACATGATATCGGGCCTAGATGCGGTAAGGTACAACAAGCTACCAATCATAGAACGGTAGAGAGTTTGATCGACCGGTTTACCTCCCTCATCTAGGTCGAGATGTCCATTTGATGGCATTGGGGTCTTGATTGGTTTGCATTCTTCCATCTTGAATCTTTTGAGAAGATCCTTGGTATACTTTTCTTGAGAGATGAAGATCCCTTCTCTCATTTGCTTGACTTGAAAACCAAGGAAGAATGTGAGCTCACCAATCATTGACATCTCGAACTCCTTCGACATCAATTCACCAAATTCCTTGCAATAATCTTCATTTGTTGACCTGAAGATGATATCATCAACATACACTTGACAAATGAAGATCTCCCCATTAAGCTTCTTGGTGAATAGTGTGGTGTCGACCTTCCCAATGGTGAAGCCCTTCTCAATGAGGAAGTCTCGGAGGCGCTCATACCACGCTCTAGGGGCTTGCTTGAGCCCATATAGTGCCTTGGACAACCTATAAACATGATTAGGATATCTAGGGTCTTCAAACCCGGGAGGTTGATTGACATAGACTAGTTCATTTATAAAGCCATTTAAGAATGCACTTTTCACATCCATTTGATATAGTTTCATATCATGATGTGATGCATATGCAAGGAGGATACGAATGGCTTCAAGTCTTGCAACGGGTGCAAAGGTCTCTCCAAAATCAAGGCCTTCAACTTGAGAGAACCCCTTTGCAACTAGTCTTGCCTTGTTCCTCACTACTATGCCTTGGTCATCTTGCTTGTTTCGGAACACCCACTTGATTCCAATGACTCTTGCACCTTTAGGATGCTCTTCAAGTGTCCATACTTGATTGCGGGTGAAGTTGTTCAATTCTTCATGCATGGCATTCACCCAATCCGGATCTTGAAGAGCTTCTTCTACATTCTTAGGTTCAACACAAGAGACAAAAGAGTGATGTTCAACAAAAGAAGCAAGCTTTTGAGATCGAGTCATCACTCCCTTAGTAGGACTCCCTATGATGAGTTCTTGTGGATGTGCTTGAAGTAGAGGTGAATTTCTTCTATCAACCACTTGAGGAGGTGGAGGGGGAGCATCAACATCTTGAGCTTGTGCCTCGGCTTGTTCATGAGAGATATAGGTGTCTTCATTTTCAACTCTCTCATTCTTGTCATCATCTTAAGGCACACGTGATGAAGATGGTGGATCAATGATTTGCACATCGTCTTCATCATCTTTTGGCTTGATGTCTCCCACGGGCATGTTCTTCATGGCCTCCCTCAAGGGTTCATCACCTACATCATCACAATTCTCAATTGCTCCTTGGGAGCCGTTAGATTCATCAAATTCCACATCATATGTTTCTTCAACCAAACCGGTGGTATGGTTAAATACTCTATATGCTTTGGACTTTGATGAGTAACCAACAAGAAAACCAATATCACAACGTCTTTGAAACTTCCCTAGGTGTTGACGCTTCTTGTAGATGTAGCATTTGCAACCAAACACCCGGAAGAATGAGACGTCCGGCTTCTTCCCATTAAGCAACTCATAGGGGGTCTTGCTAAGAAACTTTTGGAGAAAGAGGCGATTTGAAGCATAACATGCGGTGTTGATTGCCTCGGCCCAAAACTTTTCCGGAGTGTTGTACTCATCTAGCATTGTTCTTGCAAGGGTGATCAAAGTCCGGTTCTTTCTCTCAACTACACCATTTTGTTGAGGAGTGTAGGTTGAAGAGACCTCATGCTTGATTCCAATTTCATCACAATAAGCTTCAATGTTGGTGTTGTCAAACTCTTTGCCATTGTCACTTCTAATTTTCTTTATCTTGACTTCGAATTCATTTTGAGCTCTCTTTGCAAACTTCTTGAAGCAACTTGCCACTTTGGATTTGTCATGAAGGAAGAAAGTCCATGTATACCTTGAGTAGTCATCCACTATCACAAGACAATAGAGATTACCACCCAAGCTCTTGTAAGTTGTAGGCCCAAACAAATCCATATATAGAAGTTCTAGCACTCTTGAGGTTGACATGAAAGCCTTGGTTGGATGAGTGTTTGCAACTTGTTTGCCCGCTTGACATGCACTACAAGGTTTGTCCTTTTCAAACTTCACATCCTTCAATCCTCTCACTAGTTCTTTCTTCAATAGCTTGTTGAGAGTGCTCATTCCAAATGTGCAAGCCTCCTATGCCAAAGCCAACCAAGTGAGGTCTTGGTGAACAAACATGTCATCAAATTTGCATCTTCGGAGGTGAAGTCAACAAGATAAAGATTGTTGTATCTAAAGCCTTTGAATATCACTTGCTTGTCATCTATCTTTGAAACTTCCACTTCATTTGGTGTGAACAAGCATTGGAAGCCAAGGTCACAAAGTTGCCCGACGGATAATAAGTTGAAACTCAATGAAGCAACATAGAGCACATTTGAGAGTGAGTGATCATTTGATATTGCAATCTTGCCTATACCCTTGACTTTGCTCTTTGAATTATCCCCAAATGTGATCTTCTCTTGACATATCCCATTCTCTTCAATGGAGGTGAACATACGAGGATCACCGGTCATATGTTGAGTGCAACCACTATCAATAACCCAATGAGATCCACCGGTCTTGTAGTTCACCTACACACAAGAGATCAAGCTTTTTGTTTAGGGACCCAAACTTGAGAGGGGCCCTTGACTTTCTCAACTAGTGACTTGGCAACCCATATTTTCTTTGGCCTATTCTTGTTTGGGGGACCCAAGAACATGACTTTCATCTTTCCATTTGAATCTTTTCTTAGCATGTAATGAGCATTGAAGGCAAAGGGTCTAGCATGCTTGGGCAAGGGTTGTGGTGGTGGAGTTTTGCATTCATGAGCAAAGTGACCTTCTTGACCACACTCAACACATCTCTTTGGCTTGGGCTTTGACTTGCTTTGTTGTTGAGCTTTTGCCTTCTTCTCTTGATTTGCCACGTACCCAATACCACTTCTATCCATCTTCATTACGGTGTTCATGAGGAGCTCACTTTGCAAGTATTGGCCTCTTGTGAACTTGCTTAGACCGGTCTTGAGATGCTCTTTTTCTTGCTTGAGCTTCTTGTTCTCTTCAATGAGTGACTCATTTGATGTTTGCTTCTCAAGAGCCATCAAACCTTTGAGCTTCTTGTTCTCATTTGCAAGCTTCTCATTCTCACGCTTGATCTTGGCATAATCATCATAGTTGTTTGACTCAAACACACTCTTGCCTTTGCTACTAGAACCTTGCTCAATGCTTTCAATGATCAAATCATCACATGATGTAGCTATATCACACTTAACAACATTGTTAGTAGCATCATGTGTCTCAAGAGCAAGTTCATTAGCAACCACAAGACTATCATAGTCAATTTTTAATGTGGTGTATTTGTCTTTCAAGGAGTTATGTCTAGTGATGAGCTCATCATGCTTCTTCTCAAGTTTATCATGTTGATCTTTAAGCTCTTTGTTTGAGGTTTTGAGCTCCTTGAGAGTGGAAGACATAACTTCATTTTGATCTCTAAGCTCACCACTAGTCTTTTGAGCATTTTCAAGCTTTGATGAGAGTGATTTATTTTCATTTTGAAGCTCATCATTTTCATTTCTTGTCCTTCTTATGATTTTAGTGTATTTATTTAGCAATTTTACAAGTTCATCATAAGAAGGTGCGTCATATTCATCATCACTATCACTATCATCATCATCATCACTATTATGGTTTTGTACCTTTCGTTCACCCTTGGCCATAAGGCATAGGTGAGTAGTGGACGATGATGGTGACAAAGGAAGTGAAGGTGGTGGTGAAGATGTCGGTGAAGATGATGGCCCCATCACAAAAGTGGCAACCTTCTCTTTCTCATCATTGCTCTCATCTTCGGAGGCATCACAAGATGATTCAATGTCGGTGAGCCAATCACCAATAATGTATGCCTTTCCTCCCTTCTTCTTCTTGTAGAACTCCTTCTTCTTGCCATCCTTCTTCTTGTATGGCTTGTTCTTCTTCTTCTCATCTTCTTCATCACTTGAATCATTTTTCTTGCCCTTGTTCTTGTTCTTGAACTTGTCTTTTGGTGGTCTAGGGCATTGATGAGCTAGGTGGCCAAGTTCACCACAATTGTAGCAATCCATCTCCGAGATGGGCTTTCTCTTGCTACTTGTGAAAAATTTCTTTTTCTTGCCATCGAACTTGATGCCACTCTTGTTGAGCTTCTTTAGCATCTTGGTGGTCTTTCTCACCATGAGTGCAAGTGATTCATCATCGACATCACTTTCACTTGAGCTTTCTTGCACTATCATGGCTTGGCTCTTCTTCTTCTTCTTGTCATGGCTAGCTTTGAAGGCCAAGTCTTTCTTCTTGGAAGATGATGAGCCCTCTTCCGGAGTGATGTGCATGTACATCTCATGAGCATTGATCTTCCCCAATACTTGTGTTGGTGTTGCGGTGGAGAGATCACTTTGATGAAGCACGGTGACGATGTGACCATACTTCTCAACGGGAAGAACACTCAAGATCATCCTTGCAACATCCGATTGGCTCATTTGAGTGAGCCCAAGAGCATTGAGGTCCTCTACAAGAACATTCAAGCGAGTGTACATGTCATTAGCACTTTCTTTGGGAAGCATCTCAAAAGAATTAATTTTCTTTAAAGCAATATGATAGCGTTCCTCACGCTCACTCTTAGTTTCCTCATGGAGAGCACAAAGATTTTCCCACAAATCATGAGCGTTCTTTGCATTACGCACACGATTGAAGATATCTTTGCCTAAGCCCCGGTAGAGTGCATTTTTTGCCTTTGCATTCCACCGGTCGTACTTCTCCTCATCACCAATGGGGTTTGCGGGATCCTTGATAGCGGGAAGCCCTTGGGTTGCGGCTCTAAGGCACCCGACATCTATGGCTTCGAGATACGCCTCCATGCGGATTTTCCAATATGGAAAATCATCCCCCTCAAAGGTGGGAGGTGGTCCTTCCCCGTTAGACATCTTGCTCTAGGCGGTAAAGCCTAAATTAGGAGCAACACGGCTCCGATACCAATTGAAAGGATCAAGATGCCCAAGAGAGGGGTGAATTGGGCTTTTCTAAAAATTAATTGCAAGAATTAAATCCTACAAGCCGGAATTCACCCCTAGTGCCTACTTGTGTTCCTAGTGAGTCTACCGACAAAAGTTTTGCACCCTAGTTTCCAATTCTAGTCTAGCATGGCAATTCTAGGAAAGTAAATCAAGCAATGAAAGTAAATACAAGAATGTAAATGCTTGAATGTAAAGGGCAAGGAACACGGCGATGTTTTTCTGAGGTATCGGAGAGTCGCCACTCCCCACTAGTCCTCGTTGGAGCACCCGCGCAAGGGTGTCGCTCCCCCTTGATCCGTGCAAGGATCAAGTGCTCTCTACGGGTTGATTCTTCGACACTCCGTCACGGTGAATCACCCACAACCGCTCACAACTTGAGTTGGGTCATCCACAAGCTCCGCCGGATGATCACCAAACTCCCAATCACCACCAAGCCGTCTAGGTGATGGCGATCACCAAGAGTAACAAGCTAGAACTCTCACTTGACCACAACGAGCCCAAATGAGGAGATGGATGCACACTTGCTACTCTCCAATCACTAGTGAGGAAACTCAAACTTTGATTCTTAAATCTCTATCCTCACTAGAGCTCTTGCACTCCCTTGCACTCTAAAGGGTTTTCTCTGATGTTTGAATGAGCAAGAGACCTCTAAAAGAGGTGGAGGGGATGTATTTATACACCCCTCAAAGAAAACGAACCGTTATGTTCTGACACGGGCTGACCGGACGCGCTGGTCGAACTGATCGGACGCGCCGGTCGCCCGTAACGGTCAAAACGCGAAAATGAACTGAACGACCGGACGTGCCGGTCAGGGGTGACCGGACGCGTCCGATCGTGCAAGGGACCTTACTGTAAGAGCACCGGACGCGAGGCCGCGTCCGACGGTTGATGACCGGACGCGTCCGGTCCTCTCTGGACCTTACTGGACTGTGACCGGACGCGCCGATCACAGCCAGGTCGCGTCCGACGGGTGTTCCCTCAAAGTGACACGTGTCAGCCACTGACCACCGCGTCCGGTCCTCGCGAGGACCGCGTCCGGTGGTCAGGGCCGAAACCCTAGCCGCGGCAACGTACTGACCAGACGCGTCCGGTGCTGCCGAAGACCGCGTCCGGTCAGTGGGAAACAGCCCGAAACTTTCCGAAACGCGTCGCAACTTCAACCAAGTTGCTTCCAACTGAACTTTGAGCTATTCTAGGGTTGCCTAGCGCCAAGTTTAACAAGTGTGCACCACACCTAAACATAGGACTCGCCTAGGTCAAGCTACCCGTTCATGCCCCCCTTTATAGTACGGCCAAAAGAGAAAAACGAAGATCCTAACGACTATTCCGAATGTGTCTCAACACCTCGACATCCGGAACTAACCGTCCTTAATCTTGACGTCACTCTTTTGAAAACCGAAACGATTTCCATCAAGGGACACGAATACCATGGTGCCCAAAGCAGTTATAACCTCCATGACCTAACTTACCGACGTTTCTGCAAAACACACGTTAGTCATGGTAATAAAGCGTTGTCATCAATTGCCGAAACCAAACCTTGGGGCCTAGATGCTTTCAAGGATGTCAAGTATGTCAAAGTACCAAGAGAGTGAACCCCAAGCTGGTATCTTTCTATTTATAGAGCCCTAAGACTTAGAGAGCTGTTGGGAGCTCGCGGGGTAACCGGACGCACCCTAGCATCCGGTCGGCCAGCGTTCGGTCGCTCCAGGCCATCCACATGTCCCCATTTGAATTACGTTCATTCGATTCCAACGGTCAAAACACTGAGTCAGCGTTGTTTAAGATTGACCGGACGCACTGGAGGACGCGATGGGACTCACCACGACGTGGAGTCCAATCAATTACAGAGAGCATCCAGAGTGGCAAAAACGCGATCGGACGTGTCAAGTCAACGTCGTCCTAACGCGTCCTAGCGTCCGGTCTTCTTACTGTTCATGGGCGCGCGAGCCACAGGGACGTCAGTGTTCGTCAGCCTCGACCAGACGCTGTCCCTGCGCGTCCAGTCACAACAGTGTCCAGCGTCCGGTCGTTCAAAGCTCCTCTCGGCCAGCCGCACTGTCAAGACCGGACACAGCAAGCCAAAGTCCGGTCACTGCCCAGGGCAGAGTCCGGTCACTGCGCTGCTGCTTCTTTTTTCTAAGTCCACAACCGCTTCGTTCTTGCTTCCAAGTTACTAACCACAAAGTGTAGAACTTGTATGCATGTGTGTTAGCATTTTTAAAGCATTTTACAAGGGTCACATGTTAGCACACTAGGTTCCTAAATGTAATGCATGAATCATGTCACCTAGTGGCACTCGATAAACCGTTTAGCCAAAGAATTCCCCTCTTTATAGTACGGCTATCGATCCTAAGTCACTCACATCCTCTATGGTATCTTGAGTGCAAAACAAAAATGGCCCTATCCCATATACCTTTGCCTTGAGCCTATTTTTGTCTCTCTTTCTTCTTTTCTAAATGTGAAGCACTTGATAATCTTTTGGTCACCTCTATCACCATGACCATCATCTAGCTCCACCACTTGGCATGAGACTTATCGTTTCATGTGTACACACTTAGCACAATGATTAGTCTCTAGATTTCATCAATTATCCAAAACCAATCTAGGGCTTTCATATATGATGTTCGCGTAGTATACATATGATGTTCTAAACTATTTTCTGCGTTGTTCGTGTAGTGTTAATGTGATGTTCGATGATTATCTTAAAATACAGGTTCATCATAAGATAAATGTTCATTAAAATTTTTTATCAAAATATATCCATATAGGGTCTTGGTTTGTAAAGTTTATTGCAAGAAACACGATGGTGCAATCAAATTTTAATTAGGATACTTGGTTTAGGAGATATGGCTTTTTTACCTCAAAAAGCATGGGATATGTGCTGATGTCAGCAATTTTGGCTTTTAGTGCATAGCTGCTGCTTGGTCTACTATCTTGCCCAAGAATATAATTGAATTATTCGATCGTCCAATATGCTGACAACACATTGCTTGTGATGCAGGCAAATGCAAGACAATTATTTTTTCTACAGGCATTGCTTAGAAGTTTTTCAGATTCAACAGGGTTGAAAGTCAACTACTCCAAATCCCAGATATTACCGATCAATGTGAGTCAAGATAGGATGGAGACCCTTGCAAATACTCTTCGATGTAAAATTGGTCATTCCCCTTCACGTATCTGGGATTACCTATGGGAACGACAAAACCACTTGTTGAAGACTACTCTCTGCTGATGGATAAGATCGAGAGACACTTAACTGCATGCTCATCCTTGCTATCATACTCTAGGAGACTACAAATGGTGAACTCCGTGCTTACATCAACGGCCACCTATGCTATGTGCACACTGAAACTCTCAGAGGGTGTGATTGATAATATAGACAGAGCACGTAAACAACGCTTGTGGAGAGGGACAGACACGATGAGAAAAGGACCTGGCAGCTTGGCCCCTAGTCACAAAGCCTAAGATCAAAGGAGGACTGGGAGTTATCAACCTCAATGTCCAGAATGACGGCCTCCTCCTCAAGCACCTCCACAAATTCTATAACAAAGTGGATACGCCTTGGGTTAATCTCATCTGGACTAAGTACTACACTAACAAAGTCCCACATGCCACTAGGGAGGTTGGCTCCTTCTGGTAGAAAGACGTACACCAGCTAAGCACCATTTTTAGAGGCTTTGCATGGTGTTCGCTTGGTGATGGAACAACAGTGACCTTCTGGGAAGATCTCTAGACAAATGAAGTCCTTGCACACCGCTTTCCCAGGCTCTTCTCTTTTGCACGGGATGCAAGTATAAGTGTTAAACAAGCCATGGCTGCTGATGACCTGGATAGTATTTTCATTCTACCGGTATCACAAGAAACTTATGAAGAGCTACAAACTCTCAGAGATCAATTAATGCAGCAAACGTATGATGATCAAAGCAAGGACACATGGGTGATGGGTCTATCAGTGGGGTAGTACAACATACTCGTCAAACAAGTTTTACAAGATGGTCTTCCAAAATGTGCCAGCACACCCAATTTTCTCCTGGATGTGGAAATCCAAATGCACGCCAAGAGTGGAGTTCTTTGCTTGGCTAATTCTTGTTGACAGGTTGAATACCAAGACGATGTTCAGAAGAGGAAACCTCTACGCGGACAATGAAGTACACTGTGTATTGTGCAATGAAGGAGCAGATGAGGATATAGATCACTTATTTTTTAACTGCCTCTTTGCCAAAAATGCTGGGATAAAATTGGTATTCATTGGAACACGGACGTCAGCTTGTATCCAAGATTGGCGCATGCAAGACAGCAGCAGAACGCTCCATTCTTCAAGGAAGTGGCGATCGTGGCAGCCTAGGAGTTCGGGAACATCAGGAATGATAGAATTTTTAGAAATGGCAGGATCAATGTCGATAGCTAGTTTAGGAATTTTAAAAAGCAGTGCCTCTTCAATCTCTTCATTTTAGTGATGACCTGAGGTCTTCATTCTGTTTTTGGCTAGATGCATATAGTTAAGACTCTTGTAAGTCCCTCTTTGTGGGGACCTCCCAACGGTCATCTCGACCAGACCTCACTCAAAATTAGTAGACAATTGTCTCACCTCCATTAAAGGCCCCCAAGCTTCTCCCTTTCATTCCCTGAGTTTCCACGAGAGATTGAGCCTCCAAACTTGCTTAGAGAGCGTGTCAACCTGAGCTTCATCTTCTAGAGCACTTGGTTCGCGTTCAAGCCAGTAGATTGTATTTGTTAATCTTGGAGCAAGGCTCCTAGTCAGCAAGGCATCGCCCATTAAGCTCCCAACTTTTGTGGGTGTTCTGGGATGTTTGTAATCACCCCTACATCTAGTAACTCTCAATCAAGAGACTTAAATTACCTTGTCTCTCATGTTCTTGCTATTTGTATTGTGCTACTCTTATTTGTTGGTGATTCTAGGGTTTGGTCCTGATCTACTTGTGCGCTAGCATTTGATCTGATTCAAGTGGTTGAATAGGCTCTATACTACCTCAGGACCATCAGTAATTTATTTCATATACTTTCCATTGTATAGATTTTGAATTATATACACAAGTTACTTTGGACGTGGCAGAAGGGATCATGGAGATAAAGGCAGAAGAATTTCGTTCACTTAGACAAGGACCAATGACAGTAAATCAGTACATCAGGAAGTTTATGAAGCTAGCGCGATACGCACAAGAAGATGTCAACTCCGACAAGAAGCAGAAGTGTTTTAGGAGAGGACTCAACGCATCACTAAGAGAACAGATGGTCACCCACATCTACCCAGACTTCAACACGTTGATGAATCACACCATCTACTGGAAGAAGAACGAGTCAGAGGTGAAGGAGAACGGAAGTGCAAATTTCTAATACAATGCGCTCACCAGCAGGAAAGAACATAGCAAGTCTGCACAAGCAACATCACACCCACAAGATATCAACAAACTATGCAGTATAGGACACCTGGAAACAACACTTCACAAACCACCTCCAACTACAAGAACAACAACTACTACAATAGCAACAACAACATAACAGCAGATACCTATTTTGGATGCTAACAACCTGGACACCGTGTAGCCCAATGCCCTCTTAAAGTAGGAAACTCTGCCCCTGCTCGGTCAGTAGCCAGCAATAAGACAACCGCCTCAGGAACTGGGCGCCCAGCACCTTAGAACTTTGGACCGCCCAGAAGGAATGCCTAGAATTTTGGGCAAGGCCGTGTGAACCACGTTAATGCAGAGGAAGTATAGGCAGCACCTGATGTCGTGTATGGTGAGTTTCTAGTAAACTCCACTCTTGCAACCGTGTTGTTTGATTCCGGCGCATTGCATTCATGTATTTCTGCTTGTTTTGTGTTTAGAAATAGTTTAAGAACCGTGTTACTTCCTACCCCTTTATTAATTTGAACCCCTGTAGCTGTCCTCAAATGCACCCTCAAGTGCCCTTGAGTAAAAATCATGATAGATGGAGTAGAATTCCAAGCAGATTTGGTAGTATTAAAGACAGAAGGTTTGGATATAATATTAGAAATGGATTGGTTAAAGAGACACCATGGCACTATATCCTGTAGTGACAGAGCAGTAACCCTGATAAACGACCAAGGATTAAAGGTAGAATGCCACCCTCAAGCCCCCAGAGCAGAACTAATGGTTTGTAGCATACAAGCAACAAGTATAGAAGAGGTACCAGTTGTATGTGGATACCCAGATGTGTTCCCTGAAGAATTACCAGGAATGCCATCAGACAGAGATTTGGAGTTTATAATTGACCTAATCCCTAGAACTGCACCCATTGCCAAGAGACCTTATCGGATGGCAGCCAATGAGTTGGAAGAATTGAAGAAGTAGTTATGAGAGTTACAAGAGAAAGGATACATTCGACCAAGCCATCCCCTTGGGGATCACCAGTCTTGTTCATGAAGAAGAAAGATGGCAGTCTTAGGATGTGTACTGACTACTGGTCACTCAATGAAGTCACCATCAAGAACAAGTACCTATTACTCAGAATCAATGGCCTGTTTGACCAATTGAAAGATGCCAAGTATTTCTCAAAGATAGATCTAAGATCAGGCTACTATCAACTGAAGATTCGGCTGAGTGACATACAAAAGACCGCATTTGTGACCCGCTACGGACAATATGAGTTCACCGTAATGCCGTTTGGATTAACCAGTGCCCCGCATATTTCATGAATCTGATGAACAAGGTGTTCATGAAGGAATTGGCTAAGTTTGTGGTAGTATTCATCGACGACATTCTCATCTATTCAAGAAGTGCCAAAGAACACGAACAACATTTGAGAGTAATTTTGAACAAGCTACGAGCACATGAGCTGTATCCCAAGTTCAGCAAATGTGAGTTTTAGCTACAAGAAATCGCTTTTCTTGGACACATCATCACCGCTGAAGGAGTAAAAGTAGATCCAGAGAATGTTAAGGCCGTATCAGACTGGAAGCAACCTACCAACATGAAGGAAGTTCGTAGTTTTCTTGGACTAGCATGATACTACCGAAGATTTATTGAAGGATTTTCGAATGTTGCAAGACCCATGATAGCCCTGACACAGAAAGGAAAAGAATTCAAGTGGACAGAAGCATGCGAAAAGAGTTTTCAAGAGTTGAAGACCCGGTTAACCACAGCCCCAATACTCACGCTACCCGATATACACAGAAGCTTTGCAGTATATTGTGACACATCACGACAAGGACTAGGATGTCTCCTGATGCAAGATGATAAGGTAGTTGCCTACGCCTCCCAGCAACTGAAGAAACACGAAGAGAATTATCCAACACATAATTTGGAACTGGCAGCCATAGTACATGCATTAAAGATATGGAGACACTATCTGATCGAAAATAAGTGTGAGATATTCATAGACCATAAAAGTTTGAAGTATATTTTCACGCAGCCTAGTTTGAACCTACGACAAAGAAGATGGTTGGAACTTATCGAGGATTATGACCTAAGTGTACAGTACCACCCCAGGAAAAGCCAATGTAGTAGCAGATGCACTAAGCAGAAAGGCATATTGCCACAACATGACCACCTTAAACCGAAGACTAGAGTTAGCACAAGAAGTCCGCCAACCGAATTTGCAAATTGTACCGCAAGGCACTCTAAACGTGCTACAAGTACGATCAACCTTGGTAGATTGGATAAAGCAGGCATAAGACAAGGATGAAGTAATACAACAATTCAAGGAGAAAAGTAGTAGGAAGGACCTTCTAAGATTTCGAGTCGACGAGCAAGGGAAGTTATGGTACGATGATCGGATATGCGTACAAAGGATGAAGCACTCCGAAGACTAATATTGGACCAGGCACACCACTTAGCCTACTCTATCCACCCAGGATCAACCAAGATGTATATGGACCTCAGACAAAAGTACTGGTGGACCAAAATGAAAGAAGATATCGCAAAATACGTCACCCAATGCGATACCTGTAGAAGAGTCAAGGCAAAACATCAACGACCAGCAGGACTACTACAGCCATTGCATATCCCCATATGAAAATGGGAAGAGATCAGCATGGATTTCATAGTAGGATTACCCAAGACGTCAAATGGACACGACTCCATATGGGTTATAGTAGACCGACTGACAAAAGTGGCACATTTTATTCTAGTAAAGATTGACTACAAGGGTAACAAGTTAGCACAACTTTACATTGACAACATCCTTAGATTACACGGGGTACCAAGCCGAATAGTCTTCGATAGAGGAACTCAATTCACTGCCCAATTTTAGAAAAGCCTGCATAAAGCCTTAGGAACACGACTGGACTATAGCTCTGCCTATCACCCGCAGACAGATGGACAAACAAAAAGAGTGAATCAAATATTGGAAGACATGTTACGAGCTTACACATTAACCTATGGAAAAGACTGGGAAAAGAGCCTATCATTCGTAGAGTTCTCATACAACAACAGTTATCAGTTCAGCCTAAAGATGTCACCATTCGAAGCTTTGTATGGAAGAAAATGCCAGACCCTATTAATGTGGTCCAAAGTTGGAGAAAGGAGTCTGTTTGGCCCTAACATGATTAAGGAAGCTGAGGACCAAGTGGACAAAGTTTGAGAAAATTTGAAGGTCGCCCAAAGTAGACAAAAGAGCTATGCGGACACTCAGAGACGACCGTTGGAACTCCAATCCGGAGATTTCTTCTACTTGAAGGTATCACCCATCAGGGGTACTCAAAGATTTCAAGTTAGAGGGAAGTTATCCCCCACAGTATATTGGACCATACCAAATCATTGAAAGGATTGGAGCAGTAGCTTACCGTTTGGAGTTACCCCCAGAAATGTCAGATATACATGATGTGTAACACCCTAAAAATTTATTTGAAATTTAGTAATTAAATTTGAGCATTTATTTAATTTTCTATGCATTTTAATCTAGGTCAAATAATAATTTTTGGTTAATTAAAATCAACTATAAGGTTTAGAAACATGTTTGTTGCATTCATGCTAGTGCATAAATATTTTTGTTTGATTGTAGTGTTAGATTTGTGTGACTTTGAATTCAAATTTTGTTTGGTTTTGAAGCAAGCTTGTGAAAACAAAAAAAAGGATTTTCTTTTTCCTTCTCTCCCACCCCTCTCTCTTTTGGCCCGAAGCCGAAGCCGGCCCGGTCTATTTCTCCCTCTCCCTCTCTTTGCTGCACGCGCATCCGGCCCAAGCCGAGGCCCACGGCCTTTTTCTTTCCAGCATCCGCGCACGCCCTGCTCTTGGGCCGCTGGCAGCAACCGGCCCGAGCAGCAAGCCCGCACGCTCTCTCCCGCTTTTCCCTTCCTCTCTCTGGCTCATGGGGCCCACTTGTCAGCGCCTTTCTCTTCTCCTCCCTCATGCCGAGAACCTAGAGCCGCCATTCATCCTCGCCTTCACTCCGTTTTCAATCGACCGAGTGAAGAGGGGCATCAATTGGCACCTTCAAGCATCGCCATGACGTTGGGCAAGTTATGCCGCGCACGTCCCCACCTTTACTGCCCTCGCTCGCCCTATAAAGCTCGCTGCCGAGCCCTCCCTCTCTCCCTTCCATTTGCTGTTTCGAGCTCGCACCACCTCACTCTCAATTTTGTCGTTCCAAAGCTCGGTCGCCACCACGATCTTGCCTAGGAGCATCACTAGATAACGATGACGTCGTAGGTGGTCTCCTTTGTTTTCATCGTGGTTTTGCCCGAATTCGAGCTCACCAATGCCGTTTTCATCTTCCAGACCGCTGAAGCCCATCGTCGGACCTCTCGGAGCACCCCCGGACGCTGCGAACCTCTCCGTCGGATTCGCGGTATAGCCCTCGCCATCCCCATGCCCTCGCTTTCTCTTTTTATGGCCGAAATCGCTGTACCGGCGACCTCCGCGACCCACCGGCCATGGCGCCGCTGCGGGACCGTCGTCATGACGTGCTTCCCATCTTCGTTTTCATGACCCATTGTGTTCATGAGCTCGCGCTCGTCATCCCGGTGCTCTCCGTTTCGATCGGCGTGGCCGGAAACGCCATATCGGTGTTCGCCGCCACGTTAGGCTCACCGCCGGCCATGACGTTGGCTGCGGGAGTCGTCTTCTCTGGCAGCTCTCTGTCCCCATCGTGCCAGCACCGTCTGTTCTCTAGTCGACGGCCGAGATTAGAAGGTAGCCTTTCGGGTCAAAACTGTTCCACCGGGCAGGCCGTGGACTCGGCCCACGGCGTCACCCGCACCGGTCCACAGCTCGGTCCACGGCGCCATACCAGTGCCGCGCAGCCACGTGGCGCTGACGTCAGCCGGCGACGCGGTCAGTCGCGATCCACCGTGCACTTTTGCACAAAAGCCCCTGAGCTTCTTGGAAATCAACCTGTAGTACAACTCAGTTCAAATGTATTTTATTTTAATCCTATTTTTATCTGTTATAGCCCTTGTCTTTTTTAATAATAGGATGCACCGTCTACCCAGCGTTAGAATTTAGTTTTAATTAGTTTAAATTCAAATTTGAGTTTGGTTTATTTATAGAAATGCCATTGAATCCTGTTTTAATCATAACTTTCACGTTTTAAATCCGTTTTGACTGATTCTTTCGCTCATGTGTTCGTAGCAGTACGTAGATTAGTTTAATAAGCTTTTTATTCTCTGTTTTTACTGTTTAGTGTATTGTTCGAATAGAAGTCTATTTGTATGCATGTGATGAATGGCATGGATGTTTGATTGGTGATTTGGACGACGTTTAGAGAGTGATCAGTTCGTGGTAGCTGAGGAGCAGGTTGCTGAGCCGTACCAGGAGAACTTTGAGGAAGGCAAGTGTAACAAAGGCTTCTTGTACCTATGAACTCTATAATTCATACATGTGCATGTGTCTAATTTGAATCACCTTTAAGGACCTTACTTGGATTACTTTTGTACCACATATCCTTGTTACCTATGGTTTGGGATGCATTTTGGATAGATGCAGCCGCGCATAACCAACATTTTAATAATCATGACTAATGGCTTATGCAACAGGTTAAAATTGTGCTTTTTAGCAACTTTATAGGGGGCTAGAGTATTGGGGTTTTTGAGTGCTCTAGTGCCTCTCCATAAGGACTTAATCTTGAAGCGGCAACCCAGGAGGTTCCGTACAACCCCGACTGTCACATGGCTCTAGCCTTAATCATATAACTAGTACGTCTCTAGCTTGGTAGTGGTTATTGAAAGGTGCAAAAGGGGGTACCATGGTGCTTATGGTCCCGGTCCTGCAGGGTGTGTGCTGGACAAGGTCGAGGTGTGCCACCTTGGAGGAAGGTGTCCATGACTCTTAGGAGACTGAAACCTAGCGGCCACTAACTTGTTAGGGTGTCTTGTGAAAGGTTAAGTAGTGAATCCCTGTCACGCTTCCTTGGTAGAGGCGGTGTGGGCCTTGCAAACCCTAGCATATGGAATCACGGCTTGGTGGGTAAAGTTGTACAAATTCTGCAGAATTCTAAAACCTGTTATAACAGTCGGGCTCACGGATATGAGCGACTTGGATCCTTCACTGATTAGTGGTTACTATGGTTGGTTTGGGAAAGATTTAATGTTGACTAATCAGTATTGTAATTTTGGGATGGTTTATTCACTAAAGTAGTGTTATAGGTTTAATAAAACTTGACCAACTAAAATTATTTACCGCAGTCAAACCGTATCAAACCTTTGAGCCCCATAAACCCCTTGTTATACATGCTAAGCATGGTGCGCTTACACTTGTCTTACATTCAATGAAAATCCCGATGTTATATATGAGGAGTTTCCCAAGGATGTTCCGGACTACTAGGTTGTTGTTCACCAGTTGGAGTCCCTGTGGCAACATGAGCTTTACTTTCCGCTTTATGTAATAAAGATGCTGTTGAGCAGAAACTATGTGATAACTTTGTGATGAATATGCGATGTAATAAAGTACTTTACTTTGATATAATTGCAATTTGTGAAATATGTGTGTTTGGACATCCTGGGCGCACATATATGAGTGCTTGGTTTTGTTTATCAAAACTGGGTGCGACACAGAGGCAGAAGCCACATGGGAAAGAGAAGATGACCTCAAAAAGGAATTCCCTATCTATTCAAGGATCAGCTCGAATCTCGATGACGAGATTCTTTTTAACGGGGTAGGTTTGTAACACCCTAAAATTTGGCCTAGTTTTAAAAACCACTAAAAATTTGAACTTTTAATATTTGCATAGGAAATAATATATATAACCAACCTAAACAATTTTTACAAATAAAACCACGTAGGAACATAAAACCTTAGGTGTGCAACTTTGTTTGTGAATATTTGTTTGGTTTGTTGAACTTATGGTGGCACCCTTTTACACACTTATGCATTCAAATTTGAATTTGAAATCATTTAAACATATACATATAAGATATAGGAAATAGAAAAGGGAATTAGAAAATAGGAAGAGCCACTTGGGCTCATTCACTCCCCTCCCTCCTTTTCGGCCCGCAGCCGTAGCCCAGCCCTTCCTCTTCCCCCTCCTCTCTCCCGCGCGCGAGCCGGCCCAACAAGCCGTGGCCTAGCTCGGCCTAGCCTCGCCCGCTCTCCCCTTCTCTCCCACTAACGCCCCGGGCCTACTACCTGTCAGCTTCATCATCCACCCTGAGCCGGCAAGCCGTACGCGGCCCCGCCGCATCGTCAACGCTCACCAGCGCCACCACGGTGCCAGCGAAGGTCAGCAGAGGCACGGCGACATCGGGACCCCACGACGCCCCTCTCTTCTCCTCTCCTCCCTCCTTCCCCGCACTGTGAACATGTCAACGACAACGCCATGGTCGCCGCCATGCAGAGCCACCAGAGTAGCTGCCAGGGCAACCTCGGTGTGCGCACGGGCAAGCGCCAGCCATGGCAATGTGACCAGATGAGGTCAATGGCGTGGCCATGTGATGGATAAGGACGGCCGCGCAAAATATCTCGCTGCCAGGACACCGACCTATCTAGCCTATAAATAGGCCTAGTCGGCGACGCTCTCACCTCGCCCTCTCCACCATTAGCTCCGCCGCAGGCGAGAACACCCCTTCTTCCCCTTTTCCCTCCTCCTTCCCCTCCTTTTTCATTTTCCCGCTTTCGGGAGTTCGCCGGCACCATTAGCGTTGTCTGCTCCTTCCTTCCTCTCCACTGCGTCTCTGGCCAATTGGAGTGACTAGTGAGTCCCTTAGCCCCTCCCCTTTTCATTTGCAGTAGGTATTAGGTAGTGTATGCCTCTGTGTAGCACTGCCCACATGAGCCCACTCCACTGAGCAGCCATGGCCATCGGCCATCGTCGGCGAAGCCACCCCGGAGCACCCCGTCATCCCCACTCCACTCCCCTTTCGTCCCTTTTCATGTACACATAGATAGATAGTTAGGATAGGCCCACTAGGGGCAAGTTTAGAGCACGGCACCGCCACAACCATCCTGGCGAGCCGCCACCACCGCCACAGGCACCCGCTGCCGATGACGACCCCGCCACCGGCCACGGCTTGCCCCAGCGGACCCCGTCCACCCCCTCAACCACCTCTCCTGAGGGCTAACGCCACCGGCGTAAGCCGCTCTGGCGAACCTTGCTCCACCTCCCCTGTTTACTCGCCGGCACGGTCACCACCAACCGTCGCCGTCCCTCTCTCTCCCACTTCTCTGTCCCTGCCAAGTGGGACCGGAAGGGAACGGTGTCACCATCCCCCTCCATCCCCGTCCGTCTTCTCTCTCTCCCTCCTTCTCTCACTAACACACAGGCCCACGGCCTTAATGCCGATGCCGCCGTCACTGCTGATGCCAGCACGGGACCCACCTGTCACACACACGCAGTGTGTGGTACGCTTTAGAAAACACTGGGTACACCCGGCTAGTGTACACAGAGTCTTACAAATACATTTTCCTAGTCTAGAAAAATTCCTAGAAAATTTGTAAATAAACTAGATGAAATAAGGAAATTACTTATGTAGTTTGCACCCATTTTCATGCACTAGAAAATACATATAAAAGTCCACCTAGATTAATTAGCTATAGGATAACTTCTAAAATTCATAACCTTTAAACCATAACTTCGATTTGCATGAAACCACTTCTAAAAATCATCTAAAATCAAACCCTATCATATGCACTTAGTGTCACCATATAGTTCTATGTTTGCTTGGATCCTTTTTCTTTTGCGGATAGCGGTAGTCTTATGCAACCGATACGTCCAACAGGTGACAATAATCGTCAGGAGGAAGAAGACCCGAATTACGTAGACATGTCGAAAGGTGACGATGGTGAAGGCAAGTCCTAGCTCCCCTCCCTACCATCTTGCTTTAAAAACTCTAAAATGCTAAAACTTGACTATGAGACTATCACCCTAGAAAATGAGCTCAATTGATGCGATATAGTTAAGATAAGTGGTTATCTTGTTATTCTATGAGCTCCACATCACAATTAGAATTAGGGAAATAATTGAACTTAAAATTTGTTAAACCTGAACTAAACCCTGACATGGGGTGAGGGGTGGTAAACTATGGAGGTAGTTTATCATGGCAAGAATGCCTGGATAGGGTTCCTGTGGGAGATATTGGTCTCAATCACATAAGGACCGGTTCGTAGTCCCTCTTGCCTAGTGAGTCTTTTCATACAGTCACATGTCTATATGGGTAGGCTTGATCCCACACCCCGTTAGATAGAAGTATAGTTTCTACTAGGAGGCTGGCGTAGGCAACGGAAGATCAAGAGCCGGCACGGGGAATAGGTTTTCTTCCGTGTCTGGTTGGCGTGGATGCTATGTGGTATTCCACGTTAAGCATTAGGTTTTTAGGCCGCATTCGAGCCACTGTTTTATTGGCTGTGTTCGAGCCATGTTTTTCTTTTGTGATGATTTGGTATCATCACGTTTGTGGGGATTTGGTACCTTCCTGGTTTTGTATTCCAACCCCTGTGAAACCATGGTAGAGATTATATAGAAATCTAGGTTATCTTTCCAAGCGGGTATGGGATCTCGTTAGGTCAATTTTGTCCACTGATCATGGATAAGGTTGCACCTATCGTGTGGGAAAATTTATACACCTCTGCAAAGTTTTATTAAATCTATTCGAATAGCCACATCCTTGAATGGGCAAATGCTAGGATAGGATACTATGATTAGCTTTACTTTTATGTGCAATGAAACTGGTAATTAATTGATGATTAACTCGAGCACTAGTGAGAATAGTAATACTCCACTAGGACCCACCCTTAAATCATAATCACCACTACACTTCTATTTCCACCCATGGTTGGGACTTGCTGAGTACGTATGTACTCACCCATTGTCAACTCACAGACCTCGGCACAGAAGAAGACTATGACTTCGAAGATGAAGCATATCACGAGGAATAGGGTTCCTGTTAGGAGATTCGATTGTAGGAATGTGACATCGAGGCTAGGGTTTCATGGATGCTCTAGTTGCCTGCGGAATAGGATGATGTTTCGTTGTATAATAATCCTGCTTTAGATACCACCAATAATGTTGTTTCACGGCCATAGGTTTCTGCCAACTCTGTAGCCTACAATGCCTTGGCCACTATTGTAGACTTTATTTCAAATATCAATAAAGCTCGGAACCTTTTATAATATATCTGTGTACCATCCCTGTGATTAGTGCATATTTTGTGCATGATCCTGGCGCAAATACAGAAGCATTGAGGACTCTCAAATTGAGGGGCCAACAGCGCCGCCGCCAGATCTCGCTGTAGGGGAAGCGCCGCCGCCGGTTCTAGAGGTAGGGAGCACCGCTGTGGTGAAGGTGCCCGCCACCGCTGTGGGGCACCATGGTGGAGGTGCCCGCATCGGGGCGTTTGCCTCCGCCTGTGCACAAGCCGAGGTGGTGGGTCGCCATCGAGGGAGGGGGAGTGCCATGGTGGTGGGGCGCCGTCTGGGGAGAGGCAGGGCCATGGTGGGGTGCCGCTGGATCTACAAGCTCGAGCAAGGGCCGCCGGGAGGGGAGGGGAGGAGAGGTGGGGCGGAATGGGTCACGCCGCTCGTGAGGGGCGCCGTTCTGGGGGTTGAGAGCGGTGAGGGAGAGGAAGTCAGAGAGGAGAGAATGAGTGAAACCCTAAGTGGTGATCGTATATATTCTCAGGTCGTGCAGGTGGGCTCGTCTAGGCCTCTTGGGCCTCGGCCTTTTTTTCCGAGGTGGGCCATTTAGGAGGTCCGCCTTCGAAAATGGAGGCATTTTTGGAAGGCCCGCCTCAGTTAATAGATTTTAGGAGGTGGATATTTTCTAACTGCCTCGGTAAAAATGATTTTGCGAGGCGGTTGACTGTGACCGCCCCGGTTAATAAAAAATGACCACCTCGGTTAATCCCAGGTATTAACCGAGGCAGTTTAAAAGCCCACCCACCTCCGAGGCCAATTTTAAAACGCCTCGCAAAAGATTTTGTGTAGTAGTGTTTTCCCATGACCTGAATAGCGAGAAGGATATATTGGAAATATGAAAGGAGACGAAAAGAGAGAAATCCATCAGATTTTCCATCTAGAGAGGTGCACAAAATGAGCTTCAAATATTGAAATTTCTCAGGAAAAAATGGGGTTTGATAGGTCCAGTAAAATCCAGGCGTCCTTTTGCTGGGCATGGCTGCCCTCTGCTTCCAAAGGAAGCCCTAGGGAGAAACAGGAGGAGAGAGAGGTGGCGGATCTGACTTTTCATCCCTCGGTGTGGCAACTCAGTACCACTGCATGAATCTAGTTTGCCTTCCATTCCATAAGCTGGCAAACTCATCCATCATGTTGTAAAACATGTCGCCAGTGGATAGGACTTTCCCCTCTCCGTCTTTTATGATCAACACAGTAGATGAAAGTAAAATACATAGGCAAATGAGATAAGGAGACTATTATTTATTTCTTTGAATATTGGTAATTACAACATAGAGCTCCTACGTATATATAGTCGTGCCAAGCCCTAAGAGTTTGGTAAGAACACCCACATACAAACGGACTAGGATTAGAATTCCTCCATCTCCGTTCCTTGTAGGATATAGTCCGTATTTTTACAACACATCAAACAGTTATCTACTTGTTTGTGCGACTACAAGTATGACATTCTTGCATTTTAAAAGATTCTATACTTTATGGAAATATTGTGGTTGAGCGCCTTGTTCGCTTACATATATGTTAGCAGAAAACACTAGTGAAATACGCTCATATGATTTATTCGTCAAAATGTTTTTCTTGGATACACTGGCACACTGTACAATTAGAGGATTGCGAGTATCTTGATTTTTTTGACTCATTTTTTGTGATGACAACCTTTTGTAACAATATTTCTTGTTTGTTTATGTTGTTCTTAGATATCTTATAACACTACAATATTTTTTCTTCCAATAGGTTTGTCATGCAGAATCTCTATCATGAGCTTGCTGAATATGTATCTGCCAAAGAATATTCCAAGATCGAGAAATCTACATTCAGCAATGTCCAAGAAGATGCTCGACACTTATCCTTAGCTCAAAGCAAGGACCACTCCAACGAAACCGTGCAATTCTATGCACTCCATAACCAATATCTGAAAGAATCTCTTACCCCTGGCCTACAAACACTATTGATTGTTCACAAGGATGATTTCAAGAGTGAAGGAAATACTTTGTACAAAATACACATTTGTTGTTGGTTGTTTGAGCTCAGTTTTGAATTGCAAGATTAGGGTTTCCACCTGATCTACTTGTGTATTGAGTTCTAGTTGTAGAGACTTGGTGCTACAGGGGTCTGAGACGCCTAGGAAGGCTGGTATTTTACTCGATCTACTTTTCATACTCTGATTTTTGTGATGCAGTAACTTCAGTTAGGATATGCAGAACCTTTGTGGATTTGTCCGGAACTTCCGCACCGTGGAAGTTTCGCAAGAATCCACGGAACCTCCATCGTCTGCTAACCGTTGTGATCAAGTTTAATTTTAAACCAGCCTATTCACCCCTCTCTAGGCCTTGCCTAATCCTTTCAAAAAGACAAGCCAATACAAGTAATTCCAAGCAATTGCAACAACAACAAGCACGCAGGACACAAGAATTTAATCCAAGGTTAGGCCACACCACTAAGGAGTGCTTACGTCCCTGTTGTTGAGGTGACCACTACGGTCGGAGTCTCTACCATCTCCTTGACAAAGGTCAACTCGAGTTCTTTACTAGAATCATAAAGGTACAGATCTGCTAAGGATCTCCCACATATTAGGAACTCCCAGGCGACGCCTAGCCGGCTAGGGACCAAGCCCTAAGAGTAATGAATGTGAATCCAACCGCTTGACGAAGAAATCAAATGCTCAAGCAAGAATCTCAGTTTTTCTCACCAAATCCCCTCTCTCAACTCAATCTCTTGCAGCATTTGACTTTAGGGAGTAAAAGAGAGAAGAGGAAAGAGCTTCAAATGCAAGGGGCATGTTTTGGCTGAGGGTTGGTCGTAGTTATGGAGTGTGTAACGGTTAGAAGTGAGTAAGAGTGATATTTATACCTCTAGCACATTTTAGTCGTTCTGGGCAACATCAGAACTTCTGATGTATATACGTTGAAACTTTTGACGACATGCTTTCATACAGGGAACAGTATAGACAGAGTCACAAAGTTGTGTCGAAGCTACAACAGAGCTTCCGACATACGTCGGAACTTCTGATGTGTCAAAAGCAGGCAGCTTCCAATGCGGTTAATTAGTCTTGTTGTGTGCACGCGCAACAACGAAACTTCCGACACATGTTGGAACTTTCGATGGTCGAAAGTAGGTAACTTGCTTCCGATAGGGTTTGGGTTGGGCTGCACAAAGATACATAGGAACTTCTAAGGCCTGTCTGAACTTCTGATGTAACCAACTTTCAAAACTCACCCAAGGTGCCCTTGCTGTTTTCAAGTTTCTCTCAATAGCTTTTAATTAAGTACTTTAGCACTCTACCTCCCTCAGACCAACGAGATTTCCATCCCTCTTTGTAGTGCGGTGTTTCCTAAACTTAAATTCAAAATATAAAACAAATTTAAACCACTTTGAGTCCAAAAACTATCCAACCAACGAATTGAAGGGGTACCAGTTACCACATCCTTGAAATCATCTTTTAATTATTTCAAGGAAATAAGAACTGCAATATACTTATAAACATGTTAGTTCCTAAATGGGATGCCATTATTACACCAAAACCCACGACGTAGGCAAATGCATAGTAATTTAGATGCAAGATTAGGGTTACTTTATGTATTTTTTTATAATGGTAGAGATGGGTAATTGTCTATCAAATTAAAGGCTAGATGTTTCTGATTATTGTGAGAGTTTTAGAATTTATCTTTATTTCCTGGTGTGTCTGGTGATGTGGTGCCTCCTTTAGAGCCTCTAATTACTGATAGTAAGATATTTTGTTTTTCAAATTTGATACTTGAAATTTGCATTATCTTGATAAAATAGTACCCGATATTTCGGTAACTGAAATTTTGGGTCTGGAATCGAGTATTCCCAAACTAACTGAAGTCAACAAAAGCATATAAATATTTAGAAGAAATAGAACTATAGATGCAAGTCAAAGTAATATAAACACTAGCTCTTAGAAGTATTTTAGAACAAAAAACACGAGCACTTAAACATAGATAAATGTGTCCCAATGACATCACACTTAATTAATATTAGAAAATGCAGTTTCAATCAAATCACATATAGTACATATAGGCTTCTACTCCCTCAATTCCAAATCATAAGTCATCCCAATTTTCTTAGAGAGCCAAAACATATCAAATTTGACCAAATTTATATAATATAATAAAATAATAATATTTATGATACCAACTAAGTATCCTTAGATTTTTCATAAATTATATTTTTATTGTAGACCTATTTGATGTCATAAATCTTTATAATTTTCTCTATAATTTTAGTCAAACTTGATATGCTTTGACTCTCCAACAAATTTGAATGACTTATAATTTTGAATGGAGTGAGTACTATTTTGGGTAAAACGGGTACTACGACGTAATACCCAAATTAGATGAACTAAAGTCGAGTTTTCAAACTTACTATCCGAAGCAGCAATCAGGTACTTTGAGTTCGGCTATTTTGAATTCGGATCTGGGTGCGAATTTCTGTTGACGGGTTTTATACCAACCTGACCGGGCGCAGACGTGCAGTGCATAAGACTTATCGCAGCGGGTCCTGTAAAACCATACTGCAGGAGCTTCTGGCGTAAAGAAAGCGCCGCAGCGCTGTCCGCTACCTGGTTCGGAAGGACCGCCCGTCCGCTATAGGTAGCGGAGTACCGTTCGTCTGCTACAGGCAGAGAGCCTGCGCGGGAGAGAGAGGTGAGAGCCTGCAGCGGCGGGCTCCACTATTTCAAGTAACTTAAAAATGTTATAACTCACAAACCAAAAAACTAAATTAAATTCCATTGTACCATTGAATTTGTTTCAATAAATCCTTCGAAACTAGATCTCACATGGATATATTTAGATAAAGTGACCAGTGGGCCCCACAGTAGATAGAGGATGATATAGAGGATGGATGGGTGCGGGAGAAATGAGTATAGAGGAGAGAATCTTGATGACCAGGATGTATAGAGATTTCATTTTGGCATGGGGCCTCCTTCTCCCAGATCCATTCTCCAGTCCAGACTCTAGCTACCTTTCAGATATAGATTTCATTTTCTTATAATTTATATAAAAATGAAATAATCATGATTGATGGAATCTAGAGTGAATCATTGCAATCTAATATATTGCATATTTGCATTGAAAAAAATTTATACGTGGAATACCCAGCTGCAAAATCCTGGCTCCGCCACAGTAATACAGCGCTCATCCGGTGCCATGTTTCCATGGTGTCGCACGTCCCTTGTCGGAATGGAGAGTTTAGCTAATCTCCACAAAAATACCCAAACTTTGGATGGCACTTTGATCCTCCACAGCTCGGTCCACTCCTCCTGAGCGCTGACATTAGACCGACTTCGTCGCGCCTCAGTCCAGGCTGCAACCGTCTCCCAGCTTCTCACCGGCTGTCGATGGGCTGAACGAACTAAAAAGGCCCCTGACTTCTCATAGTGCCAGGCCCAATAATCTTCTTTTGAAGTAGTACTCAAAGGAATATTTTCAATAAACTCCCAATCCAGGGGCTAAAAGATCCCCTCACTAACTGCCTATCCCAGCTCCAAGACGCCTGATCAATGAGATCGCACACCAGCTGTGGCGAATCCGACCTTACTGTTCCTGTTGGTAGCATGAGCCCATCCCTTGTAATCCACGGCATGTTCCATATCCTTGTTGATTCACCAGAACCGATCCGATGAATCAGGCCCTGGTGGACGTCCACCACCGCTCGCCACACCCTTGATGGTGACGCACCCAGATCAGCATCTAAGAGGTCACCCGTTGGAAAATATACTGCCTTTAAGACCCTTGCACTGAGCGCCTCTAGATCCTGCAGCAAACGCCACACCTAGCGTGCGAGTAAGGCCAGATTAAAGAGTTCAATGTTTCTGAAACCTAGGCCTCCCATACATTTAGGCTTCAACATATCGTCCCAAGCAACCCAGTAGGTCCTCAGTTTGCCTTCCTTACTTCCCCACCAAAAAAACACGCAAAACACAATCGATATGTTTGCATAGACCTCTCACCAACTTGAAGCAAGATATTGAGTATGTCGGGACGGCTTGAGCAACAGCCTTAATTAGAACTTCCTTGCCTCCTGCAGGCAGGCATTGCTCCATCCAGCCCTGCACCTTCTTCCACACTCGGTCCTTGAGATAACTGAAAGCACCGTTCACCGATGTGCCCACATCTGTTGGCATACCGAGGTACCTCTCACTCAAGGCCTCATTGTGGACTTTCTAAAATCCCCTTGATCTCACTCTCACCACGCACACCAGCACTGCACCCCTTGGCAAAATGGATCGATGACTTCTCTAGATTTATCTGCTGGCCAGACGTGTGGCAATACAAATTCATAACATCCCTCACAACCTCCGCATTCTCCCTATTCACCCGCCTGAAAAGCAGTAGGCTGTCGTCCGCATAGAGTAGATGACTCATCATCGGAGCCGACGGAGCCACCCTTATACCCATGAGATCTGATAACTGAATTTTTGAATTTAAGAGGCACGAAAGGCCCTCTGCTACCAACAAGAAGAGATAGGGGGAAATTGGATCCCTTGACGGATGCCTTTGTATGGCTTAAAGTTGTCCATCTTCTGGCCATTGAACAACACTGAGAACGATACTGAGTTAATCATCCTCATATCTACCCATGGCCTGTGAAATCCCAGCTTGATCATAATTTTCTGCAAGGAGTCCCACTCCAATCTGTCACATGCCTTCTTCATGTCCAGCTTCAGAGCACAAAATCTATTTTCTCGCGCCCTCTTCTTCTTCATAAAGTGCAGGTACTCATAAGCTGTAATGATATTATCCGTAATCAACCAGCTTGGCACAAAGGCCGATTGTTCCTCGGAGATAATCTCAGGCAAAATGCATGGCAACCTGTTTGACACAGTCTTTGATGCAATTTTGTAAACCACGTTACATAGGTTGATCGGCCAGAATTGTCCAAGTTCCTCTGGTATCATTAATCAAGGCCGGAATGTCGGATCATGCTCACCGTTCAAAACCTGTAGCACCACCGTAGCCACTTCCCCCCCACGGATATTCCAATGGTGCTAGAAAAAATGTGGTGGGAATCCATCAGGTCCTGGTGCCTTGGTCGGAAACATCTAAAACAATGCAGACTTAATTTTCATCAGTGCTAAAAGGTTTAAGGAGTGCATCATTCATATCCCCGGTGACTTTAACAGGCACCGTATTCAGCAGCTAATCCATATCTTTTGTCCCCTCCGACGTGTACAAATTCCTATAGAACGTCGTCGTGAGGGTAGCCATCTCCTCCTCAACCTCAGCGAAGCTTCCATCCTCCTTTTTTAACTTGCTAATTCGGTTTCGCTTCTTCCTTTGGTTGGCTCTCAAATGAAAGAACTTTCTGTTCCTATCGCCTTAAGTAAGCCAAGTGATCTATGAGTGCTGTTTCACATGATCTCTTCTCTATAATTTAGCTCCACGACCTGTCCACTGTCTTGGTCTCCTCATGGAAAGGACCTGTCCACATGGGCTCAGAGCGAAGGTGCTCGAGCTTTGAGTTCAATTTCTTGAGCTCCCGCGTCACACTGCCAAAAGACTGGTTATCCCAGCCCCTCAAGCAATTCGACACAACCCCAAGCTTCCTATCACTACTGTATCCGACTTCTTTGCCGAGAGCCGGGAGCCCTCGGCAAAGGACAAAAAGCCCTCGGCAAAGTCTTTGCCGAGAGCCTGCCACTACAGTGAACTAATATATATCATGCCATTCATATGAAAAATTGTACATTAGATTTTTAACTGAAATGCTAGATTTTTCACTAGCAAATATATTTGCCATCGACATATATCATGTGAAAGCCAACTAAAGCTTTTTGGCTGCAGAAAGAACTGCATCTTGCAGCAACAACACTTCATTGCCACCAAGAAGGCTAGAACTATTCTGTCTGTGTGGGAGTAGCAGGGGGAGATGAAGATGGCATAGGTGTAGTCGTCACAATTGTTGCTGAAGGTTCCCTTAGAGACTTTGTCCCCTTATCATCATTGACTTCCGTTGCAGCTCTCTCCTTAGCCTTTTGGGCTCTTTGTACTACTTCCTCCTATATGTATCATATATATACATAAGAGAATTCAGTAGCATGTGGCGTAGAGCCAGGGTTACAGAGAAGAAGAATAAAATGAATAAATCCGAAATGGAAAATTTTCACTACATGTAACGCAGCTATCAATAATGACGCAAAACAGTTGATCTATGTGGATATCTCCAAACAAACCCATCACACTTTACCTTGGGCATCTTTCCCCAAAATGAATGCAGAACCATTTCCCTACTGCAAATTTTCAGGACATGTTTAACACTTTAACTCCACCTAACCCAGGGCACATATCTACTTTTACAATTGGTAGGCTATTACACTTACGCCCATTTTGCAGTTCAATGCTCATTCCTTGTTGAATGTCTTTCGTTTTATAAATTTTGGTATTGGAAAACTGAAATACATGTAAGTTAAACATGGATGATATCACATCATCGAGATGTCATCAATTACTAAAGAGCTAATTGGCGAATTGACATGGAAAACGAAATACTGGGAGTGCTCATCTGGAGCAAGGACCATGTGGCGCAGTACCTGGAACTCCTGCACCTGCTTCTGCTGCTCGGCCTGCCACTGCCCGACGACGCTGAACACCTCGCCCACCACCGACTCGACCCGCTCCGTGAGCGCCTCCGCGAAGGCCTTCCCAAGGAAGAAGGCGTCGAGGACGGCCTTGCTCTCGTTGTCATCTGCGCGACGACACCAGCAAGAGCACAGAATAAAGCCCAAGCTCGAATCGGACTGCCATTCTGCTCCTCACCCCACGTCCGAGAGGTTACCTGGTTTCGGCTCAGGGCGCGTGCCCCTGCCGCCGCTGCTACTCCGGGCCGCGAATCTGGGGAGCCTTCTGAGGGAAGAGGGGGACACGCGACGAGGGGCTGAGGCGGGGAAGGGGACGCAGCAGACGGGCGAGATGGACGCAGCAGGTGGCGCCATGGTTCTCGCCTTCTCTTCTTCTTCGGGTGTGTGCTTCCGTGGAGGTGAGGAGGGGGTCTCGCAGCAGGTGGGAGTTCGGTGCTCCACGCCCCCCGGCGGCCACCGGCGGATGCGAGGCCGAGGATTCGGGGCTGTTCACCGGTTGCGGATCTCTGAGTGAGGTCACCCACACGTCATGGGGATTGGGGAAGCTGGATCTGGACGGTTTGGTTGGTCACACGACTCACACGACCACCGCGCTAACGATCCACAACGGCTGAGCCCAGCCGCTGCCACGCTTCCGACAGCACTGGCTGCCTAGCTGGCCCTCGATGGCTCGACCACACGCGGCTTTGAGCGCCCAAGCGCTCGAGAAAGGCCCATGTGCCAACACCCCGAATTCTTCTTCCGCCCATTTGCCAGCCCGCTTGAGCGGGGCACGGCCCACGGCCCACGCGCTCACTCGCGCAGCCCCATTCCAGAACTTCACGTATAGTTCGCCAGAAAAAAGGGCGCTCCTCCAACACCAAAAAAAAAAAAAAACACCAGCATAAGTTTATTTGGCTTCAGGCCAGTTTCAGTGGGATTTCACTGGAGTTTCATGGGCTAGGCTGATGTGACACCGTATTGATGAAGAGAGAGATCATAAGAGTTTCATAGGAGTAGAGCGAGTTTCATGAGGATGAAACTCTTCTGCACTGTTTTCAAAATATGAATGCATTGGTAATAGGGTCATAAAATCCCCACTGAGACTGGTCTTAGCTCATCTTGTACAACTTGCCGAAGGAACTTCAGTTCCCTTATGTCACATTGGACCTGAGTTGCATGTTCAATGATGGATACCATTATTCCTTTTGCATCGAACTTTTCAGGCATGCATAACCATAATCGTAAATCAAAAGCATCGCACACTCTTTGATCATTGTACACAGCACGAACTAATGTAGTCTTGCCAGCACCCCTCTTAGCAGCTAGACAAATGACAGACGGTTTTCACTTTTTGTCGTCTGACAACAATTGCATTGTGATACTCGTGTACATCCTCTCTTCTGTAAGTATCTGAATGGGTAACCTGTGGCATGTGCATGTTGGGTTAGCCAAGTAGCTGAAACTCTACAACAGAGGCACATTAGCATACATGTAGAAAGATTAAAATGATACTCCACGGAGAATGGCCGCGCACATCTCGGCTTTCAGGTGACTGCTCGGGCTGGTCGGGTAGAGCTCCATGCAGCGGGAGAGGATCCTCACGGTGTCGGCCATCAATGCCTCGGCGCAAGCAGCCGCCGACGCGATGCCTTGACCGTCTCCGCCGGATCGCTTCATCCTCAACCACGACGTGACGTCCCGTTGGACAGTCAGCTCCTCCAGCTTCGCGGCCGCGCCATCAATCGCCCGGCCGAGGCCTTGCGGGCACGGCTGCGCTGGGTTTTCATTATCGGAAGTTAAAATTTATCGGACGTCATAGATAAAGAGGATAAACAAGATATATCGAAAATATCAGACCAAATTTTAAAAAAAAAATCAAAAAATTTTATAGAATTTGACTTACTATTCCTAAGATATTAAACATCACTTGTTCACAAATCAAAACAAGAATAAATCATTATAAGTGTTGGATCGTCGCGTGGCTGATTTTTGGATTGTCTGTGTAGAAACAGAAAAGATAGAAAAAAAAAATAGCTGATATCAAATTTTATCAGACCCCGAGGATAAAAAGAAAATTTTAAAAATATCGACGACTTTGGGCTGATAAAAAAAATCTGGCTGGAACGGCCTCGAGATTCTGGATCGTGCCGTTCGCGGTGCTGCTGCGGCTGGCCGCGATGTCGAGCTCCGCCAGGAGCCTCGTGGTGATGTCACCGACGGCCGAGAATCATAGGACCGAGGATTGCTTCTCGGAGTCGGTGCCAACGTCCCATGATAGGAGGTAAAGATGGGCATGGGTCGGATCGTTGGTTCGGTTCATCGAACCAGTCCATAAAATCTATCCAAATGGGCCTCATTCTGAGCCCAGATAGAGGATGGGGATGAGGCATCCGAAGCCACAGAACCGAGAGATCCATCGGTTTGACCCACCTACGCTATGTGCTTGTAGACCTTTGCGGCCTTACCCCACCGCCGATGAGAGCGCTGCTGCCGGTGCAGCAGCCTAGCTTGGTCTTTGGGGGCCCTCGCCAGCGTCAGTCCTCTGCTCGCTCTCCCTCCCCGTTGCGGGCGGCGAGCTGGTGAATCTCGGCCTCGGCCACCACGCGCACTGCACAGCGCTGGGACGCAAAGGTGCCGAGCAGCGCGATGCCGCCAAGGTGTGCTGCGATCTCCTCGTCGGGACGCCGGCATCTTTCGCCATCTTTCGCGCTTGCCCTTAGTGCTTGGAGCCCTTGATGTGGCCGTGCAGACGGTGGCGCTTCACGACGAAGCCGCACATGGACCAGTGCGCCTCGCTCGCGCACTCGAGGAGCGGGTCGGTGACGGACGCCGGCGCGTCACGGGGTTGCCGCGGAAGAAAAGTGGCCTCGGCAGACGCTGCTGTAGAACCGTCCGGGTCCCATCGCCACCACCATGCTGATCTCCCTCCACTCAGTAAATTATCGTGTGACAGCAGACGCAAGCTAAGAGAACTGAAGTTACTGAGCGGAGCGATCCATTTAATCCATTGGAGTCCAGAGGGTCAGCACCTCATAAAAATAGAGCAACCGGTGCTCCTATACTAATCAGATGGATCGGTGGATCAGCCACGCTTCGCACCGTGGATCACCCATCCCCATCGTGAATCGGAGGAGGGTGGCCAGTGGCCACACGCCGTCTTCCCCGAGGCCCTGCCGCTGGTCGGGCGACCGAAGAGACATGGTCGTGGTCGCAGGTTCCACTTCCACACCAAAACAGATTCTCTGGTAACTTGGCTCAAGGCTCTGTTTAGTTCCCAGAAAATTTTGTAAAATTTTTCAGATTCCCCGTCACATCGAATCTTTGAACACATGTATGAAACATTAAATATAGATAAAAAATAAAACTAATTACACAGTTTAGACGAAATGGACGAGACGAATTTTTTAAGCCTAATTAGACTATGATTGGATAATATTTGCCAAATAACAACGAAAAGCGCTACAGTATCATTTCACCAAAAATTTCGAAATCTAAACCGGCCCCTAGCCGATTAGCGACCATGGAAAACCAAAAGAGTACCAAAATTCCACGTGGAACTGTGGGCTGTGGCAGACTACGAACGTCTAACGGGTGCAGCACGTTTGGACTTTGGTGCAGCTTGTTGGCTTGTTGCCACTCGGGTCACCGTGTGCAGCGCGTGCTGCAGCTGCGCTCAAGGGCTTGCCCAACACGGCGGCGTAGCGTGCTGCCCCAAACTTCACCTCGGCCCTGAGTATCCATGTCATCTATGCTAGTGGTCTCAGAGCTAGCAGAAGCAACGTTAGCCTCCTCTGACAAAAGACCGAGGACATCACCCAAGCAAGCTTTGAAGCGCGAGTGACCGCTCGGTGGCGTACGAACGCTGCAGCACAGGCTAAAGCTGAGAGTACGTGGTCTCAATACAACAAAATAAATTAATATATAATATAATTGAAGTTTGAGCTGCTCTTTTACTGCTTGCGTTGGAAGATTAAGGTCATGTTTAGTTCTAAAAATTTTTTAAAATTTCTCGTTACATCGAATGTTTGGACACATGCATAAGGCATTAAATGTAGATAAAAAAAAACTAATTACACAGTTCGATAGAAAACCACGAGACGAATCTTTTGAGTCTAATTAGTTTATGATTGAACACTAATTGACAAATACAAACGAAAATATTACAGTAGTCAAAGCCAAAAATTTTCACGAACTAAACACACCCTAACTGCCTTACTGTGCTGCTCCATCGATGTGGCTTTTCTTTTACTGAAACCACTGCTGAACGTTCGCCTCCATTGTTGCAATGCCGAGCCAATGCGCCCCAACACCCCCGGTTCCCGGTTCTCCAGCTCTCCGTTCGCTGCTCAGTGAACCGTGGACTGTGGTGTCGTGCTCATACGCAGATACGCTGGTTCTTCTCTGCACTCGACGTCACCAGACGCCTTGTCACTGACAGCAGTCTGGTGTCAGTGTCAACTAGCGATTGATCTCGTTCCTCCGATTCGACGGCCCTCGAGTACGCTGTCCATGCTCTTGCACGGGATGCACGGGAACGGGACTAGTACTAGTACATGTTTCGTCTAAATAATAATAATAATAATTGGTCAACCAAACTAGTCACAGGCTCAGCTCGGAGCTCCAGCAGATTCCCCCCATGGCAGCGGCGCGAGGCGAGGGGAGGAGGCTCGTCGACGACCTGCGGGACTTCCTGGATGACTTCACCTTCAGGGCCAAGCGACTGGCCGCGCCGCTACTGCACAAGTTCGGGCCCTCCTCCGAGCCGGGCGCGGTCGACGACGCCGAGCTAGACAAGCTCAGGTCCAGGCTCCGGCGCATCCGCGCCACGCTCCGGGCCGCCGAGGACCGGGTGGTCGCTGACGACTTCGTCGCGCTGTGGCTCCGGGAGCTCCGGGACCTGGAGCACGCGGCCGAGGACGTGCTCGAGGAGCTCGAGTTCGAGGCGCTCCGCGCGGCGCGCCTCGAGGGGTTCAAGGCCCATCTGCTCCGCGCCAGCGCCGCCGGCGCCGGCAAGCGGAAGCGCGAGCTCAGCCTGATGTACTCCTCCTCCCCCGACCGCCTCAGCCGCAAGATCGCCAAGATCATGGAGCGGTACAACGAGATCGCGAGGGACAGGGAGGCGCTCCGGCTGAGGAGCGGCGATGGGGAGAGGCGGCACGAGGTCAGCCCCATGACGCCCACCAGCGGCTTGATGAAATGCCGGCTTCACGGAAGGGAGCGAGACAGGAGGCAGGTCGTTGAGCTGCTTTTATCTGGCGAAGCTAATTGCTATGATGTCTATTCTGTTGTTCCCATCGTTGGGCCGGCCAGTGTTGGCAAGACTAGTTTAGCACAGCACATCTACAATGACGAAGCCATCAGCTCAAACTTTGACATTAAGATGTGGGTATGGGTGTGCCAAGAGTTCAATGTCTTGGAGCTTACAAGGAAACTCACCGAAGAGGCCACGGAGTCCCCTTGTGACTTCGCCGACATGAACCAGATGCATCTTGTCATCACTAATCAGCTGAATGGGAAGCGGTTCTTGCTTGTTCTTGATGATGTGTGGGATGAAAGCCGAGACCGCTGGGCGAGCTTGCAGGTGCCTCTGAAATGTGCTGCTCCTGGGAGCAAAATTATAGTGACCACTAGAAGCACTAAAGTTGCCAAGATGATGGCTTTGAAGATACACCAATTGGGGTACCTGTCTGATACCAGCTGCTGGTCTGTCTGCCAAGATGCTGCCTTGCGAGGCCGTGATCCCAGTATTATCGATGACAGCCTTATCCCCATTGGTAAATTGGTTGCGGCAAGGTGCAAAGGCTTGCCGATGGCTGCAAATGCAGTTGGTCATGTCTTATCCAGTGCAATTGATAGGAATCATTGGGAGGCTGTTGAGCAGAGCGATTTTTGGAACAGTGAAGTGGTTGGGCAGACCCTTCCTGCTCTTCTTGTGAGCTACGGTAGCCTGCATAAGCACTTGAAAAACTGTTTTTCTTATTGCTCGCTATTCCCAAAAGAGTATTTGTTTAGAAAAGACAAGCTGGTCCGTCTATGGTTGGCGCAAGGCTTTATTGAAGCAGACAAAGAACGTCATGCTGAAGATGTTGCGTGCAAGTATTTTGATGACCTTGTGGAGAATTTCTTTCTTCTGAGGTCACCATACAATGATGAGAGGTAAACATTGTTCATTTTAGAAATTTCATCAATGATTCTTGAAGTGCCAAGCATTAAGTTGAGAATCTGGTTCTGAACACAAAATCAAGTTAGTGGCAATCCATTCTCTTAACTGTGACAATCAATTTCAGTATTAATAGCTTGCCTTTTGCTAATCATAGCTGTTACGTGATAGTCGTCGCTATCGTAAATTGTAATAGTCATCTTACATATGATTCAAAGCTGAACTAAGTTGTGCATGAACTCAACTGTTGGTGATGGTGCATACTTTTGTTGTACATCGTACTAGTGCCCATACATCAATGTCTACATCCAATGTATCTACCCAGTGTTTAGGTTGCATGTTAACGTGCGATACATATCAGAAACTGAATAATGAAGGTGGCGGAGCGATTTTCAAATGGATGAAATGCCACTTAATAGAAGTTGGGAGTAGAGTGTTGCAAAAAAAAAATGATTAAAGAGTTAAAACACATCATTGATGTCTTGCTAGCAATTCTTGATATATATTTGTGTCGTTATAAGAGGTGTTTATTGTGCAATCTAGCTAATGCTTTTATACAGAAAGATAAGGAATAGATTAGGAAATTAATACATTACATATTAAATGTGTAAACCCCAAATATTAATGAATATACTATTAGCGTCAACATGATTACACAACCAAGAACACTGGCGCTATTTTATCTTCCATTCATATATTTTTACGTAAGGTTCACATGTTATAATAGGATAATATGTTGATGTTTCCTCAGTGTGAATGCATTTTGACTCTTGATTACTTCTACTGGCTGTCACGGAAGTAGGGAGTTATATGCAACTACCATGCCTTGCCTTGTGAACTTTGTGTAGTTTCTAATGTTGTTTCTTCAGTGATTCTAAGAGAACAATGCAGCTGCTATTGGCTTTCATCCAGATTTTGGTTGTCTCCAATCCAATAACATAGTAAACATTTTGGTTTGCTTGTTAAATCCTGTGATTTTTACTGATTTGTGACTCCCATTATTTAACTAAATTAATGGCATTAGAATATCACCAACCTCAGTAATGCGTACCGATTTTTTTTTGGCTCATTTTTGGTGATGACAACTATTTGTAACAATATTACGTGTGTGTTTATGTTGTTCTGAGATAATTTATAGAACTTCAATATTTTTTCTTCTAACAGGTTTGTCATGCATGACCTCTATCATGAGCTTGCTGAATATGTATCAGCCAAAGAATATTCCAGGATAGAGAAATCTACATTCAGCAATGTAGAAGAAGATGCTAGACACTTGTCCTTAGCTCCAAGTGAGGACCACTCGAATGAAATTGTGCAATTCTATGCACTCCATAACCAATATCTGAAAGAATCTCTTACCCCTGGCCTGCGAACATTATTGATTGTTCAAAAGGATGATTTCAAGAGTGAAGGAAATACTTTGTACATAAACTTCCCAAGTGGCCTGTTCAGGCTTCTTGGGTCTTTGAGGGCTCTCGACTTGAGTAATACCAACATAGAGCACCTGCCACACTCTGTTGGTGAATTGATACACCTTAGGTACCTCAGTCTTGAAAATACCAAAATCAAATGCCTACCAGAGTCAATAAGTGCACTCTTCAAGTTGCATTCGTTGAGTCTCAAATGCTGCAATAGCCTTGGTGAATTACCTCAGGGGATCAAATTCCTCACTAATCTAAGGCATCTGGAACTGCCATCCATGGATAACTGGAATATGTGCATGCCATGTGGAATTGGTGAATTAACAAACCTACAGACAATGCATGTGATCAAGGTCGGAAGTGATTCAGGCAGCTGTGGGATTGCTGACTTGGTTAACTTGAATAAGCTTAAGGGAGAGCTATGCATCTCAGGAATAGAGAATATCACAAGTGCACAAATTACTCCTGAAGCTAGCATGAAGAACAAAGTTGAATTGCGCAAATTGATTCTCCACTGGTCTTGCGTCGACTCCATGTTTTCTGATGATGCATCCTCTGTTTTGGATAGTCTTCAACCTCACTCTGATCTAGAGGAATTGACTATCATGGGCTTTTGTGGTGTCAGATTTCCTTTATGGCTGGGGAATGAGTATATGTTTAGCTTGTCCATTTTAGAACTAAAAGATTGTCTGAATTGTGAAGAACTGCCCTCTCTTGGTCGGTTACCTTGTCTCAAACATCTTTCAATCAATTCGCTCACCAGCATAAAGCATGTGGGACGAATGCTTCCTGGCCATGACGAAACTAACTGTGGTGATTGTAGATCCAGCACCAGCAGAGCCTTTCCTACATTGGAGACACTGAAGTTCATGAACATGGATTCCTGGGAGCTATGGGATGAGATTGAGGCCACAGACTTCCGTTGTCTTCAGCATCTCACCATCATGAGATGTAGCAAACTGAACAGGCTGCCCAAGCTCCAGGCACTGCAAAATCTTCGTATAAAGAATTGTGAGAATCTACTCAACTTGCCAAGTTTCCCATCCCTCCAATGTATTAAAATTGAGGGTTGCTGGTATGTTAGTCAAATAATGCAGCTCCGAATATTTTCTCATATTGAGACATTAGAACTCCGTTGTCACAAGAAACTCGTATCAGTGAAAAAGATCCTGAATCCAATCCTTCACAGTTTTAGATTGAAACAGGAAGGACAGCTACATGAGTTTTCAGGGTGTCAAGTATTGCCTTTTCAGAATTTATCTGTTCAAGATAGTCAGGTACATGTGACCACTAAATTACATATACCAAATATTATTGTCATTTGATGTAACAGATTCTGAAACATCCATGCTCGCTATGTATTGTAGACAACTTGGACATTTTTAAGGTGTGTGGGACGAACACATGAATGCAATTGCAATTTTGTTGCATTTACGGATCTTACATCTGGACAAACCGATGTACATCATTCTGAAGGTAGCTCCATCCACAGATACTTGTTCCTTTGTCGGCTCTTTTTCATTTTCAGCATTCATATGCATTAACAACAACGAATTTGCCTATTCTTTGATAGGAAGAATATATTTGGCACCTAGTATTGTTTATGTCAACTCAGGACATTTAACAGAGCTTGCTTTCATTTGTGTTTATCAATTTCAGCTGAGACCAGTAAAGATGTATCATTCCATGCTGGACAACCTGAAGACATTGAGCTTTTATCCTGTAAACCAGTTTGGGTTCAAATGGATCAGCCAGAAGAGATTGAGCTTATTTGCATAGACTGATAATGAGATCGGCGTGATGGACAAACCAGGATCCTCAGGTGGTGAACTGGTGAGATCCGGATAATGCAGCTCAGACCAGTAACCAACGCTTAAGTTTTTCAATCTAATACTCGAATTCTAGTTAGCTGATGTTGTATGGCAAGTAAAATCAACCAAAGTCAACAGGTGTCAGTGGTTGCTCCATCCTGTATTTATCTTTTGGTAACTGTATGTACACTCTGATATTTCAGCAATACACATACATATATATACCTGGATGGCCGGATCAACCAAAGCCGGCTGGTGTCAGGGTTGCTCCATGCGGTACTTCTCTTCTGGTAACTGTATGTACACTCAGATATTTTGGTGATACACATACATTACCTCGTATGTTCCTGTTATTATGTGCATTCTGATATTCAGCGTACAAAATTGTATCTTGTGATGAAGAGAAATTTACATTCAAACAATCTGTATTCAAAATTGGCATAGCATTGCACAAAATGAACAAAGAAAAAGATGATTTATCATTTGACTGCGTGTATAAGATGTTGGTCAAGAGCGTATCATGGAGTTCCAGTCTAATATTTAACGAAACCAAACCAACCAATATGGGATGTTCACCACATAAGTATCTGCCCCAACATAGTACTCTGTCCATCACAACATGGCTACATACTTCATCCAAAAAAAAACATGGCTGCATACAGTAATGAATATTAAAGCAGCATGAACTAACATATCCGAGCTTAATTCATAATACTCCCTTCATTCCAAATTGTAAGTCGTTATAGCTTTTCTAAATACATAGCTAGACATGTAGTAAAAGCTATGTATCTAGGAAAGCCAAATCGACTCAGAATTTCGAGCGGAGGGAGTAGTGCATACATACATCTTGGATCTTCCTGAATCCAGAACACACAGAAGGGACTTCACATCTCCTAGTCTTTTTCGCGTTGATCACCAGTGGCGCTTATTGGTTCTGTTACTAACCACCGCACGCCGTCTCGATCTAGAGCAGCAAGAGTGGGCCTCACTAGCGTGCTGCCTCCGCTCACGCCGATAAATTTCCAGTCCTTGCGCCGCACGGTTGATCTTTTGGAGACCAGACTCGATAGGCACGCTAACACGCTCTTCGGCGAGCAGTTCCGGCGTCAAGAGCCGTTTCCACCCTTCGTGCCATGCGATGGCCTCCCCCACCGTGGGTTTCGCAGCCCACAGCCACCGGCACAGCGCGTCCTGCCACTTGCCGAAGAACTCCTCTTCCAGGAGCTGCGCCATGTCCTGCACCGACACCACGGACGCCCACCTCATCACCCCGGCGAACCCGCCGTCCTCCTGCTTCGGCGGCGTGACGCGCAGTGCCTGCAGGCCCTGCCTCAGGTACGGCACGACGTGCCGGCCGACGAACTCCTCCCAAGCCTCCGGCCCGAACGCTTCCTTCCATGGCAACACCATGTCGTAGTCAGCTAAGGCGCGCGCCGTGTGCCATCCCAGCAGCGCCTTCCCGAGCTTGTGCCGCACCGTCACGTACAGCGGCTCGAGCCAGCGCCCGAGGAGCGGGATCCACCGCTGCACCCAGACGTGGCACGGCTCAGGCTCCCACCGCGGCTCCCACAACTCCACGGCGGCCGACAGCTTCGGCATGACCACCTGCTCCAGGAGGCGCTGGATGGCAGGGAGCGGCAACGCGTCACCCCACGTCTCCAGGAACCGAATCATCGGCTCCGGGTCCTTGGCCTCCCACGTCTCGGCCGCCGATGCCAGCGCGGGACCCACCACCACGTCGTCGACCAGCGCTCCGTACGGCGAGACGGCCGACCCGTCGTCCAAGAGGATGTCTTTGAGCGTGGTCACCGCCTCCAGCCCGCTCGACGGGTCCTCCAGCGGTTCCCACCGCTGGAACACCGCGCGCAGCAGAGGCGCCACGATCGCGCGCGCTGTGTCCGCGAGGCGGTACGTCGTGTACTCCCGGGGACACTTCTCCTTCAAGGCTGTGAACTCGCGGATCAGCTCGCCCGTCGTGAGCGTCCCCGACGCGCTCCGCTCCTGCACCCACTTCATGGCCTTGGTGATCGCGGCCGCCGGCATCTCGTCCCCGGGTCTCAGGTCTCCTAGCAGGACACTCGACGTCGACGACCACCGGGCCGACCGCGCGAGTGCCTTCTGCACACGCACGACGGCCTCGGCGGCGCTCTCCTCCAGACGTCTGGCTAGGATCTTGTCGTCGACGACGTCCCGATCGCGCTTCCGTTTCCTCGCTCCTCCGGCTTCGTCCCACTTGGGCCAGTTTTCGTCGCTGGGTGGCGGCAGCCCGTCCGCTCCGCCGATGATGGATCTCTCGACGCTGCCGAGGCCGGCGTTCTTGGGACGGAGGGCCACCTCGATGGGAGCGATGATCCCCTGCCCGTGCCTCCCGAGGCCGCTGCCTTCCCTGTAGTTCATGCGCTTCATCATCTGCGCCACCACCGCGTTGGACGCAAGGCTCCCCGGCTCCGGCGGCGGCGACGTGGGCTGCCGAGCCGTATCCACAGACGAGGACGGTGCGAGATTACGAGAATCCCCATGCTCATCGGACGACGAGACGGCCGCCGAGACAAAATGGACAGGCTTGGGGAGATCACCTGCTCCGTGTCGGCGTTTCTGCGGCGGACGCGCGCGGGAGGGACGAAGACCATCATCGCCGCCACGGTGGGCAGACGCGGAGTTTCGGCCCGTTCCCCACTGTGCCCAAGCCGACCTCCGGTTATCGCCGGCGTAGCCGCGCTCGTCAGCCTCGCAGCGGTTGGTCACGTAGCGCCAGTCGTCGGCGGCGGCCATGACGCACACGCCGTGGACTTCGGGGATGTATCTGAGATCTGACGCGAGAATGCGAGATGCGAAGTGGGTTTTGGGTAGCCCGGCCGGCGGTGGTGGCAGTGGCGGCGGTTACTGGTGGTCGTGGCACATTTTTTCCCCGCACCGAACGTCGTCGTCGGTGCCTGCGGCCGTAATATCGTGGCTCCTGGGCGTGGAACGCGTGCCCGAGTCCGAGTAGAGAATAGGGATGAATATGGAAACCTTTTACGAGAGTCCCGCTGTATCAGTCGGTGAGTAGCGGCGTTCCTTATCGCGATCGTACTAGGTCGGACTACTTATCGCATCGCAAGGGGAGACTCGAGCGCTCGGGAGACTCAATTTCTCCAGCTCGATCGCCCACGATTTTTTGTTAAACGGTTTTTTATTTGTGATAAAAGCTAAATGACGCTCGAGTGTTCTTTTCCCTCTTAACACGATTCCTTTCTCTCTCATTTTTCTCCATCTCTGGTCTCTCTTTCTCTTCTTCTCCGACTCTGATGGGCTAAGGGGCTCGAGGGGGTAGGCCAGCCAGGCGGTGGGGATGGCGGGAGGGAGACAGTTAGGATTTTGACGGCATAGGAGGCGGTTAGGCCAAGTCGGGACGAGGACTCTCATGGCCATGACGGTGGCGGGGTGGGGAAGAAGGAGGCCGCCGCGGGCGTGGTAGGGTTTCGTTAAAGCTCCGCGGCCGCGGTGGCAGAGCTCGACAAGACCCTATCACGCAACGGCGCGTCGGGCTTGAGGAGGAAGAAGCCGTGAAGGAAAAAAATTGAGTGTTTTCGGCCTCCAAAATGTTGGAGTACCCTGTAGACAGACTCTTATTAGTTGGTTAGTCCTAAGCTACCGATTTTGTGAATTTCCTGCGTACAATTTAATGGTGCACATTGCTGGTTTTTGTATTTTTATCATATTCACCAAATTGTTGACATTGTGTTTGGATGTAGGTATTCAGCCACAGAATTTGGAATTGGTGTTGTCTACCACTAAATGCAGTTGTTTGGATGTTTGGAATTTGAAATTGGAAACCGAGTTTAATACCAACTGATATTGTCTCTGTCTTTATTTTGTTATGAATGGTGAGTGTTATTGCCCTTGTCCCTACCCATTTTGCTTATGTTTTGACCAAAATGACATTGCATTACTGGAAGTTGAATTTTGATATTAAAATTGCGAATTAGTTATGCTATTTGTTTGATCATATGAGTCACTGTATTTCATGATGAAGTTATGCACCCCCATCCATTTGCTCTAGCTTCGCCCCTACCAAAGGGGTTGCTTTGATGGAATGCCAAAGTCAAACACAATTAGGGCATCCCCAACGGGATAGTTAGGTCGCTAGTTGAGGTCATTTTTGGCTGCTGTGGAGGTGGGAGAGTACAGAAAAACAACAAGGAGTGAAACACTGAAGCGATGGTCTCGCACACAGCCCAACTGCCCTATCATGCATGTTGTTTTTTCTTTCACCTTTAGAGTTTGCTTGTTTTATTTATTATTTCACCCCCAAACTCAGTTAGCTAGGTCTTCAACACTATTGAGGACGTGCTCAGGGTGTGTTAGGTAGGGATCCGAATTCTCATAGAAATATTTCAGATTCAAATTCTTTCAGAAAATGTTTTGATGATGAATCAGAATTATTTTACAAAACCTTTGAAGGTTAGCTTAGATTCTAATTCCCAAATAAAATATTTGTTCTTATAAATATCATATATTCAAAATACACTTCAAAAAATTCTGAACTTTTTGTGGGTGAAGAAAAACATCAATACAACCCATTTTAACTTGTTGCACTAAGAAAGGATTATAAAAAAATGTTGTATTTCCGTTGCTTCAGTAATGGAAATGGAGGATGCCCTTGGTTTGGAAAAAAAGAAAGGATTATAACTGAAAATTGTATAATTATCAATTATCAATACACAGCAGCGAAACTACAACAATTCATGTGAAACCAACCTTCCCGGGCTTCGAGCTCCAACCAAGAAAACGCAAATCATTCCATACCATTTCATGCCTGAACATTTCTCCGTTGGGCTGCGTTCGGTTACCTTGGATTTGGCCCAGGAACTATTCTAGCTTTTTTTCTTTTTCTTTTTTTGGTATAAGGAGCAAGCTTTTATTAGCAGCATCTTGCTGCAATGTTGGTGAAAAGATCACATATTACAGATTGCAAGGCTGTCTTTACAGGACAGCTGTTTACATGATTTGCATTGCTACATTGGACTTGCAGATGAGGCTTTTTTGCGGTGACAATTTGTAAGCTTGAGCAGCAAGTAAATGAGCCGTGATGTTCATCTTTCTGTCAATCTTGAAGATGCTGCCGTTGCATCTTGAGCATTTGTTGATGAAGCTTTGAGTGAAGGCCTTGATGTTCCACATTGGAGGGTTGCTGTGATCTGCACCGTTGAGGAAGGACACCAACTGTTGGTTGTCCGACAAGAAGGTTGGGCTACAAGTTAGTGAACCAATTCCATCTAGAATCATTCTTGGGACTGAATCCACAACAACCGAACGAGTCGTGTTTGGTACCGTTCTTGCTGTAGAATCAGAACCGATTTAGTCTTCCAAACGGCCCCTTGGTGTTTCTAACTTTTGTGTATACTTTGCTAATAACTTGGTATTGGTCCTTGCATTGCTATGGTCACCTAACATTTGAACGAAATAATATAACATGGAAAACCTTATAAATATATTGTAGTTGATACAATTTCATTCAGCAAAAAAGAATTTTAAAAAAGGACCATAATAAGATGTATAAGTTGACAAATGTCATAACCTAAACATGCATCACCTAGATAAAAGAATGCTTCAACAACTCATATTTTTTTCTACTTCTATATCTATACCTAATAATAAGAGGCAAAATTTTAGCCAACTTTTTTGTCCATCTATTTTTTTGGTCCGTCTTCCTCTAACTACCGCACAATGGAAAGTTTCTTCCGTTCGGACTTATATATAACTCGTTCTCAAACGAGTTAGAATAGTTTTTATCTAGGGTGATATGGAGTCCGATTCCAAAATGTTTCGGCCCGTGTATGTGACCCGGACACATAAGTCGTTTAGAACAACGCGCGTCTAGCGATGATATGGAGTCTGATTCCCATAATGTACCCTCACGTTGGTCAGCCGTTTTCGACTCCATGTGGTTTAGCTGACGCAAAGTAATATATACAAGGAAGGAAAGTTAAGAGTTATTTACTTATCTGCGTGGTGCATGGCCGTACATTTATACAAGGGAAGCTCAGACATATATACGAAGTACACAAGAACTGATTAAGGAGCTGTCGTGTTCTCTTAGGACTCATTAATTGGTCTCTTGTAATTCCAGATAGAGTCACGTACCTAAAGGAAAGACCAGCCGTAGTGTAAGGTCCAAAAAGGCTAGAGGGGGGGTGAATAGCCTAACAAAAACTTCTACACAAATTACTTGACCACAAGTTAGTACGAAAGGTGGCGAAGCACAAAGCACTAGCTCTAACTAATTAAGCAAGCCACCTACACAAGTCTATTTCAAGGCTATCCACTAAACACAACAACAACAAGCTAGATACGAGAAGTAATACGAGAGAAGAGCTTCAAGAGGTTATACCGCCGTGTAGAGATGAGAAGTACCAATCAATCAATCACACAAGAGAAATCCTCGGGAAGAGAATGACACAAGAATTTATCCCGAGGTTCACTTGCTTCCCGGCAAGCTACTCCTCGTTGTGGCGATGCACCCACTTGTCGGTTCGCGAGCTAATCAACTATCAAGAGTTGAGCCCTCGGCGGGCGCCGCACAACCGCACACAAGATGGGGATCCTCCAAGCCACGAGCTCCACTGGAGTATCCAATTTGCGAACTCCCGCGGGGAAGGATCAAGAACCCCTTACAACACTTGGTGAAGGCTCCAACAATCTCCAATTGCGAGCTCAATCACCTCCGCTGCTCCAAGCCGTCTACCGTGTCGGGAAACACGGAAGAGTAACAAGAAATCCGCAGCTACTCGAAGATCAAGTGCCTCTAGAATGCAACTCTCAAGCAATGCACTTGAATCTCACTCAATCTCACTCAAGATGTGCAATCAATCAAAGAGATGAGTGGAGGGGTTGTTCTCTAGCTCAAAGGATGTCTCTATGTCTCAAAATGTGCAAGAGTTACCCTCAAACCCCGGCCACCATCTATTTATAACGAAGGGGTACGCAGCTAGCCGTTACAACCGACGCGGCAGAAATCGCGCTGACCGGACGCTCCGGTCAGGGTGACCGGACGCGTCCGGTCACTACGCGACAGACGTGAACAGTGCGCGTCAGAACTAGCCGTTACTGTTGACCGGACGCGCTGGTCACGACCGGATGCGCCGGTCCCGTGACCCACCGGACGCGCCGGTCAACACCGAGCCGCGCACCGCGAAACAACGACCGGACGCGCTGAAGAACTGACCGGACGCCACAGTGCCCGCGTCCGGTGGGAGTCCAGTAAGCTCCCTGGACGACCGGACGCGTCCGGTCACCTGTGACCGGACGCGCACCGCGTCCGGTGGTCCTCGTGAACCGCTGTTTGCCTGACCGGACGCGCCGGTCGTACAGTGACCGCGTCCGGTGCAGGGTCCGGTGCAGCGTCCGGTGCACGCAGTGACCTCCGTTCGCCTCCGTTTCTTTTCCGACTTTCGGCGCAATAGAAAATAGGCATTTCACTTCTCCAAAAAGCGCCGAATCCCGCCTCGCAAGCTCGGCGGGAGGGAGAGAGGAACCCAAACCCCTCTCTACCGCTTAAACTCCACCGCCTTCGCAAAAGTGCTAACACCACCAAGTGTACACCACCATGTGCATGTGTGTTAGCATTTTCACAAATATTTTCCAAGGCGTTATGTTAGCTCTTTACTAGATCCTAAATGCATATGCTCAAGACATTGATCTAGTGGCACTTGATTCCCGAGCTAACCGTGATTGCCCCTCTTGATAGTCGGCTATGTATCCTAAACCCGGTCAATCACTTCTCTACTCATCTTAGACCGGCAAAAGGAAAACCCTATTGTTATATCTTTGCCTTGCGCTCTTAGATCATTCTCTTTCACTTGATCATCATATCCATCATTTCATGTGCATCTCCACCATGATCTTGCTCATCATTTCATGTCCATGTGCCATCTCTTTGTGATCTTGTGGCCACCACTCCTTGCCACGTACACCTTCATCACATGTGTTGCTTATGCCTAACTCAAAACACTTAACACATGGCATTAGCAACTTGGTGTCATTAATTACCAAAACCAAACTTGGGCTTTCAATCTCCCCCTTTTTGGTAATTGATGACAACCATCACAAAGATATGAAATGAAATCAATTTTCAATTTCGATAGTATTAGCTCCCCCTACATATGTGCTTCCATAAGTTTGGTTCAATTGTGCACATATGTATGGAATTGAATTTTGGGAGAGTTACTACTATCAAATTGATGCTAAGGTATATAGAATGGACCTTTGAAGCATGATACCAATCGGAGTTGCCTTTATATACCATCCTTAGCATCGATGTAGCTAGACACCACTTGTAATACCTCACTTGTAAAGATCACAAACACTAAAGTACCCCGTGAGATCAACATTATGAGCAAAGGGTGTCTAGATACCACTTAAAACGCTACTCTCAACAAAACATCATTCAAGTTCTAATTCTAGCAATCACCAAACAAACATGAATATGAATTTAAGCTTTGCAATGCAACAATTCATCATGTTAATGCGCATACAAATGCAACAAATAGTTCATGAGCTTGCTCCCCCTACTTGTGTGCTTAAATTTAATTGATTCCTTTCCAAAGTCTTATCTTATGCTTTCTCTCCCCCTTAGTAACTTTTTCTTTTTGTGAATTTTCTCTCTCCTCTTATTATATCTTTCTCCCCCTTTGTGACTTTTCTATCTTTGTGACTTTTCTCTCCCCCTTTGTCAACAATCACCAAAAAGGTGCCAATTTTAGTGAGAGTTAAGTCAAACAATATGAGGGAGTCCAAATTATGGTTCAATCTAGATCACTTGCCTAGAATATGTAATTCGGTTTGAACCAAGGACAAGCTTCTTCACACCTCATAAAGTATAAGGGTTATCTTGACCATGTTGAATTACACATCATGAGCTCATTTTCTAGACTCAACACTAGGTTTGCAAGCTCACAAACATGTCATATGCTACCACTAGATCAAACAAACATAGAAGCAATAGTGGTACCATATATACATTAAACTCATTTGATTTTCATGAATGAACCTATTTGTCATGCAAATATGTCTATATGTTCTAAACATGTCCTTAGCAAAGTATGAATGATATGCCAAACAACTTTACCTTGCTATGTCGGAGGAGAGGCATGTCATATAAGAATGTGGGGGTGCACTCATTTCAAGTTGGAGAAGTCAAGTATGTTCAATTCATTCTTCAACTTGTAAAATCTTTTCTCATCAAGTGGCTTTGTGAATATGTCGGCTAGTTGATCTTCGGTGCCAATGCTCTCAATGCTAATATCACCCTTTTGTTGATGGTCTCTTATGAAGTGATGCCTTATGTCAATGTGCTTTGTTCTTGAATGTTGAACCGGATTTTGAGTCATCTTGATAGCACTTTCATTGTCACAAAACAATGGCACATTCTTGAACTTGATTCCAAAGTCATTCAAGGTGGCCTTCATCCAAAGCAATTGTGCACAACAACTACCGGCACTAATGTATTCGGCCTCGGCGGTAGATAGTGCAACACTATTTTGTTTCTTTGATGACCATGAAACAAGAGACCTTCCAAACAATTGACAAGTGCCACTTGTGCTCATTCTATCAATCTTGCATCCACCATAGTCGGAGTCCGAATATCCAATCAACTCAAAATTAGACCCCTTTGGAAACCATAATCCAACATCATGAGTGCCCTTAAGATATCTCAATATTCTCTTGGTTGCTTTCAAGTGACTTTCTCTAGGTGAAGCTTGATATCTTGCACACTTGCACACACTAAACATCACATCCGGCCTAGAAGCGGTGACATAGAGCAAACTTCCAATCATAGACCAGTATTGCTTTTGATCTACCATGTTGCCACTTGCATCAATACCCAATTGATCATTTGTGCCCATTGGTGTACTCATTGACTTAGCATCTTGCAATCCAAACTTCTTGATCATGTCCTTGATGTACTTGCCTTGACTTACAAAAGTGCCATTCTTCATTTGCTTGATTTGAAGTCCAAGGAAGTAACTAAGCTCTCCAATCATAGACATCTCAAACTCATTTGCCATCATATTTCCAAATTCTTCACAAAAATCTTGATTGGTTGATCCAAAGATAATGTCATCCACATAGATTTGCAACACAAACAAGTCATTTCCAATCTTCTTGGTGAAGAGAGTGGTGTCAACCTTTCCCATCTTGAACCCTTTAGAGAGAAGAAAGTCCCTCAATCTCTCATACCATGCTCTAGGTGCTTGTTTCAAACCATACAATGCCTTCTTGAGCTTGTAAACATGGTTGGGCTTCTTGTCATCTTCAAAACCGGGAGGTTGCTCAACATAAACTTCTTCATTGATGTAGCCATTGAGAAATGCACTCTTGACATCCATTTGATAGAGCTTGATGTTGTGTGCACAAGCATATGCTAATAAGATTCTAATAGCCTCCAATCTTGCAACCGGTGCATATGTCTCTCCAAAGTCAAGACCTTCAACTTGTGTGTAACCTTGTGCTACTAATCTTGCTTTGTTCCTCACAACCATGCCATCTTGATCTTGCTTGTTTTTAAAGACCCACTTGGTGCCAATTACATTGTAGTTCTTTGGTCTTTCCACAAGTTCCCACAACTTGTTTTCTAGCAAAGATTTCTAGCAAAGTTGTTTAGTTCTTCATGCATGGCATTTACCCAATCGGAATCCTTCAAAGCATCTTCTATTTTCTTAGGTTCTTCAAGTGACACGAAATGAGTAGTGCTCACAAAAAGATGCTAATCTTGATCTAGTTTGAACACCACTTTGAATTCCACCAATGATTTGATCCAATGGATGATCTCTTGCAATACTAGTAGGTTGGAGTATGGGGAGTTGATTGCTTCCACTAGCCTTGACCTTGATCTTGCACTTCATCATGAGAACCACTAGAGCTTGCTTGATTTGTATCAATTTGCACACTTTGGTTGATCACATGAATATCATCATCATCAACTTGCCTTGGCCTAACATCACCAATGTCCATGTTCTTCATTGCATTTGACTATTGATCTCCTCTCACATCATCAAGGTTTTGATCTTCATTTTGAGAACCTTGGGTTTCATCAAACTCAACATCATGAACTTCTTCCAAGGGTGCCATTAGTGAGATTCCAAACTCTATATGCTTTGCTTGTGGTAGAATAACCGAGTAAGAACCCTTCATCACATCTCTTTTCAAACTTTACTCAATCTAGTGCCTTTCTTGAGAATATAGCATTTGCAACCAAACACTCTAAAGTATGCAATGTTGGGCTTTCTTCCATTCAATAGCTCATATGGTGTCTTTCCAAGCTTTCCATGGCAATAGAGACGGTTGCTACAATAGCAAGCCGTGTTAATGGCTTCACTCCAAAATGAATGACTCACATTGTATTCACTAAGCATTGATCTAGCCATGTCAATCAAAGTTCTATTCTTTCTTTCAACTACACCATTGGATTGAGGAGTGTATGTTGGTGAGAATTGATGTCCAATACCAAGATCATCACATAAATCTTCAATTCTTGTGTTCTTGAACTCACTACCATTGTCACTTCTAATCTTCTTGATGGTAGTTTCAAACTCATTTTGCACTCTCTTGACAAAAGACTTGAATAGATCATAAACATCACTCTTGTCATAGAGAAAGAACACCCAAGTGTATCTAGTATAGTCATCAACAATCACAAAACCATACTTGTTTTCCACCAATACTAGTGTATGTTGTTGGCCCAAACAAGTCCATGTGCAATAGCTCAAATGCCTTTGATGTGCTCATTTCACTCTTACTAGGATGTTTATTTCCAACTTGTTTGCCGGCTTGACAAGCACTACATGGTTTATCCATTTTCAAAGGTGACATCCTTCAAGCCTCTAACTAAGTCATGCCTCAAAAGTTTGTTCAATTGTTTCATTCCAACATGACCAAGCCTTCTATGCCATAACCAACCCATACTAGATTTGCTAAGCAAGCATGATGTCAATTGTGTCTCACTATCATTGAAGTCAACCAAGTATAAGCTACCATGTCTAAATCCTTTGAATATCAAGTTTGATCCATCCACACTTATGACTTCAACATCATCACTACCAAATATGCACTTGAAGCCGAAGATCACAAAGTTGTGCCACCGACAAAAGATTGAAATCCAAGCTCTCAACTAGCAATACATTTTGATATGCTCATGTCATTTGAGATAGCAATTTTAACCAAGCCCCTTGACCTTGCCTTTCTTGTTGTTACCGAAAGTGATAGCATCAAAACCACCATTTATGACTAGTATCAATTGATTTGAACATACAAGAATCCCCGGTCATGTGTTGAGTGCACCCACTATCAAGCACCCCAATGCCTTCCTCCGGCTTTGTAATTGACCTACAAGACAAGATCAATTCTTTTTAGGTACCCAAACTTGTTTGGGTCCTCCAAGGTTAGTGACCAAGCTCTTTGGTACCCAAATGGCTTTCTTCTTTGAGCCCATTCCATGGTGCACCAATGAACTTAGCATGAACACTATTTGTACCCTTGGTAAGTATATAGAAGGAATCAAACTTAATTGAGGATACATTAGCATTTGATTTCTTGTTCATGCAATGTTGCTCTATGTGACCAACTTGCTTGCAACTTTTGCAATAGCTACCATTGTTCTTCACAAAACGAGTTTTGTGAGGAGCAAAAGCGGCCTTGCCTTTCTTGGGGTTATAGCCCAATCCCTCTTTGTAGAGAGAAGCTCTTTGGCTACCCAAGCACATAAGCAAGCGGTCCTCACCACCATAAGCCTTAGCTAAAGTGTGATTGAGCTCTTTTACCTCCTTCTTGAGATTTTCATTCTCAACTATAAGTGTGGAGTCACAAGTGAAACCATCACTACTAGATGAGGATGATGTAGATGAGCTACCTTGAAGGGTTAGTGGAAGCAACAACAATAGGGCTTATGACAAGATTCATCAATTATATCACAAGATATGCCTATGTTGCAAGTTTTTAGCTTTCTCAACATTAGTAGACATGTTTTCACATTTTCCAACTAGAGAGGAATGAGCTTCTTCAAGCTTAGTGTGAGACTTTTGAAGTTTCTTATGGTCTACCTTTAGACTCTCATAAGATGCTCTAAGCTCATCAAGTTCTTGCATAAGGTTTTTCTTTTCCTTAAGCAAGCCCTTGCATTCCTTTCTAGATTCTTTATAATGTTGAGTGCAATCTTCTAGCATAGTGATTAGTTCATCTTTAGTGAATTCTTCTTCATCACTATCACTATCACTATCACTAGCATTATCATGATCACTCTCATTATCAGATGATACCTTAGTGGCCTTAGCCATGAAGCACGATGGAGTGTCGAAGAGGGAGACCTTCTCTTGGATAGCAATGCTAGCATGTCCCTTCTTCTTGCTCTTGTAGTCATCCTCATCATCACTTGAGGAAATCATCACTATCCCATGTAGCAACATGAGAATCATTCTTCTTCTTATGAGAACTCTCCTTCTTTTCTTGCTTCTTCTTTTGCTTCTTCCTTTCCTTCTTGATAGCATCTTCATCATCACTATCATAAGGACACTTTGCAATGAGATGGTCCTTGCTATGGCATCTAAAGCATCTCATGGCATTCTCATTCTTCTTAGATGTGTTCTTCCTCCTCCTTGCACGATAGCCCTTCTTCTTCATGAATTTGCCAAATGCTTGACAAAGAGAGCCATCTTCTCATCAATGTCATCACTATCACAAGAACTTGAGTCTTCTTCACTTGATGATTCAATCTTGGATTTGCCCTTGGATGTGGTGGCTTTGAATGCCACACTCTTGCTTCTTTTCATCATCTTTCTTCTCATTCTCCTTCTTCTTCTTCTTGACCAACTCATCCTTCTCATCATCTTCTCTATATGAATCATCGGTCATCACTTCTTGAAATATTTGTTGAGGAGTTGAATCTTTCAATGTAGTCCTCACTTAGCACGGTGATCAATGTGTCAAATCTCTTAGGTAGGCTTCTTAGAACTTCATAGTGAATTGATTGTCCTTCACTTCTTCTCCCAAGTGCCTTGAGCTCATTTACAATGACTTGCAACCTATGAAACAGCTCCGGTACACTCTCATCATCTTGCATCTTGAAGCTTGAAAATTTTTCTTGCAAGATATATGCTTTTAGCGGTCTTTGTGCCTTCGGTGCCCTCAAATGTTTCTTCTAGCTTGGCCCAAGCATCATGTGCAACTTCTATGTTCTTCACTTGCTCAAATGTCCTTGTCATCTAATGCCTCATGAAGAGCACTAATGGCAATATCATTGCATTGGAGCTTCTTCTCTTCCACCGGTGTAGGTGCCTCCGGATTAGCAACCTCAAATTTTGTTTCGGTGACCTTCCACACTTCTCTATTGATTGACTTGAGGTGTGCGGTCATCTTAAACCTTCCAATATGCATAATTTGTGCCATCAAAGTGAGGTGCCTTCTTGGTGTTGTTGATGTGCAAAACTTATTTGAGCCATTTCTTCTTCACCGTAGGTTGTTAAGCCTCAAATAAACGGTTGCCTCGGGCTCTGATACCACTTGTAAGGTCCAAAAAGGCTAGAGGGGGGGTGAATAGCCTAACAAAAACTTCTACACAAATTACTTGACCACAAGTTAGTACGAAAGGTGGCGAAGCACAAAGCACTAGCTCTAACTAATTAAGCAAGCCACCTACACAAGTCTATTTCAAGGCTAACCACTAAACACAACAACAACAAGCTAGATACGAGAAGTAATACGAGAGAAGAGCTTCAAGAGGTTATACCGCCGTGTAGAGATGAGAAGTACCAATCAATCAATCACACCATGAGAAATCCTCGGGAAGAGAATGACACAAGAATTTATCCCGAGGTTCACTTGCTTCCCGGCAAGCTACTCCTCGTTTGTGGCGATGCACCCACTTGTCGGTTCGCGAGCTAATCAACTATCAAGAGTTGAGCCCTCGGCGGGCGCCGCACAACCGCACACAAGATGGGGATTCCTCCAAGCCACGAGCTCCACTGGAGTATCCAATTTGCGAACTCCCCGCGGGGATGGATCAAGAACCCCTTACAACACTTGGTGAAGGGGCTCCAACAATCTCCAATTGCGAGCTCAATCACCTCCGCTGCTCCAAGCCGTCTACCGTGTCGGGGAAAACACGGAAGAGTAACAAGAAATCCAAATCTCACTCAAGATGTGCAATCAATCAAAGAGATGAGTGGAGGGGTTGTTCTCTAGCTCAAAGGATGTCTCTATGTCTCAAAATGTGCAAGAGTTACCCTCAAACCCCGGCCACCATCTATTTATAACGAAGGGGTACGCAGCTAGCCGTTACAACCGACGCGGCAGAAATCGCGCTGACCGGACGCTCCGGTCAGGGTGACCGGACGCGTCCGGTCACTACGCGACAGACGTGAACAGTGCGCGTCAGAACTAGCCGTTACTGTTGACCGGACGCGCTCGACCGAGCGACCGGACGCGCTGGTCACGACCGGACGCGCCGGTCCCGTGACCCACCGGACGCGCCGGTCAACACCGAGCCGCGCACCGCGAAACAACGACCGGACGCGCTGAAGAACTGACCGGACGCCACAGTGCCCGCGTCCGGTGGGAGTCCAGTAAGCTCCCTGGACGACCGGACGCGTCCGGTCACCTGTGACCGGACGCGCACCGCGTCCGGTGGTCCTCGTGAACCGCTGTTTGCCTGACCGGACGCGCCGGTCGTACAGTGACCGCGTCCGGTGCAGGGTCCGGTGCAGCGTCCGGTGCACGCAGTGACCTCCGTTCGCCTCCGTTTCTTTTCCGACTTTCGGCGCAATAGAAAATAGGCATTTCACTTCTCCAAAAAGCGCCGAATCCCGCCTCGCAAGCTCGGCGGGAGGGAGAGAGGAACCCAAACCCCTCTCTACCGCTTAAACTCCACCGCCTTCGCAAAAGTGCTAACACCACCAAGTGTACACCACCATGTGCATGTGTGTTAGCATTTTCACAAATATTTTCCAAGGCGTTAGCTCTTTACTAGATCCTAAATGCATATGCTCAAGACATTGATCTAGTGGCACTTGATTCCCGAGCTAACCGTGATTGCCCCTCTTGATAGTCGGCTATGTATCCTAAACCCGGTCAATCACTTCTCTACTCATCTTAGACCGGCAAAAGGAAAACCCTATTGTTATATCTTTGCCTTGCGCTCTTAGATCATTCTCTTTCACTTGATCATCATATCCATCATTTCATGTGCATCTCCACCATGATCTTGCTCATCATTTCATGTCCATGTGCCATCTCTTTGTGATCTTGTGGCCACCACTCCTTGCCACGTACACCTTCATCACATGTGTTGCTTATGCCTAACTCAAAACACTTAACACATGGCATTAGCAACTTGGTGTCATTAATTACCAAAACCAAACTTGGGCTTTCACGTAGTCAATTGGACACGTACGTATTGATAGAAAACGGACGCCGAATGCAAGGTAAAGAAAACAATAATGATAGGAAACGGGCGTCCGTGTCCGTCCGGACGGACCGCCCAGTGCGCTCGTATTTTTTTAATCCACAGGCTATGGGATTGACAAATATATCTATATACACATATGTAGAGAGGCCTCATCAGAAATTTAGAACATGAATACGTGACATGTATGTATGCCAGAAGAGGACATAATCGATATGTATGGAGAGCTATGCTGAATGAGCAGCTAGAGCAACGTGTACAAGTGGTTATCGTCTATACTTGCATGCATGTGCACAAAAATACATGTGGTCTAAAAATAATTATAGACCACAAATATACAAGAGCCTTGTCATATTGCTAGTCAACTTTGTATAGTCAACATAAATAGCAACCATTTTCGTATGGGCCTTGATATGTTAGAGCCACATATAAAATATTTGTATGGTCAGCTTAATAATTTATTTTTTCTGATTAACCATAGTCAACGTTGTGCCAAAATTTCATCATGCACTGTCTTTAACGGTAATGCTATGAAACGGTCGTCTGTCCGGATGGACGGACCGCTCCGCATGCCTTGCCCGCGCCGCTCGATCCGCATGCCCCGCCCGCATGCGCTGTTGCCCGCTTCGTTCCACATGGATTCGCCCCGGCCATCGCGTGCCTTGCCTGCTGCGGCCTTCTCGCAGAGCCGCCTCCACCGCCCCGGTTCGTCGTGTGGCCTGGCCATGTTGCACTAAAAGTGTATGTTGTAAACATATGTGTCAAGTGTTTTAGATGTTCCAGATGTATGTTGCAAGTGCTCCATATGGATGTTACAAAAAAAGATCTGGATGTTGCAATGGCTATACACGTATGTTGCAAGTGTCTATTCAAAATGTTTCATCTACTTCAGACATATGTTGCAAGTGTTTTATCTAAAGGTTGCATATGTTGCAGTGGCTATACACATATGTTGCAAGCATATGTTCCAAATGTTTCATCTGCTTTAGACATATGTTGCAAGTAGTGCTTTCATGTTGAAAGTGTTTCATGAGTAGGTGGCGGTACCCGCAGGTGAAGGTAGTCCCTATGTGCATGATACGGATATTGCAAAAGCAGATCTGGATATTCATATGTTGTAATGGCTATACATGTATGTTATAAGTATCTATTCAGAATGTTTCATCTACTTCAGACGTATGTTGCAAGTGTTTTGTCTGAATGTTGCATTGCTGCAGTGGCTATACATATATGTTGTAAGCGAATGTTCCAAATGTTTCACCTACTTCAGGAGTATGTTGCAAGAAGTGCTTTCATGTTGAAAGTGTTTCGTGAGGTGTAGACAGTACCCGCAGTGAAGGCAGTCCCTGTGTGCGTGATAGGGATGTTGCAAAAGTAGATCTGGGTGTTCATATGTTGCAAGTATCTATTCATAATGTTTCATCATCTACTTCAGGCACATTGGTCGTCTCTGTTTCTTTCATTGCACTTTCACTTTTATTGTTTATATCTTTTTTATTCATCACATTCCAATAAATAAATATGAAAAACAAAGAATAAAGAAAGGCCTTTAAACCTTTATTTTTTCCCTGAAAGATAAAAGTTTTTATCATCAAGTTATTGATGCAGTTTTGATTACGAACATAACTTATAAGAACTTGGTTGACCTGATGATCTAACTAATCAAATGCGAACTAATCTCTTGAGGTGTTTGTGGTTAGTTTGCTCTAAATAAATTTGTGTCTCGACTATATGCATACACCAATGCAACCCTTGACGAGTCTCGCGACATTGAAACTAGAGAGGGGTCAACCGTCATAATTATCGATGGGCAGACCAGTATTTGACATAGCGACAACTAACTTCTGTCAACTTGAACTAAAGATCCCCAACGAAAGTCATGAAACTTGATATTTAACTGTGAAACAAAGCATACATAGTATAAAATTAAAGTTATGATATATTTATAGCTTCTAAATTTATAAAAGGATATACACACACATAATTTATCTTCTCCTTTTCCATTACAATTTGATAACTTATTCTCTCCCGTTGCAACGCATGAACATATTTGCTAGTGTGAGGCTAATATACCGTGCAAGATAATCTCGTGAGACCAAATACTCGAGTTGTTCTCGATTGAACATTGGTGCGAAGCAGCCAGAGCTGACACTCCAAGTCTCCTCTAGATTGTTGTGGTGGTAGCTGCAGTTTTAAAGATCAGATTGCTCGTTCTTTAGTAATCAAGCATGCAAGTGCGTGCATAAAGTGTAAACGCAACAGGGTGAAATACAACCACAATCAAACCAGCGAGCGGGGCAGAACAGAGCCGAATTGATCTACTTCGGCTGTGATCAGTTAACAGTTATGCTGGCTGCTAGCCAGACAACAGCCGCTACAGCCAGCACAGTGCCTAGTAGCTAGTGCAGCCAGCCAGCAAGCAGACGCCATCTACTAGAGCTGATTTTGTTCCACATGATTTCAAAAAACTGGCGGCAATATTTGTTGACGTAACAAATGTTATTCCAGTACTAATAACAGAGTTTTCACACAAATGATCAAAGTGGCAAAAACACAGATCTGATGGTGATCCCTCCCGCTGCACCATCTGCAGCCCTTTCTTGTTGGCCGCCATCACCCTACTGTGGTTGCCTCTCCACAATACGCCAGCATCCTCTCTGTCGGACTGTCCTGGATTTTGGCCCATGCCCTTTGCGTGTCCTATGGAATCAAACTGCGAAAAGCACATAAACAATTTCTGCTGTCCAATAAGGATGAAAAAAGGAGAACCACTGCGAATTGGATGACAGCAGTGGGCAAGGTGGGGGAATAGAGAACACATTTCTATGCAGAAAGAATAATGATAACTACAGGGGAGAACATGTGTAAAACTCAACCTGATTCAGTAGATTATCATGCCCTAAGAACAAATTTCTAACATTTAGTAGGCCAAAATGTCAAATAGACTTGTAGAACAGTAGCTAAAAACATATCAACACTATGCAACTTTCATTCCCTGCATCCCAGAAATGATGGGCATCCCATAATTTACCGCAGCTTGGTGTAGGATACCTACTTGTAGACGAGAAGCTAGCAATGTGAATTGTAACACTTAAGGATTTGAGGCAGCAGTATAACAATTTTAGTCATAGCTGTTAAGGGAAGATTGGCACTTCAACAGAACACAATCTCAATGCAAGTAAGCTAGCAAATCAAGTAAAAACACATTTTGCCTGAAACATATTGCACAAATTAGTGCTACTGAAGTGTGCTTGTTTAAAAATGGCTACTAATATTACAGATTGCTAAACAGTGCCATATGCCTCTTCTTAAGATGACAAATCTACTAGTTTTTAGTTTAAATGCATACCTAATAAATAAAACAGTCGACAACTGCCTGCAAATGCACCATAGAGAGTTGTCCATAGCCTGAACAGCTTTGTATGACATCAAGAGCATCCATCTCTTTGCATTTGCTTTCTAATACCCTTTACCGATTCTATTCTTCTAATGAACTAGCAGTTTAGGAGAAGGATTTGCAGCTTAAATTCTAGCCTTTTGTGAGTGAAAAGTCTAATTACATTGACAATAATAGTTCGTTACGCATTGCTGCAAACGATGGAGAGATTATCTAATCGGGAACTCTTCATTTTGTAGTGTTGTCTTATGCCTAATAAGTAAGTCACATAAAAACAAACAGAGTGAAACATCCATTCAGAATGCAAATACAAAAAAAGAGAGGAGATAATGTCCTTCCATTAAAAAAAAAGATGTCACAAATAAAATGTGTTAAAACTGTACTTCATATTGATTTCCATGTTAAATATACACTACTTTTATGGTTCTAATTACCATGTCGACTTTGAACGACACTAGAAAATTTTCTAATTCCATGCTTTGTATGACATTGTAGTAGGTTTTACTGTTTCAGTATGACTGGTGTAGTGTATCACTAATTATGGAGGAATTAAACATTTTAGCTAGTAATGTTTTTACATGAAGGCTTTAGAAATCAAACAATGCCAGACCTACAGCCATCTTGTTTTTCGCCGCGATGTTCTCAGTCCATGGAGTTTGAAAGCTGCAAAGTAACAAGATTAAGGACCAAGAAGAGTTACTAATAACTCATTTCCCAGGTTATTTGTCCCCAATAGGAACCAGCCATGGTGGATTATTGGCATCTTTTTTTACCTATACTCAACACTAACATCAGAAATATATTATAAGCCATTAACCACAAGTAGCATCAGTTGAGCACAAGTATGTGTTTTCTTCTTCGTATCGACCAAAATGATAAACAGCAATTATTTAGAAAAAATTATCATTTGGCCTCACTAACAGATTATACAAATAGATAATGGAAGCAAATTGGATCTGCAAAGGTCAGATGGGGGATGAGAAGAGATGACTACCTGCAGTGTGTACTACTGAGTTGTCCTCTGAACTTAAGAATCCTAGGAATCAAGGCAAATACTCGATAAAATTAAGAACTAATAACAAGGTAATTAGTCAACCAACCTGCTACACAGTGGATCAGGAGCACCTAGGTAACGCGATTAAACTGATTGCGACACATACTAGGTAAATACCTCATGGTAAGGCATGGGCATATCAAGGATTGATAGGGTACTCACCTTGGCAGGGTGGCTCAGTCTGCACAGACGAGCCAGCCCGGGACCGCCGGTGGGGAACGAGTAAGTGTGGCGTCGGTGAATCGATTTGGCTCCCTCTTAGCGCAGGCGCCCTGACCGGAAGGCGGAGACGCTGGGCAGCGGTGAGCGGCTAGCCACCGAAGGCGACTCCCGATCTGTCGCCTCCTCTGCTGAGGGAACACAAGACCGATGCCAAGGAGAAGAGGAATGGGACGGAATCTCGGATATATTCGCGGGCAGAACATCTAGGCGGCGGGCGCTGTACAGCCCAGCGGCTCGGCCGCCGCCCTAGCGCAACCCAATCCCCCCCCGCCTCGCCGCTCCCCTCCACCCGCGTCGTTCCATGCCCCATGGATCCGCGGGCGCGGGTGGACACGGCGGTGGTGCTGGGCGCCGACCCGGCGGCGCTGCTGGAGGACCTCACCTCTACGGCCAACGAGGCAAGGTCGCAGGCGGAGTAGCAGTTCCCCTACCCAACCCCGGTCCTACCCGGACGCGCTAGCGCCGAGCCTCGTCTCCTGCTGCTCTCCCCGGCCGGCACACCCTCCGCGCCCATCGCCGCCTCATCGTCATCGCCCCGACGTTCCTGTCCGTCATCTACCCCGCGCTGTCTCCCGCCACGCAGTACACGCTCCGCGCGTGCTCCTCTCGGCCGCCTCCGCGCCTGCGCTCCCCATGTCCATCTACAGCAAGCTCTCCGATGCCGTCGCCGGACTCGCCTCCTTCGTCCTACCCGCGAACGCGTGACCCGACCTGCTAAGACTCCTCTAAAAATCCATCTATTCCCGGTCCTCATCGCCGGGACTGCAGGAGTCGGCCCTCAACATGCTGGCCCGGCTGCCCTCCCACGGCCCCACCTCGCAGCCGGCTTCGCCAACCACCCCGGGGCCCGGGCTCCTCCTCTCCGCGCCCCGAGTGGACCCACGGGCGGGAGAAAAGGTAGCGACCGGCGGCGGCGGCGGCGGCGGCGGCGCCGGCCATCTCCATGGGTGAACGGCTCCAGGCGCCACGACGGAGATCTGCAAGAAGCGGAAGGAAATGGATATTGTAGGAACTGTCCTCTAAAAAAACACGTACACCAAACAAACCTACCTGCGTACCACTGACGGGTGGCCCCCAGACGGGGCCCAGCGTCGTGACCCGCGCGTACACTCCCGACGGAGTTTCCCGGGATGCGCTAACCTTCCCGCCTGACCAAATACCCATACTGCTGCAATGTTTCCAACAAACTACGAGCCTACCCTTCCGTAGGCACCCTTCTCGCTAGACCATGGTGGCACTCTTGTGATTAGGGCGCAATCCATGGGTTCTCTTGACTACCGCATGATATAAATAGTAGGGCTTCCCCCACCTCTTACCCTCCTTCTCTCTAAACCAGATTTTTTTTCTGCTACTTCTATCCTCCTCTCTCGTTCCCTCCCACCGTATCCTCCCCTGCTGCTCTCCTGCCTTTGCCTCGTGAAATTACGGTCCTGCACCTCGTGGGTCCCACCATCTCCGTTCTTACTTTGTGCCCTGCCCTGTCTCTTTTTCTTTCCCCTTCCCCTGCTCCGCAGACCACAGGAGGGGGGAAAAAACTTTGAGCCTCTGCCTCTCCTCCGTCTTTCCTTTTGGACGGCTCAGCTCCGCGCTGACGTGGCTAGAGGTGAAGCATAGCCGTCGATATGTCGCTCAGCGAGAAGCTTGAGGCGGCGCGTGTCGCGCTCGGCAAGCGCAAGGAGCGTGAGCGCGAGCTGCAGGCCGCCCAGGCGCAGCCGCTCCCGGTGCCGGCTAAAGCCGAGCCGTGGAAGCCGGCTCCGGCTCCGGCTCGCGCGGCCGCCGGCGGCGGCGGCAACAAGCTCCTGGCCGGCCACCTGGCCCACGAGTTCCTCGCCCACGGCACGCTCCTGGGGCGGCGCATCGAGCCGAGCCGCGGAGCCCCGGCTCCGGCTCCGGCGCGGGCCGAGCCGGACCCGAAAAGGAGGTACGCGGAGGTGTCGTGGCTGCTAATGGCGAGCGGGGCCCACGTCCCCGGCGTCGTCAACCCGACGCAGCTCGGCCGCTGGCTGCAGATAAAGGACTGACGGCCACGTCGGCGTGGCAGGTGGCGCGGCGCCATTGGGCGGGGCGCCGCCGATCGACGAGAGGCGGGCTGCTGCTGTTCCCATCCGTCCTCTGCAGAACAGGGAGAACCGGACCCGATTCTCCTGCGTCCTGTCCTGCCTGCTGGGAAAAACAGACGTCGGCCGGCCCAGTGGTTTCGCCAATTTCCGCCTCCCGCCCCCTCGATCACTCGGTGGTGCTCTCCTACTCCCCTTCCATTCGGATTCTCTAGAATCTAGATCTAGCGAGATCATGGTGTACTAGCTTTGTTTGTGTTGGCGCATCGTTGTTGTTGCATTACATACTTACACTGTGCTCTGTTGACGTGTGCGTGTATCGTCATTGTTGTATGCATCCATGTCTGTTTCTTGCATGCAATTGTGTGTGTGCGCGCGCGTCTCGGATATACTCCAGAGGAAAGGCTGCCGGCTTCCGCCGCTGGACGAAGCTCTGCTCATCTCGTGCTCCAGTGCGGCCGCAGTGCAACGCAACAGCAAGGCCGTCGCACGTTTGTTCACTGCCCGGCCGGGGTCGCTCTCTCCACTCCACCGCGCACGGTATGGGCCGGCATCCGCACAGCCGAAAGTTGGTCGATCATGCATCTCGCGTCTCATGTATATTCGCATGACGCATGGAGAAATTGCTGCGGTGGTATTGTGTAGTGTATATATATGGGCAGTGCGACGACCGATGAACGTGGCGCGCGTGTTGTCGCGTCGGTAGGGACTGTGGTGGCAAACGCTTTGGCGTGGTGTAGTGGGTGGTGTGGGTTGGGGGCTGGCTGGAGCTGGCCGTGGGTTACCCTTCCGGTGCTCCGTTGCTTACCAGCTTGAAAGTGAAAGGTGAAACACTATTGTTTAGACGCATGCCTTTTGCGTGCAGGGGAGGGGAGAGGGAAGAATAGCTAGCCAGGCCTCCATTACCAAGAAGGCAGAATGTTCATGGCTGAAGGCTGATGGTGTTCTTGGTTAACCTTTTTCGATATGGTCGGCGAGACATTCATTTGGTAGAACATACCCCCGCCCCAATAAGAAAAAATCGGTCGTCTAGGTTGCAGAGAATGCACGCCTTCAGGTTATATATAGTATTATATAGGACATGGAGTTCGAGTTTTTCCTTTCAAAGAAAAATTCGAAGAGAGAGAGAGAGACAGCGTTGCTGATGTGTACGTATATAGAAAGTAGCTAGGTCGATCTGGAGTTTCATCGACGACCTGCGAGTCATCCTGGTTCTCCAGCAGTCTTTCAAATTCTTGGTTGTTTTTTTTTGAGAACATTGGTTGTTTATTTATTGGGGGGGCAATAAGATGGGTAGGTCAGCTCCCAACTTCTTCCCAAGGGAAGCTTAGTTGGACGTTGTTGTTGCCATGGTTGGTTTGATTGCTGGTATACACATAAATATATAAATGCCTCCAAGTGATTTGATTCCTGTACCCGCCTGGTCCATTTCAAGCTGTCATGAACTCATAATGGATGGGGCCTGTGCTGATCTACTCGATCTTTTTCATTCATCGCCGCATTAGTGTTGGTCAATGGCTCGTGGAAGGACAATATACGGTATATGGACAGTCCACATTTTGGAGTACGATTCATTAGATTGACTTCGTCGTCTAAGCGTGATCGCAGCGCCCTCGTTAATTTTCTCTTTTATAAAAAATCCTGATTTATTTTGCTAAACGGCTAATGTACATGTCATTTTGGTTAGGCATTAAACTATATGTGCTATTGTATCCTTTCGCCCCCTGCTCCCAGCTCATACCAACAGACTGGCTACTTGGTTAGTATCGCATTCCAAAGTACACAAAGTCACCCTTTGAAGTGGGTGGACATAGATGCAGCGACTCCTCTTGGCCTGCCCGGCCTGCTCATATAAGAGTTACTAATTTTGTGCATTCGTGCGATGACGAGACGTGACCCTATCCCCATCCTCTTATTTTTTTTCGAATTGAAAGGAATTCTATTAAAACAAAAGTTATTTGCCTTCCATCTCCATTTACATTTAACTTTCTAGAAAATAAGAAAGATATGCTAGAGTAAATCTAGAGCCCCATAATGACTTTCTTAAGTTATAATCTATGAAATTCATGCTTGCTTTGTTCCAACACATCAGCACTTGGCGACACCAATGACCATTGTCAGAGCACCACTCTCGAATCGCCACACAATGATAGGCCCCAAACCTTGAGAAAAGCGGATGGTCTAACGCAATGATAGGTCTCAAGATGCATCTAACACATTAAATTCTAATCTAATACTGCTATCGGCCATGTTGAAACTGATTTTGGTAACTTTCTATCCTCGTAATATCGGAATCCAGTAAAGCAGTAACATATAGATGCAAATGAGAAGGAACAAAAACATAAACATACCCAATAATATGCACAAAAAAGAAACATACCCAATAATCGCATCAACCATGCGAAAACAAGATCGACGTGCAGGCTAAATGCACCAAAATTCTCTACAAGAAACAAGATTTGATGAGAAATTAATGAGACGATGCCATCCGGTAGCCCACAGGACACAATTTATTTCAATCTTGTGACTAGAATGGACAATAGAGTGTACTCGTTCGTCCTTGTTACTAGCGAGGCCGCTGCATAGAGGGATGGGGGTGGTAGCGGTACATGAGGAGTCTAGGGCGGTGGACACGGGAGGAGGGTAGTGACAAGGTATCTAATGAAACATCCAACCTTAAAATGTTCTTATTGAATGGTGTGGAACTAGTTGCTTGAGAATTTATTCGATTAATCCCCTATCCAAGGATTAGAGGGAATTGTGAGGGATTTTATCCTCTACAAGTAAAACCCACCTTTAATCACCTTGGTTTGGGAATTAACTAAGCAAGCCCTTAGGGGAAGCAATTGGTTTCCATCTTTTTTTAAGCCCCTCCCAATCCTTGTGGTTCATCACAAAACAAGAAACCAGGGCTCCAAGGCCACGTCAGCACCCAAAGGTACCAGGTTTGGTTTACATCTTTTTAATTTTATTTAAATTTCTTGTTTTAACATGCACACCAGACAAAGCTATGTATTATCTTTTTCTTTATTTAATATGGAATCCAACCTCTCTAAATTGTCCTTTACCCCCTCCTAGTCTCTTCCATTTATCACGGTTCCACACACTTCGCTTGGTTCCTCACCCCACTGCTAGGGTATCCCTTTCCTTCACTTTCACCTATGCATCGTTCGCTATCACAAAAGGAGCGCCACCGCAACACCGTTCCTCGTTGAGCACAGGAATCAATGTTGGGCACTATCACACTACAGGACTCTATGCTGGTGCCAACAGGTACAAACCCTAATCTTCGGTCTACCTCTCTCCTTTTTATTTGGATTTTTATTCATTCATAGCTTGGATCTCTCGAATTAGAACACTATTTTACATCTGCAAAGTTTTTGAGTTTTTTCGTGGACTTGAAGCTTTATCCTACTTGATGTGATACCTTTGTCAAATCGAGAAGCTAGCTGGGCAGGGTATAGTCATAGGCATCATGAGTCTAGAGGTTAGTATAGTGGCAGAAGAGAGTGACAGATCTGGTGGTAAGACGTCACTAGAGAGGAGAAGGAGGAGGAGGAGGGAGGGAGGGAGTGACGAATATGCTATAGGAATAGATCTTAGAGGTGACCAATAAGGAGACGGTGGTGAGGAAATTTGATGGTATAGCCATTGGCATGAGGAGGACAACTCTGGGAAGTGCCATGGTGGCGATGTGAGTAAAGTCAAGAAGAAGACGAGAGGGGGTTGTGGCTACATCAGAATGGATAGATTTGAAGCATACTTTATTGATCAATGATTAGAAAAGGTGTTTTAGGGCTTGCAAACTCAATTTTCGAATAGACGTATCTCTTTTTTTTTCTACTTTTTACAAGGTGATTGTGCTTTTTTTTAGAATAAGGTGATTGTGCTTTCACGAGGGAAAGGTTTAGAGCGTGTTTGGGACTGTAGCTTGCGTGGATAAAAGAATTATTGATATTGTAAGATGTTTGTGGAATTTTTTTAAATTTCTACAAATCCGATTTTAACCCAAGACGAACAGACCATTAGTTTTTTTTTTTTTTTGAGCAAGGCCGTTAGGTTACCCGACGTCCTAATTCCTGACCCGGGTGCCGTGGCCCGTGGGGGCGAGTGGAAACCACCAGGCAACTGCACGTCGAGCCCGGTGTTTGAAGTTTCAACAGGCCCCCGGCCCATGAGGCCCGCAACAACTGATGACTTTTCTCCCCATCTGCAGCCCAGCCCGTATCCCGTGCCCCTCCTCGTCCTAGGTCTTTCTTTCGGAACGAGCCGCCGCCAGGAGAGCGGGACGCGAGGTGCCGCCGCCGCCCGCGCGCGGGGCTCTCGAAACAGCCGCTTCCCCGGCCAAAAAGGGGGCGACAAAACTCGTCCCCGCCGCCCGAAAATCTCCCGCCTCCCGCGGATGGGATGGCGTCCGGTTTCACAGACCGCCCACGCGCTCGCGCCCAAACATTTTCGTTCCGCCGGCTGCCTGCCCGCCACCACTTCCCTCCCGTTCCGAAACCCCGATTGGCCGCCCTCTCCCCGCGTATTTGACTGGCGCTAGAGCCAGCTCCCAGCTCAAGCTTCCAAGTCCCTCGGCAGCCGGCACCGCACCTGTCTCGCGCTCCGGCTCTCTGTCGCCTCACGGCCTTAGCCCTTTCCAAGGGATATCGGAGGGAGGGGAGGGGGAGGCGGGAGTAGTAAGAAGGGGCGGTCGTGTCGTGGGTGGAGAAGATGGAGAACTTGAGGAGGCTCCTGAACCCGCTGGTGCTCAACCTGCAGAAGATGGAGCTGGAGCTCACCTGCCCCGTCTGGTGGGTCAAACCATCCCTTGTGTCCTTTGCTTTTGCCTTTCGGTCTAGAACTCTAGATATTGAAATGACATTTTTCATGGTCCAAGATCTTAGCGCGCCTGAGCTTAGCATGGCCGCAACAGCGGGGACGAACTTAGCTAGAGCTAGATCCAGGCAAACTGGCGAGCATCGATCCTTTTATAGTAGCACGCCTAAGCTTAGCATGGCCGCAGCAGCGGGGGCGAACTTAGCTAGAGCTAGATCCAGGCAAACTCGAGCATCGATCCTTTTAGAGTAGCATGAGAACGAATCGATTCGTATACTGAACTGCTTTGTCATCTGACGGTGAAAACTTTGTTTGTCAGCCTGAAGCTGCTCACCTCGCCGACAACGCTGCCGTGCTACCACACATCCTGCAGGTAGTTTCTTCAGACACCTCAACCGACGAACGCTCGTCACCCTCCACTGATCTTGCCCTGCGAGTTGTGCCGACTGACAAAGTAACAAGTTTGTTCCTTTCTTTCAGCAAGTGTGCCCTTACACCTACTTCAAAAGGTTACAGCTGTGCCATTTGCAAATCAGGCTATTGTTCTCAAGGTACATCATGGCTTACTTAATTGTTTCAGAATTCTGATTGATGCCTTGATTCTTTATTTGACGCCCAGCCTTGTTTGCAGATTTAAGGCCAGCTTCTCATCTCGAGTCGATAGTGAGCATTCACAGGAGCCTCAGCTCTACCGTCAACACCATGATTGAGCAACGGGATGCTCAAATTAACATTCCTGGTACATCCATTCTTGCAGAATATGAACTTCAAGCACTGTCAGTCTGTCAAAGTTATGATTGATGTGGAAAATTTTCTTTTTGTTCAGTTGCAAAGACAGCATTTCATGGAACACCAGAATCAGGAAACAGAAGTGGGGTGGTGGAGAAATCTGACCAGATGAAATCTTACAACCCTGTTGCTTCAAAGCTTGTATATAACCAATCAACTGGACCTGCATTTGGGAACACTGATGGTGTTCAAACAAAAGATCCTGCATTTGAGAACAAAGCTGGTGCTGCAGCTGTTGCACCAACAGCTCTTGTGCAAAAGGGACATTCTGGGTCACAATCTTCTGACGGCCCTGGAGATTTGGATTGTGACAGCAATGACCTTGAAGGAGAACTGGTAAAATTCTATTCTATCTAGACTAACTCCCTTTTTTCCCCTTTCTTTTTTCAAAAGTTGTTTAGAAAAAATACTTTGTGTAGATTCACTCTTAAATGTGTGCTATTCTGTCAGATAACAAGCAGATCACCTCTTGAAACTGCATTGAAAAGAGAGACAAATGTAATGGATGACCATACCAGAGAATTGAAGAGGCAAAAATCAAATGATCAGGTTCAAAGTAAGTCATTTCCTGCCTGAATCCTTTCAGAATATTTGGAAATGCAAGATGCTAATGTGATCTTGAACACAAATACAGGACAAACAACCATGGCCAGTGCTTGGAAATGTGAGTTCTGTCATTCTTCCCAAGTCACTGAGGTTGGTCTTGCAGAACTTAAACAAGAGCTGGAGTTTGTTTACTATTATTTAGGATGTGGCCTGCTGCTTGTTTCTTGTATACATACTCGAAGAACCTAATGCAAATTGTAATTTACAGTGCACTGGCCCTTTGTCACATTATCTGAATGGGGAGCCAATAGAAGCTGATCAAGCTTGGAAATCAAGTGTTCAGCATGTCCATGAGAAATGTGTTGAATGGTATGTTCCTGGCAACTTTCATGATACTATTTCTGAATGAGCACATACTTCATTTCACTGATTTGTACACATACTCCTATACAGGGCTCCTCAAGCATTCTTTACTGGTGACATTGCAAACAACTTGGAGCCTGAGTTGGCCCGTGCTTCTAAGATCAAATGCAGTGTTTGTGGCTTGAAAGGTGCAGCACTTGGCTGCCTTGTGAAGAGCTGTCGCAAAAGTTTTCATGTCCCATGTGCCTACAACATCAAAGGCTGCAAATGGGATCAAGTAAGTCTTGTTCCTTAAATCTGGATTGTCCATTGTGTATTAAGTGAAAAGTGCGTGCTCTTTTGTGGTAAAATATTTGTTGATTATCTCACTGAACAAATGTGATTTGCTCCAGGAGAACTTTGTTATGTTGTGTCCTACACATTCGTCAAAAAAGCTGCCTTGTGAGAGATCGAAGTCAAAAAAGAAGACCAAGATGCAGCAGTATGCCATTGTGCCTGTTATACATGACTCTATTTTGCTATATCTGATTGTATCTTCTGATGGCCCCTCTTTGAATTTTGCAGACCATTTTCTGACACTGATGATCTGAATTCACCTTCTCCAATGCAAAGGGATGAGCTTTGGACTGCTTCACCTTTTCTGACCAGTGAATGGGTGATATGTGGATCTGCCCTCATTGGCCATGAGAGGGTAATTGCTTTTTTTGACATGATCTTCATAACTAAGGTACTTTAGAGCTTATTCAAGTATGTAATGTGCCCTGAAATGTTCATAAACTTCACAGGAAATCTTGGATCAGTTTGAGTGTCACACTGGCATCACAGTAACTAACACTTGGAGTTCGGATGTGACTCATGTGATTGCTAATACGGATGAACGTGGGGCATGCGCTAGGACACTCAAGGTTCTCATGGCTATTTTAGCTGGGAAATGGGTTCTCAATGTGAATTGTAAGTCCATTTTCTCTGAAGATCAGTAAATATAGTCAGGGCTAATCAAATTACATATGTTGTGGTTTGTCTTTGTGATTTTGGAGCCATCACAACTTAGACAGGATAGTTCAACTAAGTGCTGTATCTAGTATATTGCTTGCGTCTGCTAGGTTGCTTTTGCTTAGACTGCCCTGTTCTGCAAAGAAGTTATTCTAATGCAAATTTGCATTTGATATTTAGGGCTGAAAGCCTGTATTGAGGCTAGGAAACCAATCCCAGAAGAGCCCTATGAGATAAGGTGTGATGTCCATGGCTCTGTTGATGGCCCTCGCTCAGGAAGGCTTCGAGCAATGCAGCAGGTTCGCAAATGAATTCCGGGAGTAAATAAGTCAAACCATTACTTCATTGTAACAATATTGTTGGTGTACTGACGGCACACATTTCCCCTTCTTTAGGCACCAAGCCTGTTTGCTGGGTTGACCTTCTATTTTAGTGGCCATTTCATGCCGGGATACAAGGCCAACCTTGAAGAATTGATTGCCGCAGCAGGGGGTTCCATTTCGGAGAAGACTGAGCTCTCTACTACATCCTTGATTCTTTACAGCATGGAGCCGCCACAAGGAAACAATACGGACACCCTTGAGACCATCAATAAGAGAATAGCTGAAGCTCAAGAACTGGCAGCCACGGTTGGCTGCAAAGCCATTCCTCATCCATGGCTTCTGGATTCTATTGCATCCTGCACAGTTGAGTTGAACGTGTGATGCTGTACTGCCTAGGTTCAAATTCAAACATAGGAATGTGATATCTGCTGCTTTTTTTGTTTTAAAAAAGGAGATTAGGATGTGATTGACATGTTGTCTTGATCCAGAGCATCTTTAAGATGTTGTAGCATGAAAGCGCAATTCAATTGGAATAAACTTGTGTACCCGTCAGCGTTGCTGTCGGTGATGTCATTCATATGTTTCACCTACTGAGGTGCAGTTGGTCTGATTTTTTTTAATTTCTAATAAACAGAAAAGGTTGTACCTGGTAGGTTAGGTTTACTCCAATATCTTGAATTGGTGTGGAAAAAAAATTACCACGTGGGTGTCATCTGCACTGTCTGTTCCAGATCCAACGCTCAACACCATTCCAGACTTTAATTATTTGCCTGTGGAGTTATTCGGAAAAGCCCTGAAATGATTGTGGAGTGCATTGGAAACAAAGCAAACGGGATGGCTGAGCTCAGGAGGTTGCTTCAGAAGTAGTTCACCAGCAGCAGCCACGAGAGGTCCCCCTCAGTCTCACCAGTCACCAGTCAGGCAGCAGGCAGCCACCGTCGTCCTCTCCTCTCCCTGGTGTCCCGTGAATTTGTTTTTTCCTCCACCAGACCATGATCCTGATATCAAAGCAACACTTGTACCTCTGTTCTTCTCTTCTTTCCCCTTTATTTGATTCCTTTAAGGAGCCGATCCTGGTCCTGCTCCTGGGTGCCGAACTGTGCCAACGCCATGGCGTTCTTCAGCAGTGGATCCCGTGTTCTGGTGGAAATCCTGACGAGGATGCAGAGGTGAGTTTCAGGTTGTTACTCTTCTGTAGTTTGGCTGTAAAAACATGAAGTCTGTAATTGGTATGCGCGATGGTAAACAGAGTAGATTTCTCTGAACTCTGGGCATGATGATTCTGCACTCTGTATTCGCTCAAGTGGTGTAGTAAAAACTGACACTGTAATATTTGAATGTGGCGAGCAAAATCTTGAAATCCCTGGACCTCGATATGTGCTCGGCTTCCCGAAATTCAATTGTGTTGTTGCAGCGCTGAAAGACCAATGCCTGTCGACCACACCTTCTTCGAGTTCGGATCGATTCGATATCATGTGGAGGTAGGTAATACCATTTCCAAGCACCTTTGTGCGCAGCAGCTCTTGGCGATCAAAACACGAAGAATATGATCATGCGTATACATCCGCGCGCAAACCATGCATGTTGCAGGCTTCAGTGTCGGATCCCGAGAACGTGTTCCTGTCGATATCGACGCCATCGCTCTCCCACGAGGCGGCTGCACCCTCGTCGTCGTCGAGCGGCGGCCTGCCTGAACTGACCCTGCAGGAGACGAGGAAGACGTATGGCAGGTTCGCGGAGATCGTGGAGCCGCCGAGGGAAGGATACGTCCTGACGCTCAAGCTCAACTTCTCCGGCCTCACCCGGCCGAAAGGTACGTTCGAAGAACTCATCAACGCTAGCTCGCTTCGCTTCCACCAGTTGGTTAGTGGCAGCAACACATTTGATCCTAATAACGATGACAACCGATGGATCGCGCTCTGAATATATGTATGTAAATAGATCGCGTGAAGGCCATTAACCAGGTGTCGCTGCTGCAATCCGTGGTGCTGAGCTCGCAGCTGAAGAACATGCTGGGGAACCTCGGCTCGTCGCCGGGCACGATGAGGCTCGTGTACAACCAGAGGGAGCCCTTCTTCGTCAGCAGGACGGTGCGTTCAATTCTTGTGCATGCGCACAACAAACTAATTGAAAGTATCTTCAGACTGTCAGAGAAATATAATCAAGGGATCTGCATCAATGAATGCAAAGTGGCCCATGCATGCATCTCGATAGCTAACTAACACGTACTGCAATAATGTACATGTACGTCCTGATGCAGGCTGATGAGACGATAAACGCCATCTTCCCCATGCGCTTCAGGGACGACACGGACCTGGCCATCGCCACCTCCTTCTTCCAGGTTCGTGTGCTTGCACGCATTGCATCCATCGTTGCTGTTCAATCCAGCGCTATCCTGTCGGTTTGCCACGCACTCGTATGCATGCAATGCATGATGCACGGATGCTCAGAAGGTAATAAGGAGCTAGAGCCGCGGCCGTCGTCACGGCGGCGGATGAACTTTTTATTGCAGGAGCTGCAGGACGTCGGGAACTCGTTCGCGAGGGCGCCCAAGTGCAGCTGGTCGCCGATCCCGCCGCCGGAGCTGCGCGGGGAGAACGTGCACCACCTCACCACCAACGGCGGCTTCGTCTCCTTCGGTACGTGACGCGGGTCCACGGGCCGGTCGTGTGGTTTCCTCCAGTTAAGAGCTTCTAGTACTGGGCCGGGCTTCTTCACTGACGCATCATACATCTCATCGGCCACTTGGGCCCCCGGCCCGCATGTGCAGTCGTCCTGTCGCGGCACGTGAGGGGGAAGCGGGCCGCCAAGACCGCGTGGATCCTGCTCAACTTCCAGTCCTACGTCAAGTACCACATCAAGGTTGCTCAACGCCCACCCACCGATCCGTCCTCGATCGTCCGTTTCCGTTTCCGTTACAGACAGAAAGAAACACCGTGGCTGACGACGGCGGCGGTGACGCTGATGCCATTGCAGTGCACCCGGAGCCACGTCCAGAGCCGGATGCGGGAGCGGCTGGAGGCGCTGACGGAGGCCGTCCACAACGCGAGGCTACGGGGGACGAATAGCGACGATAAGACGCGGTCGTCACAAGGTACGTCTCACCCGATCGCGCCCTCGGCCTGCATCTTGCAGTTTGCTCCCCATAGTGTACGTTTTTCTCTAAATCAGGAAGACACAGTGAATAATATTAACATTTATATGTCTAAAGTAGGTCTACTACGAAAATATATTTCATAATCAATTTTTTTATCATAAATATTAATATATTTTTATATAATTTTGGTTAAATCTCAAATTATCTGATGTCGAGGACAAGACTGATCACGTGATCAGTCATATGTATAGCGTGTTACAGTTGTACAAGAAAGACGCCGACGCGATCGGTAAAACCCATCGGCCACCGTACCCGGCCGGAAATGCCATTTAGAGTCTCAAGATAATCATTCATGAAAAAGGGAAGCATAACTGCTGCAGTTCTGCACCATGCGTACAAACAGTACAGTGAAACATATTTGGCGATGCAAGCTACTTTCCTCTGGATCTTTTTTGTCAGTAGGGAGACGGATAGCAGAAAAGCCACAACCAACCTTTTTTTTCCTTTCTAATAACGTGCACTTGCTAACCATATCAAATGGAACGACGACACAGCATCATAAATGCATGCATAGTGCTCAACAATATTTGACGTTTGCATACTGATGATATGTTCGTCTTCAATAAGCCCAATCTTTTAATAAGACCAAATGGAACGAGAAACATCGAAGTGGCTAATAACCCAACAATGAAGGGTATTTGTCGGGGGTGGCGTGCAGCAAGTGTTGCACATCTCGTGGGGGTGGCGGCCGGCATGCGCCGGTCGCCGGAGCAGAGATGAGCGCGGGTGATGGCACGGGAGCAAGGGTGCACGCTGTCGGTGCTGCTTTCTCTCGCGTCCATGGCATGTTCGATGAAATGGTTCAACGGAGAGTTGCCTAGTCAACATGCCATGTCACAGTTAGATGCACACAGGGGCTAGTATTGACTTGTGGAGAGTGACTTTAAAAGTTGATGACCCGAAAATTAACTTAGCTGATGGACCTAACTGAAATCTCTTCATAAGTTAATAGACATCTGATGCATTTAACTCATATAAAAGGAAAACTCATCTGGCATCTGCCCCCGGCCAAAAAATGCCATTTAGAGTCTCAAGATAATCATGTATGTTTTGTAAAAAAAAATGATAAATCATGCATGGAACAGATTTGGAGATGCAAGCTACTTTCCTGGATCTCTTTAGTCAGTAAGGGTGACGGATATAGTGCCTGTTTGGCCTACGTCTCAGTTCACGCCGGGCAGGCTCTGGCGCAAAGATTGAACTAGCAGCTGCGGCGGCTGCCAAAGCTTTGGCCTACTGTGGCGTAGGCGTTTGGCACTTGCGGCGTGCCACCCCTGCGGCGCGAGTTGGACATGAGCCAAACAGGGGCAGAAGCAACCTTTTTTTTTCTCCTAACATGCACTTCCTAACCACATCATCAAAATGAACGACGACACGGCATCATGAATGCATGCATAGCGCTCAAACAATATATGACGTTTGCCTACTGATGATATGTCCGTCTTAAAAATGCCAAATCTTTTAATAATTTCTGAGAAAAAAAACCTATCTCAGAATCTGTCATATACTACGAGAAACGAACGAAGTGGCTACTGACCCAACCACAATTATATTAATCCTGATGCAGTTGTGAAGAAGAGGAACAAGAGACGGCTCATTAGCTTGTCGAAAGCGAGCAAGAAGCTGCACAAGGGTTTCAGGGCCGTCCTGGACAAGATGAAGCGGCTGCGGCAGAGGATCAGGGTGAAAGGCCTGGACCGGCTCCAGCGGCAGTTCCGGTGCCGGTGCTTCGCCGTGCCTAGGCTCCCCGCGCCACCTCGCACTCGCAGCAGGAAGGAGCGCAGATACCACAAGCTGGCCGAGTAATCCATCAAACCTTGGTCGTCGTCGACGTCGACTCTAATGTATTAATTGGGAGCATCGCTAGCTTAATAGCGATGGCACATGATCTGCGCTCCGCTATTATACCAAGCATCAGAGCGCACAAAAGAGTTTAGCTCTTTTCCTCACATTGGCTCAAAAGTTTTAGTCCCTCTCTTCTTCAGGTGACACCTAATGCTAAGCTTAGAGCCGACACGTTTTTTTAAGTATCCATGCTTGACAGCTTGAGTGTTGTTGCATCTGCACTAATTTCTACTTGTACCTTTAGAATGTGGCCGGTACAAACGTATTCTCTATGAATTGTACTTTTGTGGCTATATGGTACAAGCCCTAAAGTAGTATAAAATCATTCGGGAAATTGAGTGCTACACTTATGCTATATATAGTTTGAGTCGATAGTCCTTTTTTAGGTCACTCAAGGTTAGCTAACACGTGGACAGGTTTAACAAATATTCTGTTACATGCTATTTTAATTTCAGTTTGTGAATATTAACATTTTTCTGTACATTTCCGTGACATATATCCTCAGCGAGCACAATTCTTAAAAAAACTGGATATTATATGGGACTTGCAAAACTTCAGGTCCCGATGGTTATTGCATATATTTTATAATAAAATTGAAGCTCTAGTTCATTGCAATTTATGTAGGTATAATCTGCAAAATTTGATTCTGAGAATAAATAACCCGTTAGACAAAACCACAAACCCAATAAATTCTGATTCGTGTTAGCATAAAGACAATTAACAATTTATATATTTTTTCTATAGACAGACAAGGACAAAAATTAATATATTATAATACAAAGACAAATAACAAAAGTAATAATTTACTTATACTAGTTGTTGTACAAGAGTGTTGCCTAAAATTATCTTAAAATTTATGCACCTGAAATATAGGAGAAGTGTTATTATATTATAATACTATAAGAGCAGCACAACATTTTCACAAGCTGACTGACAAAAAGGAAGAATCTAGTCTCAGAGGCTTTTGAAAACATATACTTTTGGAGGTGTTTTTTGCTAAATCCTACTGTCCCTGGCTCCCTGCACCCTGCATATAAAATGCGAGGGGAGCTTGAAATGCTTACCAACATAGCATAGCTAGCTGAGGGAGGGAACTGCTTATCCCAGGAAGAAAGCAGGGTCTCCATCACCATGGCAACACGCCCAGGACCTTTGACAGAATGGCCATGGCAATGGATGGGGAACTTCAAGGTATGCAAAGCTACCGACTTACACATATCCGTGTTGTCTTACCTTCACTGTTTCTCCCAAATATTTGACTGTTTTAGGTTTCAGATTTTTACAGAGGGAGATAGTGTTTTTGCTCTTTAGCTAATGATGTGGCCACAAGGATCAACAAGCACAGCTAATAGAGTCGTTAAAGAAGAAAATAAATAAATATGGTTGATGATTGCTTTATGATTGAGCAGTCGACTTATTAGGTTTAGATTCTGCATCAAATTAGTACAGTAGAGCTACAAGTGTGGTGGTATTGGGGTGTCTCTCTCTGTGTGTGTTGGGGGTGGGGGGGGGGAGGTGTTGCATTGGTAGTGTTGCAATACACAATAATCGCAGTGAAACATCAGAGAACCATGCTGTTCATCCAACAAATATACTTGCATTCATTGATTCATTCTAACCTGTTATAGTGGTTATAGACGCATTAGATACATATTTCCTAGCTTATTGATTTTATTGGCATGGATTCTTTAAGATAGTTTTGGCATGATTCTAGGCTATTGGATTTGTTGACGTGGTTTTGAATTAGTTGTGACATGACTTTGGTTTGGAGTGTCTTTTTCACAGTATGACATGATCAGTTTCATAAAATGGTTCAGAAAATGACGGAAGGAGGCTGATTAGGTGAGCGTTGGCAACTTTCATAGTGAAGTGTAATAACATGCACCAATAAGAAAAATTAAATCATCTGCCAATATTTCAGGCCCATTTGACTGTAGTTGAAAATAAATGCTCAGTGGGATTTTTCTAAAATGAGATTTAAGCCGCTTATGTACTTTCCTTCTGCTAATATATTATGATTCATTGTATCAAGTCTAAATCACTGGTGGTACTCCTTTCGTTCTTTTTTACATGTCATATTACCTTTGTCCTAAGTAAAACACTAATATTTTTGACCATTCAATTCAAAAAATCTTATTGTTTCATAATATATAAATTATATATTATAAAAGTATTTCTCATAATGAATATAATATGTCCGGGATCTCCATAATTTTTTGAAATGAATGGTAAAAAATACAAATATTAATTTAGGACAAATCTAGTAACTATAATACGATATGTAAATAAGGGGGACCCCACATCGGATGTTTGACACATGCATGGAGTATTAAATGTAGAAAAAAAACTAATTACACAGATTGCGATAAATTTGCGAGATGAATTTTTTAAGCCTAATTAATCCATAATTTGACAATGTCATGCTACAGTAAATATATGCTAATGATGGATTAATTAGGTTTAATAAATTTGTCTCGCGGTTTTCAGGCGAGTTATATAATTGGTTTTTTTATTAGTATCCGAACACCCCTTCTGATATCCCATAAAACATCCGATGTGACAACCTAAAATTTTTCACAACAGGAACTATAAACACACCGGAGAGAGTAGTTGTACATTTAAATGACTGCATGAGAAAATGAACGCAGACGGATGAACTGACGTGCAGCCTTTCATGCTACGGCCCTGTTTAGTTCCACGAAAAAAACACTATGCGAAAAAAGATTCCCCGTCACATCAAACTTGTGATACATGCATGAAGTACTAAATGTAGATGAAATCAAAAACTAATTGTACAGTTTGGTTGTACTTGACGAGACGAACGTTTTGAACCTAATTAGTCAACAGTTGGACACTATTTGTCAAATAAAACCAAAACGTGCTACAGTACTTTTTTTACACCTTTTTTACCATCTAAACACACCCTACAACAATAACTTCAGAAGGACCAAACATTATGAACACATTTACAAGCATTCATTATCCTATCAGAACTGACCCAAAGCTTGTGTTGAATGGACAGTACCTGGTCCTGGTACCTGCGGTGCTGCACACTGCCCACAGGGTGGCAACCAAGGGGTGGGGAGACCTTGACCCAGCATATGCCACCATGTTACCAGCCCTTTTGCTGAGGATGATCCACAACCAAATCTGGATCAGCTTGTCTCGCTATCAGACTGCTCGCAGAAAGAACGTGATCGTGGACCGTAGTATTGAGTTCGAGCAGGTGGACCGGGAGAGGTCCTGGTAAGTATCACGGGCAACCGTTTGTTACTGCACATACATACACGCACATATCAGATATAGTTGCATTGGCTAACTTTAACAAGGCAGCTTGCACATCTGCACTGCAATACAAGTATGTAACGCAGTCCTTACCATTCTGTATACAGGGATGACCAGATCATCTTCAATGGGCTCGAGTTCTATCTGGCCTATGCAATGATCCCGAGTGTCAGGCTCCTTCCGGTCTGGAGAACTGATGGGGCCATCGTCACTGTGCTGCTTCACATGGGACCGGTTGAGTTCCTCTACTACTGGTTCCATCGAGCCTTGCACCACCATTTCCTCTACTCTCGCTACCACTCCCACCACCATGCCTCCATCGTCACAGAACCCATAACCTGTAAGTAACACCAACAGTTAACTGAGTTACCACAATGAATCCATCATATTATTATCCTCCAAGTCCAGTTGGACCAACACTTAGTTGTTCCAACCATAATCTGTTTGGACCAACTGAACAGCACTGACTTGCCAGACGCGTGGAGTAAAACTCGTTCTTCTTCAATAAAGATATATGCAATTCTGGTGCGTATTAGATAAAAAAAATCCTCCAAGTCAAGTTCAATAGGTAAAAAAATTGTGATCCTGCATGAACTCATGATAACTTCGGGTGGCACTACTCATGTTTTTAAATAAGAATAAGAACAAAGAACAGTGTCTCATTAAAAAAAGAATGGTACCGATATTTTTATTGCAATTGCATTTTTTTTTTACTTATCCACAACAGCAGTCAAGCTGATGAGAGAATAACTTGGTGCTGTAAACATAATAATTTGAAGAATAAATGTGCCCAAGGTAGCGTTTAGTTCCCAGAAAATTTTGCAAAATTTTTCAGATTCTCCGTCACATCGAATCTTTAGACACATGCATGAAGCATTAAATATAGATAAAAAATAAAACTAATTACACAGTTTAGACGAAATGGACGAGACGAATCTTTTAAGCCTAATTAGATCATGATTGGACAATATTTACCAAATAACAACGAAAAGAGCTACAGTGCAATTTTGCCAAAAAATTTGCATCTAAACGCTACCCAAGAAAAAAGAGTACAAAACTACAACGGCAGTCCTCTGAAACCTTAAAAGACAGTTATGACCAGAGTAGTAATTTCTTGTCCTTCAGCACCCAATCTATTTCAAAATTTTCCACAAAACACCATACACTAATATTGCTGCAATAAATCACTAATGTTCATTATGTCCAGTCACCTTAGTGTTTTTTTACAGAAAGCGAGGCAGTGCAATATTTTGCAGTCAATTCACAGTTGCCTGTCCTTCTAACACAATTTATTGTATGACTGACAGCTGTCATCCATCCATTTGCTGAACATGTGGTATATTTCATGTTGTTCTCAATCCCGACACTAGCACCCATTTTTATGGGCTGTGGTTCTGTTCTGGCCATTGTCTTGTACATTGCGTACATTGACTTCATGAATAATATGGGGCACTGCAATTTTGAGCTGGTACCAAAGTGGATCTTCAAAGCCTTCCCTCTGAAGTATCTCATGTACACCCCATCGTAAGTATAACATTTTAACATGAAAATACAAATCTTGTCAACCAGTACCAGCCTACCAGGTGATGAGATTTGGGATCCCTTGAATTCTCATGTGAACATGAATTGTTTTTTTTTGGAGGGTGGAGGGGGAGTGGGCAATGATACCTCTCAACCATTGTTTTGCCCTACAGGTTTCACTCTCTCCATCACACCCAGTTCCGCACAAACTACTCGCTGTTCATGCCATTCTACGACTACATGTACAACACCATGGACAAGTCAAGCGATGAGCTGTATGAGAAATCACTGAAAGTCACAGATGAAACACCAGATCTGGTTCACCTGACACATATGACCACCTTGCAATCGATTTATCATCTAAGGATTGGGATTGCCTCCATTGCTTCCAAACCATCTGACAACCCAATATGGTATAGCTGGATGATATGGCCTGTGGCGTGTCTGTCAATGGTATTGGCATGGGTTTATGGATCGTCTGCATTTGTCATTGAGAGACTCCAAATGAAGAAGTTCAAGATGCAGACATGGGCAATACCAAGATACAACTTCCAAGTACTTGACTTTTTTTGGGGTGCTTTATGATATAACACCTTAGTACCTTACTGACAATTTCCTTTCTTGCAGTATGACATGACTTGGGAAAGAGAATCCATTAACAGCTTGATCGAAAAGGCAATATTAGATGCTGATGAAATGGGGGTCAAGGTGCTCAGTCTAGGACTACTAAATCAGGTGATAATCGTACTTGCCTTACACATTTATAGGTCATGTTACCACTTCCTCATGAATTTATCATGAATCGCGACCTTTTGGCTCAACTTTATCCTAGTTTTGCCGAAGGAGCAACCCTCTTTTTCACCTTGAATTGGTCCAACGTCCAAATATGCGGAATTTCTTAGTTTTCGAGGAGGACTAGATCCAATAACCGGTGGTCGGTAGTAGGGATCTGGTTCACTGCTTTAGGTATTAGTACTATGGCATTCAACCTAAATGGTTTCAATTTCAACCGCCGACTAGTAAATTTAGTGGATTACGCATCTGGGCTCAGATGATGTGCAAAGAGGACTCGAGGATGTATACTGGTTCGGGCGAAACGTCCCTACGTCCAATGGCGAGTTGTTCGTGTTACTTGCACTTGGGTTTGTAGTAGGGGTTATAAACGGTCGAATGTGTCATCGTGGAATTGTAGGATTGTGCTCTCCCCAGAAAGGTACTAGTTCTTCCCTTTTATAGCTTAAGGGAAGGGCCGGTCATACACGAGAGAGGATGGAAAAAGGAAAAGAAGAAAGAGAAAAACAAAAGAGAGGGAAGGGAGTCCCGGAGCTGCGTTGTTTCCCTTCCCCAGCCAGTGGGCCCTGTCGGTCCTGTAGTCGATGAAGACATCCCCACGTTGCCATCTTGCCTGCCACTGGTCCCACGCGTAGATGTCGTGGGTCAATCGTGGCACTCCATACCGCCCGGGTGGACGGTATGGTCAACGGACTCCTCTGATGGAGACCATGACGGAGTTGGAAGTATAGTGTAGAACTGTGGACGTCTGGCAGGGGTCGTACGAGGAGTTGGCGACACAGGACCACCCTGTTGACGCCGTGGCGACGTGAACTCCCAGGAATGGCCTGTCACAATTGCGGGTCGCGTCGGGGCATACCTGCCCCCCTTTCGTGTCAGAGGCGCACGCCCGTGGTGGTTGAGGTGGCGCGGGCCCCTCTCAGGGCCTTCGCTTCTATCTGAGAGTAGGTCCAATCTCCGGGGGTCGGGCGAAGCGGAGTCATTACCCGTGAAGTTGGGCGACGCAGAGCCCCCACCCGGAGGGTCGGGTGAGGCGGGACCCGCGCCCGAGGGGTCGGGCGACGCGGAGCCTACGCCCGAGGGGTCGAGCGATCCAGAAACTCCCTCAATTGGGCCGGACTGGGCCGCAACTACGCTCATAACTGTTTTAGACGGACTGAGGCTGGTGTCTTTTAACTCCTGTCCTACGGGTACCCTAATATTGGTACCCAACACCGTAGTTGATAGCCAAGGTCGTGTTATTAATACTTGGGCTAATATCATCAACCGTGCTAATCTTGGTATGGAGGTAATGCACGAACATAATGCTCACAACTTCCCTCTAAACCTAGCTACTCTTGAATTCCATCTCTTAATGGATAAGGTTTTTCTCTCCTAAACATATAGGAATTTTTGAAGGAAGGAAAGCCGGAAATACCCAATATGTAATAATAAGGAACATGCAAAAAAGCATATAAGCCAAACACAAGTAGGAACACATTTCCTGTTTTTTGGATGCAAACAGAATTTTAAGCCGGAGTATTGCGCAAATTGGTGCACACTACACACTAGTTTCTCCTAAGAAGTTCAAAGTGAACAATTTATGTTGCTTTCATCCGAAGTTTTAAATGACCAGTAAAAAAATGAGTCTAACACTATATTTGGTTTTCTAGGCAAAGACACTTAATAGAAGCGGCGAACTATTTATACAAAAATATCCAAAACTAAGAGTGCGACTTGTTGATGGAAGTGGCTTAGCAACTGCAGTGGTGCTCAAGAGCATCCCTTTTGGTACAAAGAAAGTGTTTCTTTCAAGAATTACTTCCAAGGTAGCCCAGGGAACAGCTACCGCCTTATGTGAGATAGGCATCCAGGTACATCTGTCATTCTGCCACTCTATTTGTCTAATAGGTCGTTCTAACTGTAATATGGTCTTCTTAAAATCTACAAAACATTTCACCAACATATTTCTGCTCAGGTAATCATGAATCAAAAGAAGGAACATGACATGCTCAAGTCACGACTTCCAGAGGGTAGAACTGTCTACCTAAAATTCTCCAATAAAGACATACCTCAGGTAAGAGGTGTATAACAAAGGGATGAAAATCCTTAGGAAGTGCCATAGCCCGTAGAGTGAGTACATCGTCATACCCGTAGAGTGAGTCCATCGTCATAAGGGGTCTCACTAGCAAAGGCATGAGTGCATGACAGGATAGTGCATACTGTACTATAGACCTAATTACACAAATCTGGCTGTTAACACATTCTGCCACTTCGCATATATGTACTGAACCTTTTACGCTTTAGTGATAGAAAGTTTTGGAAATACCATCTACTACCACATGACAAGAAAACTAGTAGGAAAAATATTTATAACTTGGACATATAATATAACTAAAGGAACAACCCTCCAGCAAGCAGAATATACTATTGACTGAAGTTCCATTTTACAGATTTGGATAGGAGATAACATAGATGATAAACAGCAACAGAGGGCACCAAAAGGAACGACTTTCATTCCTACATCACAGTTCCCACTTAAGAAGATCCGCAAGGATTGCACTTACTTGAGTACTCCCGCAATGAAGATCCCAGAGACAATGAAGAATATTCACACCTGTGAGGTAATAATAGTGGCTTCTGTTACCTGTTCATGTAAATTCTTGTAAGCTTTGAAAAATGGGATCACATATCTACATAGGGAACTTCTCATTTTCAAAGCCTAGAAGGTTGGGATAGTGCAATCTACATCAGTATGCATTGCTGGAATCTACATCAATATGCATGACTCAAATAGATAATGCAATCTACATCAGTATGCATGACACAACTGGTTGTATTCACAGAATTGGCTGCCCAGAAGGGTCATGAGTGCCTGGCGCATTGCTGGAATACTGCACGCTCTGGAAGGTTGGGATATGCATGAGTGCGGCGACGATATGATGGACATCAATAAGACTTGGTCGGCGGCCATTAAGCACGGATTTGCTCCTCTGGCGAAATATTGATTCTTCTGAATAATGGCACACACCTGTAGACGATGCAGGTTATTCAACTATGATGCAAAGCAAGTTTTTCGGTATGAAGAAGAAGAAGCATCACAAGTGCTTATTGGTTTGCTAGCCTTGTCAAACAGTACTTGCATTGTAATCTCCTAAAGGGAAAGAATAAAATAAGGGACCGAACTCCAAATTCTATCAAGAGCTAAGTACTCTGGCTCGTATGAATGCAATATATGTAATGTCAACTGTTATGCAGTATCCAGGTGCTGTAGTAAAGTGTCAATCATGTATCAACGGTCTTCAAATGCAACCAATTTATCATACACAATACTCTGTGTACGGGCAGCCAAAGCTTGGAATGCTACTTCATGCCTACTTCCTTCCACAGCCATTTCATGTTACTCCAGCGACACGCTAGAGGTGTATCCAATGTGCTCCACGCAGCACACACAAATTTCTAAACGGTAGAAATAGAAAAAAAGATGTTCGGTTTCTATGCATCATGCATCCCCAACTCGAACAATCAATTCGTCCTTAGCAACCAGCAGAATGGGGAGCTTACCTGGGCAACAATGTCAGAAGCAGGCAATGACTGCACGGAGAGCCCCCCGCACCAGGTCGCCTCGGCCTCAACTCCAGGTAGTCAGCCGGTGGTGTTTCGCCGATTTCTGCTCTAGGACGGCCGAAACAGAGGGGAGAGAGTGGCGGGGAGCCGGCGACGAGCAAAATCGAAGAGGCGGCGGTGGCTGGTCGGCCGGCGGGTGGCACTGTGGAAGGCGTGGTGGTAGCGTCGGGCGCCCGTGCGCGTGAACCGGCCGGCGGCATCGAGCCGATTGGAGCGGCAACCAGCGACCAGTTGTGGGGTCGGGCGTCAGGGCTTCTGGGGTGGGCGATTCGGGTGCGAAACTGACTTTTTCTGTGGCTTATAGGTCGGACGTGACTGTTTTGTTGTGAGAGAAAAACACTGTACCACGGCTGATAAGCCGTGCTGATAAGAGCAGCCAAACATGGTGATTGGTAAAATTTTTCGCCCTGTCACATCGACATATGCATGAAATATTAAATGTAGACGAAAAAAATAACTAATTACATAGATTATAATAAATTTGCGAGACAAATTTTTTGAGCCTAATTAATCCATGATTTGATAATGTTGTGCTAATATGTGCTAACGATAGATTAATTAGGCTTAATAAATTCGTCTCGGGTTTTTAGACGAATTATGTAATTAATTTTTTTATTAGTATCCGAACACCTCTTCTGATATCCCATGTGACCCTCCAAAAATTTTCGCCCTACGAAAGTTTGGGCCCTTGGGGCGAGGCGCCGGGCGAGCGGTCTTGTGCGGCGTGTGAGAATGCGAGTGCCCCACGGCCACGACCACGACCGACGAGTCGGCGGCCTAGTCGTCCGCCATGCCCAAATTCCCAGCTTAAAATTCGCATTTAACCCCAGAAATCTCGCGATTTTCAGTTTAAAATTTGAAAATGGCGTCCATCAAATAAAAACCTAGACCTTTCTTCTCTCTTTTTTTGCGGCGATTTCTTCTCTTTTTTTATAATACTACAAAAAATCACTCTGGTCTAGACTTGGGCGCGCTGAACACCAGAATTGGCCCCACATCACGCTCACTAATTCAAACATCAGATCGAGACCCTCCAACGAAGAAGAGAACCCCACCAGGCCACTGGCCACCAGCCCACCACCCCCCGCGCCCTGGCCCCTGGCTGGCCTCCACGGCAACGGTCAGATTCCCCACGAATCCAAAGCCAAGCAGCGACGCCAAACACATCCCCTTCAAATTCCACGAAATCAAATCCCCCTCCTCCCGCACGCATCTCCAGAGTCCGGCCGGATCCATGGGTTGCTTCCTCGCCTGCTTCGGCGGCGACGCCGACCGGCGCCGGCGCCGCCGGAAGTCGCGGAAGCAGTCTCCCGCGAGGTCTCCGCCGCGGTCGATTCATGTGAGGGCTCTCACGGACTCAGGCATCCTTTCCTGCGCCAGGCCCGTGGTGCCGGCGGGTTTCTGACTCTGATTGGGCTTTGGGGTTTTGTCGCGCAGGTTGCGGTGGCCCGCGAGGCGGCGGATGTGGTGGTGAAGGAGGTGTCGCCGCCGTTGCGCGGGGCGAAGCCCTCGACGCTGGCGGAGGCCGTGGAGGTCCCGGACGAGGTGGTCGCCGAGGCTGCGGATGTGGCGGCGAACGACGCGTCGCTGCTGTCCAAGGAGGTGAAGGCTTCAACGACGCCGTCGGCTGTGGCGGCCGCGGATGAGGCGGTCACCGACGCGAGCCCCGTCGAGGAGCTCAGGTGCGTCTAAACTCCAGTGTTTCGATAACTATTTGCGCGTGCCTCTAGTGTTTACGTGCTCGTGCGAGTGAACAATGTGTTTAATGTCTGGGAGGAACGGAGCTGCGGCTGGTGTGCTTGCTAAAATGATCAAGGGAGTAACTAGAGCCGTGCTATTCATCAATTCATTTCATAGATGCAAGCCTCTCACTGTATGGCCGTATGGGTGCCACTGCTTGGCAACCAATTTGCTTGCCTACAGATTTATGCTGTAATTCCGAGAGAAGAACTAAAGTTGTGCTATTCATCAATTCATGGTTCAAATCTGCAAGCCTCGTGCTGTCTACCCATCAGCCCATGGATGCCCATGAATATGTCAATGCCTTATGTTTGCTTTCCATATTTTGCAGTAATTTGCTTGTGCTGATGTGGTTCTTAGTTCTTACTTCGATTTGTTTGCAGGGATTTGAGTGAGCAAAAGGTGTTAGAGAAGCAAGCCGCACCATCACTCTCCCCAGTGAAATGTTCTCCTATTGTGCCAGCAGTTGTTTCTCCACAGGATTCAGTGGAGTGTTCTCCTGTTGCGGCAGTAGTAGTTTCAGCTCTGGATTCAGATCTCAGGTATTTGAAGGAACTAGTGTATTCTTTTTAGTATATCATTAGTGACGCAGTTTACATGATCGTGACTGTTAATAAACCATCTTTCATGTTGTGTAGGGAGGTGAATGAGCATGGCAGTCAGAGCAGTGGCAAGAAGAAAGTAACATTCGACATGAATGTCACAACATATGAAAATGCAGTACCACCTGACCAAGAGGAGGAACCACCAAAAGAAGATGAAAACTATGTGCAGAATATTGTGGTTCTCCCAGAGAATCATCGTTACCAGAATTGTTTTGACAGTGATGATGATGTTGGAGATGAGTATGCTGAGGATGATGTCTATGGTGATGATAGTGATGAAGATGAGGAGGATTTTCTGGACTGCAAGATTGATTTGGTTGATGAGGAGGAAATTAGAACTGAAGAAAACAAGCAGGAGTCTCATGAATCCCTATTCTCACTGTCAATGTTTAATGATCAGCAAAATGACCAAGAAGTTGTCAGTCCTGCACCCAAGAGCAGTGGTACCTCTGTAGAGGCAGAAAGCCCTCTAATTACGACAAAGAAACTCCGTGATAGATGTCAGTATGTTCATCCTATGCTAAACCCGGTTCAGAATCTGTCACAGTGGAAGGAAGTTAAGAGTCTCAAGGCCCAACCAGTGCATGATAAAATGTTGGATAAGGAGAATGTAAGCTTAGTGCCAGATGTTGGTCCAAGCCATTACTGTAATTCTGCAAGCCACACAAGGATGAACCCTAGCATGTCAAGCAACAAGGAAGTTTCTCTGGACGCTAGCCTCTCTACCTGGTTGGTTTCTTCTGAGAACTCAACAGTGGACAAGGTGCAAAGCAAATCTCCTTGTTCCAACTCGTCAGTAAACCGAGAGGAAAGGCCTATCCTGGGTGCTCTGACTGTTGATGACCTGAAGCAATCATCGGCTGCATCATCTCCACAAAGATCTCCAAGAACTAACCGTGAGGGGGCTCCGATCTTGGGTACAGTCGGAAGTTACTGGCATTGCACAGAGCAGAACAATGAGTACTGTTCTTCTGGATCCAATTCAGGAACTAATGGGATTCCCAATTCAACAAGCAAGTACAGAGAGGTACGCTAAGCAAGCCAAGTCAATACATTCCTTGGATTGCTAGAACACTTTTGTGATGTACCTGTCCTTCGGTGGATTGTTGCAGGACAAAAGGGTGAACTGGCACTCGACTCCCTTTAATGTCAAACTGGATAGAGCTCTGAAGAAAACTTCTGCATGAATGAACTGTTGCATGAATGCCCTTGCAATATACGATAGTGGATAGTGCCTATTTGTTTAGTCTAGTAGTTTTCATGTGCCAATTCGACTGCATTACATTGTGGTCGATATGTACGTTAAATGTCCATGCTGCTGGCGCTGAAAAGTTGGGTTTGCGTATGTCCTGACCGTTTGTTTGCTAAGTGCAACTTGTCACCATGTATCACGCTTAAAGTTAGGCAATTTTGGCCATCATCACAAAGTGCGGCAAAATTCCCTTCCATTAAATTGGCACCAAAAGTCAACGACTCAAAAAAGTGCGGCAAGATTTTTGTAGAATTACTAAGCTGTGGCAAATATTTTGAGAACTTTTAACCTTAGACAAGTGTGGCAAATGGCGGCAATTTGTGGCTGGGAAGTAGGAACCAAATATAACAATTATCAATTTTGCGATCATTATAAGTTTTGCCTATTATATTAACCAAATATCTCTTGTCTATTATAATATATTTATAATATTAACATTGTTGTAGCATCATAAGTTTTGCCATCATTTAAAATTCACAAAAAAAAAATCAAATTTCAAATTCTTGAATAGAATCCAAATAATCGTGTACATTAGTTATACCTAATCTATCTTTAAATCCAAATATTACATTAAAACAACACGCGTGGTAAACCTGCTAATGGCTCGAGACAGAGGACTAAAGCCAAATCATATAACAGGATTGAATCCAAACCTATCATAGGACCAAACTAAAACCAAACCAACCCATCTTGTAGAAGTCTTATAATAGATCTGACACACCTATCATAGGACCAAACTAAAACCAAACCAACCCATCTTGTAGAAGTCTTATAATAGATCTGACACAACTTATGGTACAAGCAAGTCTGCCAAAAAGAAAAATCCTATTCTCTACTCACTGAAAAATGCATCACTATGCCCATAAATGATTGTCTTTCATCCGTTCAGTACAAGAAAATCCAAAAGAAGACCCCAAAATTGCTATAAGTTTCCATAAACTTTGCCTTTGTCATCTCAATTCATAGACTCATCAAGTTTGGAGCATAGTATATGTTTTCTTAATTTATGCCATTTATAGTTGAAGTTCACTAATTCATTAATACTCTTACGAAATACATAGTTTTAATACACATACTTCAAATTCTGATGAGAAAAAAACTATAAATAATTTAATAATAGTGCAAACCTAGGCATGCTATTTGCATTTGCAACCTTTTTTCGCGAACATGCTAGGAGCTGAAGCGGTGGCTTAATTGGTTAGAAGCTTTCAACGAAAGCTCGGCCAGCCCGGGTTCGATCCTCGGCGCCCGCAGTATTTTCCGTGCACAGTGCATAGGAATAGGGAGAAAAACTCCTGTTAAAAAAATCATTAAGAAGGTAACCTTTGCTAGTTTTAGAGCAAAGGAATGTTCAAGTACGTGCTTTAACTATGGATCATGTAAAAACAATTCCCTCCATTAAAATTTATAAATCATTTTGATTTTCTAGGTACATAAATTTTATTATGTATCTAGACATAGTGTAAACTAGGTGCATAGTAACAACCATATATCTTAAAAACCAAAATGATCTATAATTTGAAATGGAGGGAATAATATTTTGTGGTGTCAATGTAGTTAACTGTGCTACAGACATGCAATAGATGTAACTTCTAGGGTGTACCAATTTTAAAAAAGAATATTATATCATAAATCCATATATCTCATATCTAGAAAGTAATTACGTGATGCCTTGGATTGACATGCATGTCCTAAGAATGCATGATTCATTGTTAATGATATATATCTAAAAAAGAATGCATTAATTCATTGTTATTATTATCTAAAAAGAATGAATGCAATGATTGAGCTAATCAATTAGATCCTCATTTGACTAAGAGCAATTAAAATTCTCCAATCCATGATAGCCAAACCTTCTTGGTCACGGCTCTATATATATATGCGCGCTTGCCCAAGAATGTAAGACACCAGGTAGTAGTTTGATAGCTTCTTTCCTCTAGCTATTCTCTTCTCTGTGACGATGCCAATGCCGTCAAAGGTTGTGGTAATGGTAATGCTACTTATGGTAGCGTCTACGGCACAGTACGGCCATCACGCACAGGCCTATGCTCCTGCCCGTCATCACCGTGCAGCCGCTCCGAGCCCTCATCACGCCCCGACACCTGCGCAACCATCGGGTTCTCATGGTCATGGCCACGATGGTGTTGACCATGCACCGGCGCCAAGTCACCATGGGCATCGTATCCACCACACACCAGCACCGGCACCAGGTCAGCATGGTCACCACGGTCACCACGCACCAGCATTGGCGCCAGGTCATCACGGTCATCATAGCCATCACACACCAGCGCCGACGCCAAGTCATCAAGAGTATCGTGCCCCAGAACCGGTACATGCCGACCACCAATCGGCTCAGGCTCACCATCACGCCCCAGTGTCCGCTCCTGTTCATGGTAGCCAGGCTGGTCAGAGCTCCTAATAGTCTCTAGATGCAAATGATTGTAACATGTGTGGCAACAATAAAAAGCAATATTTACATCTTGGCTGTCTTTTTATGTTCTTGATATGCCTTCATGTTGTTCATGGTAATCTCGGCCAATCAGCCTGAATGGAGCTACAGTTTTGCTGTTTACATTTGCACCTCCTCTGCTTACTTCCTCAAACTTGTCAGATCCGCCTTGGTCGGGCCCGAACGCCACCATGTTAGAGCGCCATCGGATGCTCTAAACATTGGCTAAAACATTGTAATGGCTCGAGACAAGACTAAAACCAAACCAATCGTAGGACCGGATTGAAACCAAACCAACACATTTTGTAGAAGTCCAGATAATAGTTTCGATCCACTTAAAATTGGTTCCTTCAAAGTTCAAACAGCTCCTAGCAATAGCACCATGTGGTAGGCCGAGCCATCTGCAGGGCGCTATTGTCTGGCTGCTAAGCCTACATCACCTGACTAGGAATGACAATAACACGATGGTGAAGGTATAGGTAGAAAATCCCATCCACAAGAACATGTGAGCGGGTAGCCTTGTTAAGCCCTATTTGTTCTCAAAACTAAAGGGATTGGAAGGGACCGAGGGGGATTAATGAGTGCTTGAAGTGACATCAGCAGATGGAGGCGCTGGCTGCTGTCTGTGTAAGAACGAAAGCGATGGCTCAAGGAAAATTTGGAGACCACGGTGCAAGATCTATTTCATCCGTGTTTCTTTGAGCCACTAATAGGCGGGCCCGGCTGCCCATGTCGAGAGGGAGCAGCATAGCGGATGCAGAACAGGTTATGCCAGCGTTTTTACGATACCCTGGGTCCTTTTTATAGGCGGCCACCAAAGACATCGGCAAGGTGCTTACGTACGCCAGCAACCAGGACGTGGACCATACCAACCGAATCCAACCAGGCACGGGTTTGCTATGTCCTTCGGTTGCTAAAATTAGTGATTCTAATCTGACCATCCAAGACGCCATGTGTCAAGTATCCGAGCTATGGGTAGCCGCCCCCCCTATGGGGCAGCTACCACCCATGTAGAAATTCTACATTGATACACACACATTTTGCCATAGATATACATTATGTCTAGATACATATTAAAAACAATGTATCTAAAAAAAACTAGAACAACTTACAATTTTAAATGAAGAGAGTAGAAGCTATGTGTTTTCATTAATAAAAGACATATATGGCCGTGATTGGTTGCCTGGTACACCCCCAGCCAGGCCATCTGCATGCAGTTGGATGCGATTGGTTGCCTGAACAACCATTTGGGCCTCGCCTGCCGGTTGCAAAACGCATTCAACAACTTGGCTTTGGACATCGGGCCTGGCTGGCTCCGTGCAGGATGTGCTAGGCAAGAGAGCGACGGTGCAGGATGACCATGCGAGTGGGGTAACGGGTAACCAAACATTTTCTCTCCATAGCATGGCTATACGAAAACAAGCAACCAATCAAACTTCTATTGCATGTACCGAGCCTGGATAGCAAGATCCTAGCTCCTCAAACAAGTGAGCCTCGCTTGATCGAGCAACCAATCAGGCCCTATGTCAACGCTAGGGAATTTGGGTGGCATCGCCTTCTGGAATGTCGTCACCCCCACTCGTAGCCTCTTCCTCGCTTCCGTGTGGGCTCGTCCCAACACTGCACACCATCGTCTCCCTTTAACATGTGAGCATAGTCCAGTAGATCGCATCCTTAAGCACTCGTGGGTCCACGTCTCCACAACTTTGGTCCAATAGAAAATATTCCCTTCGTTTCAAATTATAAGATATTTTTAATTTTTTACACATAGTTTTAACTATATATCTAAATGTATATCTAAATACATAGCAAAATGTATGTATCTAGAAAAGCTAAAACGTCTTATTAGATTGGACTAGTAGGGACAACTATGGTTGTGGTCACTTTGGTCAGCGTCTCAAAATCCACCAAAACCGCTATGCACATACGTATCCAAGAAATGTACAGCAAAACTTCATTCTATTTTAAATTCCCATAATTCATTACAAATCCTATAAAATCATCTAAACGTATTCAAGCCTCCCCCACACAACTTATGGTACAAGCAAGTCTCTGAAAAAAACATATTTTCTATTCATTGAAAAGTGCATTATTGTGTCCATAAATGATTGTCTTTCATCCATTTCAATACTAGAAAATCCAAAAAAAAGTCCCAAAAAATCCTATAAGTTTCCATAAACTTATCTTTGTCTTTGTCATCTCAATTCAAAGACCCATCCTAGTTTGGAGCATAGTATGTATTTTCTTAATTTATGCCATTTGTAATTAAACTTTACTAATTCAGTAATATACTCTTACGAAATACATAGTTTTAGTAAACATACTTCGAATTTCGATGAAGAAATCTATAAATAAATTCAATAATAAAGCAAGCCTAGCCATGTTATTTGCATTTGCAGCCTTTGCTAGTTTTAGAACAATGGAATCTTCATGTATCCCTAAATAAATCAATTCTTAGAATCCGTGCAAATCAAACTATATCAAGTTTAATTAACTTTATAGAGTAACAACGTTGTCTAAGACATAAAATGAGCATATTATGAAAATATATTCTATGGTGTATCTAATTATACTAATTTGATGTCGTAAAACTTGATGGGTTTTTCTAGAAATTCGGTCAAAGTTTGAAAAGTTTGACTTAATTGCGGCAACTCTATAAATCTATTTATTCACTGGGAGTACGTGCTTTAACTATGAATCATGTAATAACTACTGTCTCTATTCAATGATTTTGGTATTCTAGGTAAATAGATTTTATTATGTATCTAAACATAGTGTATATCTTGGTGCGTAGTAAAAACCATGTACCTTAAAAAACCAAAACGATCTATAATTTGAAATTCACGGAATAGTATTTTGTGATGACAATATAGTTAATTGTGCTATAGGTATGCAATAGATTTCCAGGGTGTACCAGTTTTAAATAGAATATTATATCGTAAATCCATATATCTCATATATAGAAAGTAATTACGTGATGCCTTGGATTGACATGCATGTCCTAAGAATGCATTGATTGATTGTTATTGTTATATCTAAAAAAAGAATGCATTAATTCGTTATTATTATCATCTAAAAACAAGGAATGTATTGATTGAGCTAATCAATCAGATCCTCATAATTTTCCAATCCATGGTAGCGAAACCTTAGTCATGGCTCTATATATATGCACGCTTGCCTAGTACTGTAAGACACCAGGTAGTAGTTTGATAGGTTCTTCCCTCTAACTATTCTCTTCTCTATGGCGATGCCGGTCCCATCAATGGTTGTTGCAATGGCAATGCTGCTTATGGTAGCGTCTATAGCACAGTACGGCCATCATGCACAGGCCTATGCTCCTGCCCCTCGTCACCATGCAGCCACTCCGAGCCCTCATCATGCCTCGGCACCTGCGCAGCCATCGGGTTCTCATGGTCATGGCCACGATGGTGCTGACCATGCACCGGCGCCAAGTCATCATGATCATCGTGTCCACCACACACTAGCACCGGCGCCAGGTCATCATGGTCACCACGGTCACCACGCACCAGCATCGACACCAGGTCATCACGGTCATCATAGCCATCACGCACCAGCAGCGACGCCAGGTCATCAAGAGTATCGTGCTGGGGCACCGGTACATGCCGACCACCAATCGGCTCAGGCTCCGAAACTACATCATCCTCGCCATCACGCTCCAGTGCCCACTCCTGTTCATGGTAGCCAGGCCGGTCAGAACTCCTAATAGTCTCTAGATGCAAATGATTGTAACATGTGTGGCAACAATAAAAGCCAATATTTACATCTTGGTTGTCTTTTTATGTTCCTGCTATGTCTCCATGTTGTTCTTGGTAATCTTGTCCAATCAGCCTAAATGGAGCTACAATTTTGTTGTTTATAGTTGCACCTCCACTGCTTACTTCCTCGATCTCAGAAAAGAAGGTACATCTCATTTCTAAAAGAGTTAATATTTTCTAAAATTCTTAATCACCGTTGCACATCCGGAGAGCATTCTGTCGGCACACACAAAGCAACAAAAAAAAACTCAACCCCCCTTCCCTCAGCGTGCGTGGGAGAAGAAGACCTTCCTCTTCCTAAATTTTAAAACTTAACCAACTACTTTGAGCCATTGTTTCAGCTTCTTTGTTTCGACCAAATCAAAACAGGGAAGAACTATGGTTTTGGGGAAGCATGTATGCATGCAACATCAAACAAAATTCCTTACATCAGTTCCAGAGCTATTATTTACAAACCAAGTATTTAAATTAAAATTTGATTATACCAATATGTTTCTTATAACAAATCCTTCAAAATAAGACCCCACTTCAATATATTTAGACAAGTTTTTTTTAAAATATTTTCTCGTGTTTTTATGAGCATAACAATTTTGTCCTAGGCTCATGAAATAGTGTTCCGCCTTCACAAGAAAAAATGTTATGGATTTTAGAGAATAGTATTTTAGGTTTAGGTAAATAAAATTCTAGGTTTGGTGAATCCATAATATTCATGTTCAGTAATAGAATAAAGAGAACATCTCATTAATACTACGTCAAGGATCCCATTGGTTTGCACAAATAACCTAAAATACACAATACAAAATCTCATGAGTATAACTATAATCTTCAACGAGGAATAAATCCCAGGCCTCCTAGGCCATCAGGCACTGTTTAGCACTTCAGCTGACGTCATTCGTGCACTGTTCATTACTGTAGCTGACGTTGGTTATTTCCCCTCCACTAATTTTTTTCGCACACACAAAAAGCCGGCGCAGCGGAGTGCGCCCCCATGTGCTAATTATGTAAACAATCAAAAATATATTGTAGAACATCTTATTGATACGATGTGAACAACCTAAAATACACTGTGTAACATCTCATAGTTATTATAGAAACATTATAAAATACACTATGCATAGGACATGAGAAAATGAGAAAAGGCATAATACACCTTGTAAACAGTAAGAGAACAATGCTATCAAAAAATGGTTAAAGATAATATCACCACAAGATCATGGATAAAAAAGCTATAAAATATAGCAATAAATAAATAAATAAATAAAATAAAAAAAGTAAAACAATATCTCAAGTGAACATCACTAAAATGCTACAGTAAAAATGAAAGGATATAAAATATATAGCTGAAAACAAAGAAGAAAAGGAAAATTAATTCAAAATACACAATGGAACATATCATGGGTAAGTAAAAATATACGATGGAACAATCCATGGATACAAATCGAACAATCAATAATACATCGTGATACTATAAAAACATTTTAAAATATACCATACATAATATTGAGGTTGCAATCGACAATACATCGAGAAACATCCCATGGTTACTATGCCAACAATTCAAAATACGCCATGCATGCTAAAAAGGAATGCACATCTTGTTTTCTGGGAAGTCAAATTTTTAACTTGATCAAATATATAAAAAATATCAATATTTATGTGTAGCATTAGATAAACCGTGAAATATACTTTCATAATAAACATATTTGAAGATACAAATGTTGATACTACTTTCTATAGTAAAATTTGACAAAACATCTAATTCTTCTAAAAACGAGATGTGAATTCTTCTTGAGATGGAGGAATACAACATGAAACATCTCAGGGATATTATGAGAAAATTAAAATATAATATACCCTCGGAACATCCATGGATAAACATGATCAATCCAAGGAACAATGTTTCTCACGAGAAAGATGCTACACGTTAAAACAACATGATCCTTGTTCTTGCCATAAGATATTGTCCTTTTTCTACTGTCATTTATAAATACTTACCTCGGCTTGGAATTTCATTGACATGGTTTGCTAAATCTAAACTTGTATTGCTTAACAAAAAGGAAGATAATGTATCTTCATGATAATTTTTAACGAAATTTTATCTAAATTACCTAAGAGACCGTTTGGATCCTTTCATTTGGTGGAATAGTCTAATCTACTTAATAGATTAAGCTATTTGGCTTGAAATTTGACATTCCACCACTTTCTAAAGTTCACATACAACCTATCTCAAATTCATAGGGTGTGAGATAAAAACTGATTCTATAGATCACCACGCTATATTTCTACTTTGCAACTTATAACACGCTCTTCAATTCACCCCCCCCCCCACGGTAGAAATGCAACATATAAGTATCTCTCTCGTATAGCCAGCAATAATATACAAATATAATCCATATATAACCATATTAGCTTAATTAATACGTGTGTACATTATAATTATTAAAATGAATTCAATTCCATTGATCTAAACAGGGTCTAAGTGGAATCATGTTTTGAAGGATTTATCGTAAAAAAACCTTTTTAAGCTATAGCCTTTTAAGTTTAATGCAAATGAAAATGTAAGTAATCTTGCTTATACCATAGATGCCTCAGGTTGGCCCAAAAGAAATACAGCCCACGAAAAAAAATCTCTCACCGGTGGCCCACAACGCACATGCAGAGAGCAGTGTGGTTCTCAAGGGAAAAAATACAGAGACGAGACACCAGTGTAGTCAGCACGTTAAGAAGGTATATGTTTGGATATATTGAAACTAAAACTTAGCAGCTAAAGTTAATACTAATGGATCCAAACAAATATATTAATACTAACTATTTAGGGCCGGTCCCGAATCTTTTAGGGCCTGAGATGATACCAAAATTCAGAACCCTTTACATACACAAAAATTAAATGCATGTATATATACAAAATTCTATTGATAAACACTTAACTGCATATACAACAACAACATTCATAAGAAACAATTCATACATATTAAATTACTTTAAAATTTTCTTTGGAGGCTCATCGATGTGAAGTCCTTGATGATGGTATCAATATCATCTCATGCAACGAGTGATTAGTTTCCATGATAAACTAGCAAATGGGTTCCTCACTTTTATGGAGGAGAGCCAACCTTTTCTAGCGCAAAACAACAAAATTTACTAATCTCTAATGAAGATTAAGGTTCGATTGTCCTAGGGTAGAAGAAAGAATAGATTCCAAGCCTGGATAGCTTTAGCGTCCTTCCACCAAGCCAATCCCTACTTTTTGGTTGTTTGTGTTATCTAAGCCTGGCTAGCAATTGATGTGTTTGGTTGCCTAGTTTGCTTTGTATAAAGTCATCCCTTCTTCCACTTGGTAAGTTTACCCCCTTTGAGGGATTTCATTGGACAAGTGGTGGGTGCTTAGGAGGAGGCACTAGCGAGACCTTGTCGGCGAGCACCTTGGCAAGCACGTCGGCGAGCACCTGGTCGAGCACCTGGCGGACGCCATTGACACCCATCTCCTGCACCAGGGCGCGCACGGCAGGGGCACTAAAAGGTCCTAATAGCTAGAGGAGGGTGAATAGTCTATTGAAAATTTCTACAACAACACTTATGAAATATGTTAGACAATTAAACGGCGAAGCGAGTGTTGCGCTAGCCCTACTAAAAGAGCAAGCCACCTACCACAATTCTAGTGACTATGATCAGTAAGCACATAATTCGCTAAGTCACTACACTAAGTTAGTGAGCTCTCAAAAGCTAACTAAAGAGCCTCACTAACCACTAGACTTAATGAAAGCTAACTCTCAAAACTAATTACACTAAAGAGCTTAGCTTACACACTAGGAATGAAATACAAGAGAAGATGGTGATGATTATACCAACGTGTAGAGGTATGACCCAATTACAAGATGATGAAGCCAATCAATCAATCAATCACAAGACAACTAATGAAATCCTCGGACAAAGATGACATAATGATTTTTTACCGAGGTTTACTTGCTCGCCGGCAAGTTAGTCCTCGTTGTGGCGATTCACTCACTTAGAGGTTCACGCGCTACTTGGCATCACACGCCAAACTCTCAATAGGGTCCCGCACAACCAACACAAGATAAGGATCACACAAGCCATGAGCAATCTACTAGAGTACCTTTTGGCTCTCCGTCAGGAAAAGGTCAAGAACCCCTCACAATCACCACGATTAGTGCCAGAGACAATCACCTTCTTCCTCTCGACGATCCTCGCTACTCCAAACCATCTAGGTGACGACAACCACCAAGAGTAACAAGCCAAACCTACAGCAAAACACAAACACCAAGTGCCTCTAGATGCAAACACTCAAGCAATGCATTTGGATTCTCTCACAATCTCACAAAGATGATGAATCAATGATGGAGATGAGTGAAAGGGCTTTGACTAAGCTCACAAGGTTGCTATGTCAATGTAAATGGCCAAGAGAGTGAACTAGAGCCGACCAAGGGACTTAAATAGAGACCCCCACGAAATAGAATCGTTGGCCCCCTGACTGCCTGTCTGCGCGAGGTGATCGAACGCGCTGATTGAAAATCTCAGCGTTCAGTCATCTGATGACGTCCACGTGTCACCGAGATCCAACGTCGATTGTTGATCTCCAACGTTCGAAAAACTCCCGCGCAAGGTTAACGAGCGATCGGATGCGCCGACAAGGTGACTAGACGCGCCAAACTGCATCAGGTCACGCATGCGCGTCACAGTCGTGCCATGACCGGATGCACCACCACCTCCACCTGACGCTGAGACGAGCCACGTCAGATCGACTCCAGTAAGCTTCCTAGGCGGCCAAAATGCGACTGGACGCGGACGCACCCCTGCATCCGCTCCGTGCTTGCGTCAGCCATCGTCACGAGTGACCAGACTCGCTATCGTCGCGTCAGGTCTCAATATGACCCAACATCTGGTCACTTCGCAGACCGAGGCCGCATTGCTGCTCTGCAATGACCGAACGCACTGGGCCAGCGTCCGGTCAGCTCTAATGAGCTTCCTGCACATGTGTTAGTATATTTTCACAAACATTTTCAAGGGTGTTAGCACTCCATTAGATCCTAATGTATATGCAATGAGTTAGAGCATCTAGTGCACTTTGACAATTGCATTTCGATACGATTTTTAATCATAAATGTGATCATACTCGCTAAGTGTCTTGATCACCAAACCAAAAAGCCGCTACCACTTATACTTTTGCCTTGAGTTTTTTGTTTTTCTCTTTCTTCTTTTCCAAGCTGAACCCTTGATCACCATGGCCATCACCACCATGATCTTCATTCATTTGCTCCACCATTTGGAATATCTACCAACCTATCTCGCATGCACCTAGAGCACATAGGTTAGTAGCTAGGGTTTCATCAATTCATCAAAACCAAACTAGAGCTTTCAAGCATTAGGGTCGGCGACGCAACACCTCTGCGTACAGGAGAAAGTGCTTCTCCCTTGCTCCTCGCCATGGTCGGCGTCACAACACCTCTGTGTACAGGAGAAGACAGGAGAAGCACCTCTGCGCAGCGGGAGGCGGGAGCAGACGGGGGTGCGAGACGGTGCCCGTGATGGTGCCGGCGGCGTGCCGCCATACAGGGAGGAGATGGCCAATGCACAGGGAAGAGATGGCCGCCGTACAGGGAGGAGATGGTCGGCGCGCGGACAAGGAGTATTTGCGGCGATGTACAATGTAGAGGAGTTGAAGGAGGTGTGGCGTTGTACGATTGCAGACGATTGCGGGAGCTCAAGCACGACGCCGTACGATCGCGGGAGCTGAGGTGAGCCTTGGCTGAAGCCTGAGCCCCAGAAAAACGACCTCCACCTGCGTTTTTTCATAGCCAGGCCAAGGGTGTACGGATGGCCTCCCAAAGCCAGGCCACAACCCACCTATAGCCAACCAAACAAGCCCATCTTGGCTCTCAGGCCAGGGGTTGGCCACCTAACCAAACACACCCATAATGACAAAAAGTATATGTATTATGTCGATTGGTTAGAGGAGTCACTAATAGTTTTATCTGGCTTCCATTGCTCGGGGAGAGTGGGCCTCAAGAAAACGAGGAATTGCCGAGTAGATCACGTCAATCAAGTAGGTCGTGGACGCCAACTATTTCAGGCCTTCTCGGTTTGTTGTTGGGCATTGACCAAGCCATACACCTATGGAACACATATCTGTGATGGGGCCCCTTGGGATTTGGGGCCCGAGACAACCGCCCCTCTTGCCTTCCCCTTAGGGCTAAGCACTGGTTCTGTAACTATTAGTTCTATTATCTAGTTTAGAGTTGCTAGTAGGTGCTAATAGTTTATATATAAACACACTTTTAACTCACTATCCGATCATCTATTAGTAGGTGGATTCAAAAGTTCTTGGCTAATGCTAATGGATCCAAACAAATTCTTAGAGTTGCAGAAACCTCGTGCCAATGTTAAAAGTCACTTTGGGACATTCTTGATCATAGAATTCAAGTATGCAACTTGAATCCTTTGGAATATAAAAAAACCTGCATGGCCACCGGTTGGATGGATTCTGATAGACAACGGAAGAGAAACAAAGGAATCAGTTCAGATTTTTTTCACGGGGGTTGAACTCATATTCTAAATTCTCCAAATGTCATCACGATGAGCCATTTCATTGGATTTTCTTAGAAAGTTAACAAGTCCGTGCTGATGTGTTATTATTCCAAAAAAGACTTCTTTTCTCCAAGAGGTACTCCTCAGTATAGCTGAGCTAGATGGGTTTTGTCGTGGTGGAATCCATCCACTCGGATTCAAGTCCTCGATTGGACATGAGTGCTCATAATTTTTTTTGAATTGTATTTTAGAATTTAACGACGTTATTTTTTAAGTAATAGCAAGGTCGGTCTAACTTCGAAGGTGCTCGAGGCTAGGGTATGTCTATGGTGACTTCATTCGTTAACTCAGTTCTTTGCAAGTGCCGTAGGGTCATTTCATCGGAGATGCTTGTAGGAGTACGGCGCGTTTGGTAACTTGGTGAGTTTGTGTATACGAGCGTTTATTAGGTCTCGGTAAAAAGAACGGGCAGTTGCAGGGAAAATTCCCAGAGGCGAGGTCTGGTGAAAAAAAAAACCTTGAAAGGAAAATTCCAAATGCACTAGAGTTGCCTCCGAGAAGCTGCTGTTCCACAGGCCCACGGGCCAAAAGCGATGACAACATGGCCTGGTTGGGAGTGTCTACGTGCGCCAGACGTCCTCCTCCCTGTCACGCGCACCTGCAGACCTTCCCATTCCCACCCCGAGGGCCGAGGCGGCAGCGGAAAGGCAAAGAGAGGGGAGTGGCGATGATATAATAGTAGATTTCAAACTGAGACTGAGCACCGAAGAGAGAGAGGGGAAGGGGGAGACAGGGATCGGGGAGGAAGGACGTTGGGAGCAGGCGGCTATTGCGGCCGCCGTCTTCCTGATTCGGGGCCCCTCCCCGGATCGCTCCAGATTCGCAGGATTTGGGGATCGTGCGTTTGCAGCGTTTCGCCATCAGATTGGGAGAAAAAAATCAAGGTAATCTCCGTCGATGTCGTCAGATTATTGCGTGCTAGGGTTCTTCGCTGGTTCTAGACACGCTGATGGGTTCCCACTGTGATTTCCATGAGTTTTGGGCTGTGTGGCCGCATTTCGCGTCCTCTCCCAATCGCGTCCCCGCCACAGCGTTTCCTCTACCTCCACGCCGCGGCCCTCCTCCGCGGCTTTTGCCCTCCTTTCCATCTCCATCCGATACGGGGCGATGGGGCCGCCGTTATTCTTCTCCGCTCTGTCGCGGCGCCCTTCTACTCGTGGCGTAGACGAATCTCAACCCTAGTGAGCTGATGAAGGCAGGTCTGCACCGGCCTGGTAGCACCGTCTCGTTGGGCTCTCTCTAGAGGGGATAAGCAGGTGAGGCAAAGTCGCCAAATTTTACATATGACAATCGTACTTTTGTACGCCGCAGGTATGCTGGTGGCCAGGTAGTGGCAAAGTTATTGTGGACCAGTAGGGGTAATAGGGCCTTCTGGCCAGCCCTGAAGTTGTCACTGATAGTATACCTCAGCTTAACAGTTGATGAGATTAATAATTCGATGTTATAGCACCATGCAGGTATTTACCAGTAATTCTGGGATATGTGTGAAATGTGTTCTGAGTAAATCAATTGCATTGCTTGATGTTACCAGTACAACATAGTGGCTGGTTTGGGAAAATTTGAAAGATAGGTTATGTTGTTTTGAATTGTTTTAAGTAAAGTACATAAGGCATTTGTAACAACTAGATAGTATATTGCACTTCAAAATTAGGCAAGCTGCTACATGCTTGATATCCTTAATGCTAACTGTTTTGTCTTGAATTAACCCTCAATCCTATTTGGTTAGGATTAACTTTTCGGAAAAGCATAATTTTTAAAGAAAGCATTCACCTAGTTCAGTTGCATGTCCCGCTTCTGTTGTTTTTGGTATCTGACTAGTTGTATCCAGTCCAACTGTGGCGATCTTGTCCTACACCCATACTTCTAATCACACCATCCCCTAGTCTACCTGCTTCCAGGTCCCAACCTTCCTTTTTTTCTCTGCTTTCACCTGCTATTCTATTCTCACTATCCCTGGTGTCACTACCATGCTATCATCGTCAAATTCCCGTGTCCCCATTGTTAGAGCCATGCCAGTTTTCAAGTTCTCTTGATGTGCAACGGTCGTGCTTCCCAAATCCCAATCAAGCTTTTGCATGTTCTTATTGCTTATTGGTTTTACTTTCTTGTTTATATAGGTAATGTTCTCATTATAGTGTTAATGCTTGTTTTGTAAAGTGACCATTGGAAAAATGTTGAATCTTAAGTTTCCATGCACAGGTGGAGGGGCAAGTTTCTGCAACTTAAGTAACTAGGGTGAATATGGCTGACATGAATTTTGATGAGATTCTTGAGGTTCCTGACACTCCTGACCAACAGCAGTCAAAATACCATGTTTCCAGCTCTATTGTTGGGAGGGATGATACAATGGCAGCTGCTAATCCATCACCAGTGCGCAAACTTAGAATTAGATTCAAGAACAATTCCCTGCATGGTTCAAGTCAAAATAATGCTTGTAGTGTATTGCCTGCTGCTTCAGATACTGATCATATTTTCAAACAAGCTGAAGCAGCACAGATTCTGGAACTGTCAAAAGACTGTAATGCAAAAATTTCCCTAAAGAAATCTGTCAGGACAGGGATATCTGTTGACAATGAAAAGAGGGCTGAAAAACATGGCTTGGATCAGCGCAGAAGCATTTCGAACAACATAAGTTGTAGTGTGACTGGAGGAAGGAAACCTACCTTCCAAGCTAAAGATGGAGAGGTTGTTCAGCAAGATGCAGGTCATCAGAATGCAAACTTTCTAGGCATAGGATCAGGTCTTCCTACTATCCCAGTGGGAAAACCAGGAAACAGAACATGCACTAGCACTACTGCTAAGCTGAAAGGTGTAGCAGGTGCTGATGTTTGTCCAGGATCAAGTTCTGGGGAGATCAAAGGGGAAGTGATCACTAACAAGGTCATTGCAGGACCTACAAGCCCTCTGTGTGTTGTTCCTCGAAGGCATGTTGGCCAAAAAAGGCTGGTCCGCAATGGATGTATTTCTCCCTCTAACATAGCCAAGAGAAATGTAAAAGTTGATGAAAAACGGGAAATGTGCTCTTCAAGTGAACATTTGCACCATCCACATCCTCAGCTTGATGCATTTGACAGAAGCAATGTGATTGACCTTACTGATAATTCACCAATAATGACAAGGCAGAGATCTAAAGTGAACAATAAATTGATCCCTGGACACAATATGGACACAAGGGCCTCAAAAAAACTGAGAACAGACACAACTGGCAGGACTTCGGTTCCACTTTCCAAATATCATGCAAACAGCAGCAATTGTTCTGAAGCTAATTTATCAGGCCACAACGACAAAGGAAAAGGAATTAGCAGTGATATCTTGGATAGTAATCAAATTGGAGAATCAAATTTGAGGGGGTATGTTCTATCTGTTCTCATAAAAGCTGTCTTACTTCATCTCTTTTATGACTGGAATAACTAGTTCATTTCATGCTATACTAGTTCATTTGAGTATGGTCTTCTCTTCTAAAAGACTAAAACATGGCAATATGGCTTATGTAAGAAATGGTAGTTGAATGAACTGGTATAATTACAGTACAGTTAGCTTCATGGACATGGATTACGTTGAAACCCAACTGATTGCTTTAGAAGGCATTTTTTTTTGTCCACTCGACTTTGTTTAGCAAGATACCTTATATTTCATATGAAATGAATACTTTGTTTTTTCTGGGCACTATACTGTTGGAGAAGCAACATGTGGTTTGTCTTACTTCTACCTCTGCTGTTGCAGGGTTGATCTTAGTACTGCTGGAACTTATGTAAACAAAAACAGTTCTGATATAAACGTGGAGCAAGGTTGGAGAACAACACACAACCACACAAGTAAATTATCCATTTCGTTTATGGGTAACGCAACTAGTAGTTCCAGACGAGAATCTGGATCTTCCATGCGATCTAATCAAAACCATGGATCTGCTGGAGGCAATCATAGCTCAGTTAGTGGAGCAACCATGATGGTGCCTGATAGGTTAGGGAATAAAACAACAATGATTCGTAAAGGATGGAGAAAAGAAACCTCAACTTCGTCTCATACTGGTGAAAGCTCTAGTGCTGTTGACGAATCTAGACGTTCTCTTCAATCGTCAAAAATATCAGCTGTCAGAAATCATACCAGTCATCAGCATAATATTCCTGTAATAACCATAGATGACATATCCCCTGAAGCTAGACCTAGTTCGAGTGGATTCACTAATGGAACCTCTGTTGATCCTAACATAGAAGCACAATTGGAGTCGGATGAGTTATTGGCTCGCCAACTCCAGGAGCAGCTTTACAATGAATCTCCTCGTTTTGCCCCAACAGAAGAGGTAATTTCTCATCATCTCTCTCTTAAGTACTCCATTCAACATCTTGATGATTAGAAAACAGTCAGATTCTCAGTTTTCCATAAAACAGATTGATGCAATCGTAGCAATGTCACTTCAACATGAAGAAGATACACATCGGACATTTAGGCCTGTAAGGAGGTTCCAAAACAATACTGTGAGAGCACTGAACTCATTTTATGTTTTGCATATGTGTGAGCTACTGACCAGTAGCTCTCATAGCATTTCTTGCAATACAAGATCTGAATATGAAGTTAATATTTTTTAATATTAAAAACAAGAAATATGCTAACCAAAATCTTGCAGAAAGAAAGTATTCTTTATGAAAAAAATTCCTTTGCTGTGCTGTCTCTATTGAAATTGACATGTTTAATCCTTTTTTTATTATAGAGAGATGCCCGGGCTTCTCGTTTGAGTTCTTATCGAAATGCTCTTAGGGCTCACTTGGCGACAGCAAACGATATGATTTCTCATCTGCAGAATACTGCTCCAATAACACTGGGATTGGTATTAATTCTCCCTTGCCCTTTTTTGTTTTTACTATGAATAATTGAATATCAATATATTAGCATCTCAGTAAAAGAACTTTTTCTGGGTTTTGTTTAGACCAACCAACATGTTATTCAGCTTCAATGCATTCAAATCATATGGCAACATTATACAACTTTTTTAGGCTTCCAGTTGTATTACTAGATTATTTTTTGAAAGGACGTATTACTACATTATTGATGTACATTGGAATTTGATTGGTTAAATACTGGATCAGTTATATGTTTGTCTATGGACAAGCACTATCATACCTTGGCTTCTGTTTGTACTTTTCTGGTAGATGCTTTGGACTCCTAACTTTACCACAGGGGTGTTCTCAGCTGCTCTCTGTACTCAGTTGTGATGATAGTCTTCATTGAGTTAGCAATTTTTTTGTTACCTTAGATAGAAGATTATTAACAGCTTCTATTTTGCTACTTTCAGGGTGCTGCTTTAGCAAGATATCCTGGTGCTTTGCACATTCAACCAAACATTGACTTGTAAGTGATCAGTCTACTATTCATCTGTTAGAGTTCCACTGGCCTTCAAGTTGCTTGATTGACTTGAGAATTCAAAACAGTCTACATGTTCAATTCATTATATTGCTTGAAATGAAAGCTTTATGTATCTATCATCTATGTCATTCTTCGTGTGCATATATCATCTTTTTCTCAAGGAAAGATATTAAAAAAATGATTTTATGTTCCGCCTATTCATCTGTTTAAAATCTTGTACTGGGTGGTTTATTTTATCTGCATTTATGCTACTACAGCAATTCTCCCTTCGACACCCCCACCTCTAAAAAAAGACTGAAATTTTAAACGTCCTAAAAGAGCACTTGTTGTCTTGTTTCAGAAATGACTATGACGCACTGCTTGCACTGGATGAAAATAACCACCAGCACGCTGGTGCTTCAGAAAGCCAGATCAACAATTTGCCACAGTCAGTAGTTCAGGTACCTTCCAAACTGGTATAAGTTTTTTTTGCCTTTCCTCCTTGACTGAAAAACCCTAACTACTTTCCCGTGATTTCCTGTTTCCGACAGTCCAATAGCATTGAAGATCCATGTTCTGTCTGCCTTGAAAATCCTTCTGTGGGAGATACTATCCGCCATTTGCCATGCTTTCACAAGTTCCATAAAGAGGTATCCCTCCTGATTGTTATCTTTCAATCACTTCTGCTGAATTTTGTCGTGTTTCTGATGTCAAACTGTTTGCACGTTGTAGTGTATTGACGAGTGGCTTAGAAGAAAGAAACTGTGCCCAGTCTGCAAGTTTGGGATTAATTGAAGTTTGTCATAGTAGTCTACAAGTTGGAGTTCTGCTTGGTAGTGTTTGCGACTGAGAGGCTGCAATTTCTCATACTGGATGCTTCCCTGCAGAGAATGTTTTGTCCAAGATAAAAATAATTTATTGCTGTGATCAGTGCTTTTGGGCATCATTTTGAATGCACGCTTTTCTTGCGTTTTTTGTTGTCATGATCCACCAATTGGCATGAAATGGTTAACTAGCATCTTTGTCAATCATATATGTCGTTGCATATATATTTCGAGCCTGTTTAGTTGGCCACCTAAGCCAAAAAAGTTTGCGCAGTACCCGTCACATCGAATCTTTGGACGCATGTATGGAGTATTAAATGTAGGTAAAAAAATAACTAATTGCACAGTTTGTCTGTAAATGTCGAAACGAATCTTTTGAGCATAGTTAGTTCATAATTGGATATTTTTTGTCAAATAACAACGAAAAGTGCTACAGGAATTTATCCAAAATTTTTCACCAACTAAACAGGCCCTTCAATAAAAAGGCGAAGGTGAGGCACGTCCCCATGTCATGACCTGGCCTCTATAAATGTGTGAAGGGTTTGTATTGGTGCGTTTGGGAGCGGATTCTCGAATAGAATCACTCTTCGGTTGTCAAATGGTTTTTTCAGAGTGAAGTGATTCTCTGCTGATTCTGTAAAGTGATTCTCTGAAGTTAAGTGGCCGAGAGCTGAAAAAAGTAGCTTCTCCTAATTTTGTGAAGTGATTCTCCATAGTGATTTTAAGAGTTTATGTTAAAGAATCAAAGAGAATCATTTTCAGTTTCAGAATCATTTCACCAGTGAATCAAGGAGCACAGCTGGAGAATCAGGAAGCACAGTTTTACCAAACAGACCCTATGCCTTGCCAAACGGACCCTATGTTTCGGGGTGATCCATGTCGTGAATTTTACCTTTCATCATCAGAAAAATACCTAAGACACGCAGGTATTATTTTACGTTCTTGCACCACGTAACGAACGTGTTTGCATCATGGATTCGTCCCCACGCTAATTACGTTGTGTGGAGAGATACTTTCATGTTACTAACTCCGGGCGTTAATATATGGCAGACAAACCCATCAGGCTGGCCGGGGGGTTAATATTATGGCAGACAAATTAGTTCACTCATGCATTCCAAAAAAAAAAAATAGTTCACTCATCAGGTTGGCCGTTGGGAACGTTAAGCATTTGTTACGCACGCAGGGGTAAGAATCATTAAAAAGACAGAGATACTGAGGGCATACGAGCACCAGTGGTCTAGTGGTAGAATAGTACCCTGCCACGGTACAGACCCGGGTTCGATTCCCGGCTGGTGCAATCGAATGTTAATTTTTAATGTTTATTTTGTTTTGGTCGTTCCTAACGCAAACAACGTGTTGCGCTGCAATACCTGAGAAGTATAGCGAACAGACGCCATTGATGATACAGTTCCCGTAGGATGTACTTCGAAATGCCAAACATTTACTGCTCAGTTCTGGATATGTGTGGATTAGGCTCGCAACTTTTGCGGCTCCGATTTTCTGATGCTGCTCACACTATCTTTAGTAGGTCGGCGCCTGTATCCTAATTTGGTTTGCTCGGCTCCCCTACCCTAATTTGGGCAGCCGATCCGGAAAGTTGTTGCGTGCTGACCTGGGATCCCCGCGGCAGCGCTGCGAAGTCCCAGCAGGCAGCAGCAGCAGTCCAGTTCCTGCCCGACCCGCACCGCACGGGCAGATATCCGGGCGGGTCAAAAGGATCCCCGCAGTTCAGCAGCAGCGAACACCCAAGCGCTGAACGGGGCACAAGCCAGAATAAGGGACCTGCTCCGCGGATCGCACGCGTCCATCGTCTCGGACGGCCGGGATCGCATCACCGCGGTGCAACCCCGCCAAGCGCGCCCGCACTGAACACCGCGCGTGCGAGGAGGCGTCGCGCCGCGCGGCGTCCGCAATAAATCGAACATCCACGGCGACACCGCCACTTGCCTCTTCGTCCTCTTGTCTTGGTTCTCTCGTGGGGAGGGAGTCTCGGCTCTCTGGACTCTGCTGTGCGGCGCTGGCGGAGGAGGGGTTTTGATCGCTTCCTTCGTCTCCCTCTCGGTGAGGCCTCTTCCTTCGTCTCTCTCTCTTTCTCTCTCGGTGAGGCCTCTGGCTTGCGCCGCTGCACGCATTCTGTTCTCGTTCAGATACTCCTCGTCCTCCGCGCGGAGAGGTTGGGGATTCTGTTACTCGTTCTTTCCTCATCAAAAGTGTGGAGGGGTTTCACGGGAAGTACGGGTATGGGAGGTTGTTCCGGGGTCAGTGTGTGTCGGTTCCTTCTGCAGATCCTAACTTTCCATAAGAATCGGTCCGTGGTTTGCGATCGAAGATCGTATCGTTATACGAGATTTTCGTCTGATTTTTGTCTTCTTTCCTTACCCGTCTGCTTGGATCCTATTGTCTGAGATTTCGTTTATACCTTTCGCCACGGACGGTTGGGTAAGTTCACGCGACTCTGAAGTCTGAACTATTTCAGGGATTATGGTTTATGGCTACAAGATGCTAGTTCTCTGCAATGCAGGATGCAGCTTTTGCCCTCCAAAAGATAGGATTATGGCTATTGGCTACATGTAACATGCCTACAAAATACATTTGTCTTTTTATGTAAAAGCATCTTTATAAGATTCCCCTTTTTCATCTCGATAGAGATTTTCACCCACTGTTTCCAGATTTTGTTTCGGACTGTTCTGATTGATCGTGATGCTCAGAATTTCGCATGTTATTATGTCCATAAAAAAATCCTGATGTTTGATTTACTGAACCGTCGTAATCTGCACTTGCAGCACAATTTACTAAAACCTGTGTTTGATCGTGTCTACTCCAGTGAATTCCTGTTTCACCGATACAGCGAAGTGCGTGGCCGAGTACCTACACACCAACTTGGTTATCAATGGAGGGCGGTGTGACTGTAGCAGATAAGGCAGAATTCAAGGAGTGCCTGCGGCTGTCCTGGACACAGCCTTACATCCTTCAGCTTGTCCTGTCTGCTGGCATCGGTGGTCTTCTTTTCGGATATGATACAGGTATCCGAACATGACAAGTTATAAGATCGATGCTGTACTTTTCTTTCATTACATTTGTTTAGTTGTGGTAACTGGTAACCATAGCTGATATATAGATGATTCATTCAATCCACTCCTGTGATTTATTTTCTCACAATTCAGATTTTGGTACTGTATTGAAATACAATAAACCTGCCAGACAACATGCATATATACTGAATGAAGGACAAAATGTTCTAGTTTCAAGTTTTCAACTATAAATCACCAATTTCTCAGTATTTCTTTCTTGACATGATTCAAGAAATCAAGAGGAACTGCTTTCAACTTTTATCCAACACCTTGAAATTCTGAAGAAAAAAAATCCAGAAAACTTTCCTTTTTATTTACAACTGTCATGATGATATTAATCCTGTGGTACATCTTGCATTCTGTGCTTGTGCTTATAAAACGTTTTGACATCCTTACTTCCCATCTGCCATGTCCATCTCATTTACATACTACTCCAGGAGTGGAGTTTAGGTGTTTGATTTATTACCCTGTTGACATTTTATTTACCAGGTGTCATATCTGGAGCCCTTCTCTACATTAGAGATGATTTTGCTGCAGTGGAAAAGAGCACTGTGTTAAGGGTATGTGTCAATGTTTCCCTTTTCATGCACTGTGGTTCAAGTTTAACTTCAGTTCATCTGACCTTTTCTTCAGACAATAACATTCTAGCTACGCTGATATGTGATGTCATGGACTCACGGTTTATTCCAAATAACAGGAGACAATAGTCAGTATGGCTGTTGCTGGAGCTATAGTTGGAGCTGCATTTGGTGGCTGGATGAATGACAAGTTTGGAAGGAGGCCTTCCATCATAATTGCCGATGCCTTGTTCTTTGCAGGCGCTGTAATCATGGCCTTTTCCCCAACACCTAATATTATCATTGTTGGGAGGGTATTTGTTGGTCTTGGTGTTGGGATGGCTTCCATGACAGCTCCTCTGTACATCTCTGAAGCCTCCCCTGCTAGGATCAGAGGTGCTCTAGTGAGCACCAATGGGCTTCTCATCACTGGTGGCCAGTTCTTGGCATACCTCATTAATCTAGCCTTCACTAAGGTACTCGCTCAACTAGACCAACTCTTGTCATCTTCTACAAGTTTGGGAAACATTTTTTTAAAAAAAAGTGGGAAAACATTGTTTTGCAAGAAACAATTGATGTTACCTCCAATACCTGTGTCAGGTGCCGGGGACCTGGCGGTGGATGCTTGGCATTGCAGGGGTTCCTGCCCTGGTCCAGTTCGTACTGATGCTGATGCTTCCAGAATCACCAAGATGGCTCTACAGGAAGGTTGATAGTAGTATTTTTGTACAAAAAGTAGTTCGTATGCAAGAATTACTTAGGATTCAAACACCACACTTTTGTCTGTACGTTACAGATAGTTACATAATGCTGCGAAAGGGAAGGATTATGCTGCGAAAGGATTATGCTGCGAAAGGGAAGGAAACTGACAATTTGCTCTTTCTTGGTGAAACAAACAGGGCAGGAAAGAGGAAGCTGCAGCGATCTTGCAGAAGATTTACCCTGCGAATGAGGTCGAGCAAGAGATTGACGCAATGCGCCGGTCTGTGGAAGAAGAGGTACTCCTTGAGGGCTCCATCGGCGAGCATGGCCTCATTGGCAAGCTGAGGAAGGCGCTGGGCAGCAAGGTCGTTCGCCGCGGGCTATTGGCCGGCGTCATCGTCCAGGTCGCGCAGCAGTTCGTGGGCATCAATACCGTCATGTACTACAGCCCGACGATCGTGCAGCTGGCCGGCTATGCGTCCAACAACACAGCCATGGCACTGTCCCTCATCACCTCGGGCCTGAACGCCATCGGCTCGATCGTCAGCATGTTCTTCGTGGACAGGGCAGGCCGGAGGCGCCTGATGCTGATCAGCCTGGTCGGCATCGTTGTGTGGCTCGCAGTGCTCGGCGGCACGTTCCTGGGCGCTGCGCACCACGCCCCACCCGTCAGCGTCGTGGAGACCCGACTGCTGGCGAACCAGACCCAGACGTGTCCCGAGTTCAACCCGAACGTCCGCTGGAGCTGCATGAACTGCCTCAAGGCCGCGTCCACGTGCGGCTTCTGTGCTCACCAGGGAGACAAGGCAAGTGCACCATTTCTCGTTCTTGTCTGCAAGGTTACTGCTGCACGTTCATCTTAACGGAATCGCTTACGACCTCGTCGTAGTTGCAGCTTCTTCCGGGGGCGTGCTTGGTGCTGAACGACGCGTCTCGGCATGCGTGCCGCGCAGACCACCGGGAGTTCTACACGGAGGGGTGCCCGAACAACTTCGGATGGCTGGCGCTGATCGGACTGGGCGCGTACATCGTCTCCTACTCGCCCGGCATGGGCACGGTGCCGTGGATCGTCAACTCGGAGATCTACCCGCTGCGGTTCAGGGGCATCTGCGGCGGCATCGCGGCCGTTGCCAACTGGGTCTCCAACCTCATCGTGACGCAGACGTTCCTGTCCCTGACCAAGGCACTCGGGACATCGGCCACCTTCTTCCTCTTCTGCTGTGTCTCCTTCCTGGCTCTCATCATCGTCTTCCTCACCGTGCCGGAGACTAAGGGCCTGCAGTTCGAGGAAGTGGAGCGGATGCTGGAAAGGAAGGACTACAAGCCCTGGAAGAGGTACCATGGTGGCAGCAGCATCGAGCCGGCGAAAAACAGTGAGATTGGCCTCACCACGCCATGAAATTCGCATAGGCTCTGTTATCTAGATTCGAGTAGCAATAATTCGTAGTGGTAGTTTATAATAGGTCGTCTGCTGATCCCCCTCTAGATTTCCAAGAGGTAAAAAGGAGGCATTAGTCGATCTTTCGAAAAAAAAAGGAGGCATTAGTCATTGTCATTCAGTGATGAAAATTTGACATTTGATAGCTGATTTTTCTTTGTTCTAGAGCATTTAATCTTGATTTTAGCACTGGAGTGGCTTGTTATATTTAATCTTGTTCTAGAGCATTTAATCTTTCGCGCAGTTTTGCGTGTTCGCGAAAAAGAAGCATTTAATCTTGTTCTACAACATTCAAAATTTGTTTTTTTTTTTACTTTTTACCATTTGGTGATGAAGATACATTCTGCACTTCACTGCATTAATTAAGATAAAACAAAATTTCCAAGTACAAAAGCACTGAACCACAAACCATTGGCAAATGAACAGGAGATGCAATTTAACAGCCTGTTAACTGCAGCTTATGCGTATAGGGCACAGACATTGTGTTTCCTTTGCTCGAATAAGCTAACAGGAGATGCAACTTGAAAAGATATGTACAGTTTTGTGCGAAGTTTGGTCATGGGACACTAGCCAGAAACTGTTTTGAATCCCTGGATTTATTTCCCAAAAAGATCCTTGAATTGTAACACTTTTTTGGTTGTCCCAAATTGCTGTCAAGTTCATAGCAGAAGAGTGAAGACCGAAGCCTAGGTCATAACCTTATGCAGTTGTCCTGTCATCGTCTGCTACTCTGCTTGAAGCGGACAAGTGTAGCGTGCTGCGTGCGTGTAGCATAGGAGTGAAACCAGTCCAGTTAGGCTTCATTGCAACTTTCAGTGACCTCTCTTGGTAGCCTTTTTCCCTATTGGCATCCTACTTTCCACAAGTTGAAACTACGACCCATTTTGTTATCTCTGTTGACGAGTCAGAGTATTCAGCATCAGAACACAGTAACATCAACATTGCCATTCAAGGTACGGTCTGTATACTACAGTTTACATGTGGAGTGAAATTCCAGTACTAGTAGAGAAGATGAATCTACAGAGCATCACACACAGATTCTTATCACAGGGTTCTGGAGCTATACTACCAACTGATTGCACGTAGCGTTGCCGTTCCTTATCCTCACTGTTTTCTCTCATCATCCTACTGTAATTTACACGCGAAAAAAGGCGACACCATCTAGAAACAGGCATTGAAGCCTCGATCAGCAGACGGTCGGGTCATGCAGTCATGCTCCTGCCTCATTGCCAGGCGAATCAGCCTCTGTTGCCTGATTATCCAGACCGCCCTCATCATCCGGAGCTGCAGTGTTGCTTGGCTCGCCGCGCACCCCTCTGGAACCCCCCGCCGACAGAGCAGCAGCTGTCCACGCCGCTGCCGCTGCTGAGCCGGGAAGAGGATGCAACGTGCGACGGTCCGTCTGCCGCTGTTCAAGCTCGTGGAGACTCAGCACATGGTTCTCGAGTAGGCTTCTATGAATCTATGGCACAACAAGCACAGAATGCATTGGGGAATGAGATCTCTTGTGTCACATAATAAGCACTTTTTTAGAACCTATTTGCAATATGTTATGATAAAATTTTGTGCATTGATTATGAGATCATGTTGCTTTTCACTTTTCAGAGTAAAAAACATCACATTTTGTTATGGAGCCTGTAGGGTCAAGTTGTATTATGCAGATACCAAAATGTAACGGGAGATCAACATTCAAAGCAAACTCAAGGTAAGCAGTGTACCTCCAGTAGTGTCCCCTCTATCATATCATGAAGTTTCTTTTGAAACTCTACCTGCACCTGCAATGCATATTCTTGGATGTGTCTGCCAAATAAAACTTGAATTATCATACAGAGGCAAAGTTTCAAACAATTATGTGGACGTCGAGAGGCATGAGAGTTTAGAATGGAATGCAGTCAATTGCATACACATGTTTTCTTTATTTACGGAACTAACTATATATCCATAATTATAAAGTTTTTTTTTGAAAAGATCCATAAATAAAGTGTCACAGAGAAAGCAGTGAAACCTTTCCAGGGTAAAGCGAGTAACATTAGAATAAGGCTTTGTTTGGATGACCATGTATCCACATCAATCCATGTGTTTCACACAAACCACTCCAACACACATGGATTGAAGTGGATATATGGGCATCCAAACAAGGCCTAATTGTTTTCATCTCGAACACTTTATCAAAAATCTATGCATACTGAAAGAATTAGACTATCCAGCTGCTGAAAACACCAGCAAGCAGAAGTTCAGAACGATCAGTGGAGTTCAGTCATTCCATTGGTAAGAGTAGAAGCATAGTAGCAAACCAAATGATAGTTTGCAAAAATTTAGTTTTCGTCGTTGATTTTTACGGTCCTACTTGCACAAGAAACAGTAAAGCTAAAATAGGTTTGCACATGGAAATGGGAATACTAATGACTCACTTCTGTACATCTGAAGGTACTACTTCGTTACACATGGTCGTCTCCACTGATGTACCTGGAACTGTAATTCAATCAACAATAGGATAAAGTAAGTGACTTGAATACAATAAATGTATCTATACCTCCTATAAAGCAAAGACCCACTAGCATATTTCTCTGGCTTCTCATTGGGCCACATCAGCAAAATGACGTCATCCGCCCACTAAGTGACGTCATCCGCCCACTAAACCTCATTTATCTTCCACTAGCTATTTCTTTTGAAATAGAAAAAAAATCGTAGCACCTAAACCAAGTATCGTAATTAAAATCCAATTGCACCATGATGTTCCTCGCAATAAACTCTTCAAAACAAGACCCTACATGGATATATTTCGATAACTTTTTTGCAAACATTTAAACGGCCGTTCCTAAGAAAAACCTAGCAAAACTGTCGTTTCTAAGTAAAAACCTAGCAAAACTGCATATCACATGGATTACATATGGTCCTCCGAAACATGCATGATTTTGTGAAGGAAAACTCTTAGAACTTTTGGAAGGGGGATGGTCCTTAGGTATAGTAGGGGTGAGGGGTGAGGGTGGACGAGGTTAGCCTCCCGTATTGGCCGATCCTATAGTTTCGTGACCGTTGAAAGGATCAAGATGCCTAAGAGGGGGGGTGAATTGGGCTTTTCTAAAAATTAATTGCAAGAATTAAATCCTACAAGCCGGAATTCACTCCTAGTGCCTACTTGTGTTCCTAGAGAGTCTACCGATAAAAGTTTTGCACCCTAGTTTCCAATCCTAGTCTAGCATGTCAATTCTAGGAAAGTAAATCAAGCAATGAAAGTAAATACGAGAATGTAAATGCTTGAATGTAAAGGGCAAGGAACACGGCGATATTTTTCCGAGGTATCGGAGAGTCGCCACTCCCCACTAGTCCTCGTTGGAGCACCCGCGCAAGGGTGTAGCTCCCCCTTGATCCGCGCAAGGATCAAGTGCTCTCTACGGGTTGATTCTTCGACACTCCGTCGCGGTGAATCACCCAAAACCGCTCACAACATGAGTTGGGTCATCCACAAGCTCCGCCGGATGATCACCAAACTCCCAATCACCACCAAGCCGTCTAGGTGATGGCGATCACCAAGAGTAACAAGCTAGAACTCTCACTTGACCACAACAAGCCCAAATGAGGAGATGGATGCACACTTGCTACTCTCTAATCACTAGTGAGGAACTCTCAAACTTTGATTCTCAAATCTCTATCCTCACTAGAGCTCTTGCACTCCCTTACACTCTAAAGGGTTTTCTCAGATGTTCAAATGAGCAAGAGACCTCTAAAAGAGGTGAAGGGGATGTATTTATAAACCCCTCAAAGAAAACGAACCGTTATGTTCTGATACGGGCTGACCGGACGCGCCGGTCAAACTGACCGGACGCGCCGGTCGCCCGTAACGGTCAAAACGCGATTTTCAACTGAATGACCGGACGCGCCGGTCAGGGGTGACCGGACGCGTCCGATCGTGCAAAGGAGCTTACTGTACTCACACCGGACGCGAGGCCGCGTCCGATCGTTGATGACCGGACGCGTCCGGTCGTCTCTGGACCTTACTGGACTGTGACCGGACGCGCCGATCACACCCAGGTCGCGTCCGACGGGTGTTTCCCTCAAGTGACACGTGTCAGCCACTGACCACCGCGTCCGGTCCTCGCGAGGACCGTGTCCGGTCGTCAGGGCCGAAACCCTAGTCGCGGTAACGTACTGACCGGACGCGTCCGGTCATGCCGAAGACCGCGTCCGGTCAGTGGGAAACAGCCCGAAACTTTCCGAAACGCGTCGCAACTTCAACCAAGTTGCTTCCAACTGAACTTTGAGCTATTCTAGGGTTGCCTAGCGCCAAGTTTAACAAGTGTGCACCACACCTAAACATAGGACTCGCCTAGGCCAAGCTACCCGTTCATGCCCCCCTTTATAGTACGGCCAAAAGAGAAAAACGAAGATCCTAACGACTATTCCGAATGTATCTCAACACCTCAACATCCAGAACTAACCGTCATTAATCTTGACGTCACTCTTTTGAAAACCGAAACGATTTCCATCAAGGGACACGAATACCATGGTGCCCAAAGCAGTTATAACCTCCATGACCTAACTTACCAAAGTTTCTGCAAAACACACGTTAGTCATGGTAATAAAGCGTTGTCATCAATTGCCGAAACCAAACCTTGGGGCCTAGATGCTTTCAACCGTGTTTTCTTTAATAACCGTTTCTAAGCAAAAGCCCGTTTCTAAGAAAAACCTAGCAAAACTACATATCACATGGATTACATGTGGTCCTCCAAAACATGCATGATTTTGTGAAGGAAAACTCCTAAAACTTTTGGAAGAGGAGATGACCCTCAGGTATAGTAGGGGTGAGGGGTTCTGGTGGATGAGATTAGCCTCCCGTACTGGCCGATCCTATAGGTTAGTGACAGTGTTTTCTTTGATAACTGTTTCTAAGCAAAAGTCCGTTTCTAAGCAAAAACCTAGCAAAACTACGTATCACATGGATTATATGTGGTCCTCCGAAACATGTATGATTTTGTGAAGGAAAACTCCTAGAACTTTTGGGAGGGGGGATGACCCTCAGGTATAGTAGGGGTGAGGGGTGAGGGTGGATGAGATTAGTCTCCCGTACTGGTCAATCCTATAGGTTAGTGACCGTGTTTTCTTTGATATGGTTTTTGTTGTCTTTAGTTATACCTTTAACAAAAAAACTAAATCTGTTCTCTGCTTATATCGCATATATACTTATGTATTATACACCAACGAGATTCCTTCTACATCCTATTTCTCCTAACTCAATTCAAATTACTCTTGCATTCCCGCAGCAACGCACGGGGAATTCACCTAGTTTCTTTGCAAACAAAAGAATTTTACACCATGTACAAAAAATAATATGATGTGCCAATAATGAGGAAACAATGAAAGGTGTATTCAAACAAGTGGAAGTTTCAACTTCCAGCCACCGTTGCTAACCTTCAGATGGGTGGTGCTTAACTTGAGCCATTTTGTACTTCTGTTTGGAGCGTTACCTTTAATTAGCAAACCATAAAACCGAAATATCTGTGTCACAAAAAATTTCACAGGAAAAGGAAAAGGAAAGTATACCTGCAAGTGGCTTTTCACCTGATCACGAGTCAGACCTTCAACATTCATGATATCAAGAATTGCTTTAGGTTTAGCATCTGCATTTGTTCAAACATAATAAGAGACAACAATAATTACAATACAAAGCCAATAGCATTTTGTACGATGATAGTGATCACAGTGCTGAAATTTTACTTTCACTGCCACCAAGCAGATTGACAGCATGTACGAAGCGATCATGCATTTCCATAGTCCATCGCATGCGTGCCTTGGCCTTTTTGGGGCAATGAGCATTTGTAGTTGCCAGAGGAGAAACAGTCGGATGCAATTGTTGAGGTTCAGTAGGAACTGAGACTGATTGATGTACCATGTGCTCATCATGTTGCCATGACTTAGAATTTGGATATAAGGGAACAGGTGCAGATTCAGCCTGTGCAAAAAGAAACATATCAACTTAACTTAAGGCATCTCAAATGAACATAACATGGAAAGCTTCTAGAAATATATGGTCTGCTACCTCATATAACCATGCAAACCCCATGTCTAATGCAATCATTAGTTTCCATGCATGATAAAGAAAAACATATAGCACTACTGCTTTTGAGCTAAATTACCATTTGGTGACAGTTCGAAATTATATCAGTGGTAATAATATCATCCAAATCCCCAACCAAGCTTGTTAACCATTCATCTCTATCATCAGATTCGTCGACGGTTCTGACAAAACCAGGAATTTGCTGACTCTCAACATTGCAAATGCCAATGTTATTATGCACACCATCACCAGGCGGGTCTGCACAATTCGTTGCTTCAGGAGATAGTCCAGAGAAATTACCACCTGAAGGTTGTTCAGGTAGTCCAGGATAGGACATCATGTTTGAGGGCAGGATTCCATAAAGGGGAGAATGCGTGGTTGGTGGTGTCAAAAAAGGAAAACGTCCATGCATAGTAACCGAGGAGAGAGTACTGGAAGATGGTGCCATAGATGCTGAACAAGGCGCTACAGTAATAACAGGCAAAGACTGCAACTTCATATCATGAGATGAGATACAAGGACCTGTAACACAAAAGCAATTCGCATGTTCAGAACTTCAAGTTACAGGGGAAGAAACATTTGTAGAGATATTTCTTTCATAGAAATTTTGTGAAGAAAGCTTTCGGTTACTGTGTGGCTGTTATAAATCCATCAACCAAAATTTAGGATAGTATATCACTACGATAACCAATAACTGTCGGTACCATATTCAGGGAAAATGGGAAAAAAAGATCGTCTAGTTTGCTAGTACTGCATAGGCTGATCAGAAGGCTATGACTACCATGCTGTAACGGAAAGGAAACGGACAGTCATAAAATGATCATGGACAAAAGATTGTACAAGAGAAACCCAGCTGAAACTTCACGGGCAAATTCTGTTAAGAGAATCTGACCTTTGCACAGCCAGCAAAAGAATTGGTCGAGAAAGCCGCAGCTTTTTCCTTGGATTCACCGATTCAGGGGACGAGTGAATGGATGCAAATAGGGAGGGACACCACGGAGCAGCAGCTCTATTTTCTACTCCGGTACCGTCTTGGTTTCGCCCACAACAAACGCAAGCAAACAAGGATGGGATCGTGACATCGATGAAGCGAGCGCGACGTACGACAGCAATGGATTATGTTGGAATATGATCCGAATTATAACGTTGGTCTTGTGGGGACGCCTGGAGGGCCCACGGTTCGGTCATGTTTATTAGCGGATTTGTTTTTGTATTTGACTGCAGTCAGTCCGTCCTATAAATACATCTTGTAAGCCGCACGGGAAGAGCTGACGACTCATTGTATTCCCTGCGTTCTGTAAACTCTCTCCATATAGTGAAGATCGCCGGTTGGTGCCCGTGGTTTTTTCCCGCAAGGATTTTCCACGTAAAAATCTGTGTCTCGTGTTCGATCTTGATTTGCATTATTTAATAACAAGTGGTATCAGAGCCAGACACGAGATTGAAAAAAAAAAGTTAGGGTTTCACTCTGTTCATCGCGCCGCCGCCGCTGTGCAGAGGTAATCTGATCTATAAAAGGCTGCTGCCGCTGTGTTTCTGCTGGGAGGAAAATTCACGCCGCCGCTGTTCCTCCTACTTGCTGTGCGTTCTTACTGTGCACGAGGATCGAAGCCATCAGAGATCAATTCATCTGCCGCTGCTGTCCCCTGGTCAGTGGTAAATCACGTGCACGGAGATCAAGAGATGCCGATCGGCTGTTGAAGGCAGAGCTGGGACCATCGATCAAGGCTGCAAAGGCTGCAAAGCTTGCTGTGCGTGGTGTGAAATTTCAGATTTCAAGATCATTTGCTTAGTGCACACGGTCATTCGTACCAGGAGATTTATCTTTGGCAGTTCTTTGCTATTCGTACACACCAAGTGTACCAGGCTGTAGATTTTATTGTTTCGTGCACACGAGACGTTACCAGATTTTCTGCAGATTATTTTCTTCTGGTTATTGCTATTATTTATTCACCATGTCTTCAGTGAAATATGATATTCCTCAACTGGATCGTGATACAAGGTTCGCTCTTTGGCAAGTCAAGATGCGGGCTATTCTTACGCAGGCTGATGTTGATGATGCTCTTGATAAATTCGGTAACAAGGATTCTAAATCTTGGACCGATGATGAAAAGAAAAAGGATCGTAAGGCCTTGACTCAAATTCAGCTTCATCTTTCAAATAATATTTTACAAGATTGTCTGCAGGAGAAAACTGCAGCTGCTCTATGGCTCAAGTTAGAGTCAATTTGCATGTCTAAAGATTTGACAAGCAAGATGCATATGAAGATAAAGTTATATTCGCACAAGTTGCAAGAGGGTGGTTCTGTTATCAACCATCTAACGGTCTTCAAGGAGATCGTTTCTGATCTACAGGCTATGGAGGTAGAATATGATGATGAGGATTTGGGTCTGATTCTTTTGTGCTCTTTGCCTAGTTCCTTTTCAAACTTCAGAGATACTTTATTATATAGCCATGATACACTAACTCTTGATGAGGTCTGTGAGGCGTTGCATGCCAAGGAAAAGATGAAATTGATGGTGTCTTCTGAAGGTTCTGCTTCCAAAGGAGAAGCGTTGTCTGTTCGTGGGAGGACAGAAAATAAATCAAATAATGGCAATAGAGGCAAAAGTTCTAATCGTTACAAAGGCCGATCAAAGTCTCGAGGTAAAGGTGATAAATTCTGCAAGTATTGTAAGAAGGATAATCACTTTATCGAGGATTGTTTGAAATTAAAGAATAAAGAGAAGAGAACTGGCACATATAGAGAGAAAGGTAAACCCAATGATGAAGGTAATGCTTCTGTTGCTACTTCTAAGGCAGATTATTCCGATGGTGATTCGCTTGTTGCTTTTGCTGGATGTGCTAATAGTGATGATGAATGGATTCTTGATTCCGCTGCTTCTTTTCATATATGCACAAATAGAGATTGGTTTGTCACCTATAATTCTCTCCAAGGTGGAGGTTCTGTTAGATTGGGTGATAACAGTCCACGCGATATTGTTGGCATTGGTTCCATTCAGATTAAGATGCATGATGGCATTGTCAGAACATTGGCTGACGTGAGGCATATTCCTAGCATGAGCAAGAATCTTATTTCTCTCAGTACTCTTGATGCTAAAGGGTACAAGTACTCCGGTGGAGATGGAGTATTAAAGGTGTCTAAAGGTTCTCTCATTGTGATGAAAGGTGAATTAAAATCTCCAAATTTGTACCGTCTTTGTGGTACTACAATTACAGGTGATGCCGCTGTAATTTCCAATTCATCATCTAATTCTGATGCTACTGATCTTTGGCATAAGCGTCTTGGACATGTGAGTGAGCAAGGCTTGCATGAATTGTGCAAGAGAGGACTTCTTGATGAACATAGCATCAGTAAGTTGAAGTTTTGTGAGCATTGTGTGTTTGGCAAACACAAGAGGGTGTCATTTAATATCTCTACACATAAAAGTAAAGGTATTCTTGATTATGTGCATTCTGATTTATGGGGACCGTCTCGTAAGCCTTCTTTTGGTGGTTCTCGTTATATGTTGACGATCATTGATGATTATTCTCGTAAGGTATGGTCTTATTTCTTGAAGCATAAATCAGAAGCATTTTCAGCATTTAAAGAGTGGAAGATTATGATTGAAAATCAAACTGAAAAGAAGGTTAAAAAGCTTCGCACTGATAATGGGATGGAATTCTGTTCTAATGAGTTTAATGCATATTGCAAGTCTCAAGGCATTGTTAGGCACTACACTATTCCTTATACGCCTCAACAGAATGGTGTAGCTGAGCGTATGAACAGAACTATCATCTCCAAGGCCCGTTGCATGTTGTCTAATGCTGGCTTGAATAGGCGTTTTTGGGCTGAAGCCGCTTCCACTGCTTGCTATCTTATTAATCGTTCACCCTCTATTCCTCTTGATAAGAAAACTCCAATTGAGGTATGGTATGGTTCTCCAGCTGATTATTCACAATTGAGAGTTTTTGGTTGTACTGCTTATGCTCACGTTGATAATGGTAAATTGGAGCCTAGAGCTGTTAAATGCATTTTTATTGGTTATCAACATGGTGTTAAAGGTTATAAATTGTGGAATCCCCATACTCAGAAGGTTATGCTTAGCAGGAATGTTATCTTTAATGAGACTGTTATGTTTGTTGATAATCCTTCTGTTGATGCTCCTATTGAGGGAGAGAAAATAAGTGTGCAGGTGGAGCACTTAATTGATTCACCAGATGTTGATAATGCTATTGTCCAAGATGCACCGATTGCTGAAATTTCTCCAATTGTTGATGATTCTTCTATTGCTGAGCATTCTTCTCCAGTTGTGCAATCTCCACAACGTTCTATTGCTGTTGATAGGTCCAGAAGACAACCAAAGCCTGTTAAAAGGTATATTGAAGAATGCAATGTTGCTTATGCTATGAGTGTTGCAGAAGAGATTGAAGGTAATTCAGAACCTTCTAATTATTCTGAGGCTATTACTTCTGCTGATCGCAATAATTGGATGACCGCTATGCAAGATGAGATGGAGTCACTTGAAAAGAATGGTACATGGGATTTAGTGAAATTGCCCAAGAATAAAAAGCCTGTCCGTTGCAAATGGATTTATAAAAGAAAGGAGGGTATTTCTCCTAGTGAACCAGCAAGGTATAAAGCGAGGTTGGTTGCTAAAGGCTATAGCCAGATTCCAGGTATTGATTATAATGATGTTTTTTCCCCAGTTGTTAAGCATAGTTCTATTCGCACTTTGCTTAGTATTGTTGCCATGCATGATTATGAACTTGAGCAACTTGATGTTAAAACTGCATTCTTACATGGGGAATTGGAGGAAGACATTTATATGAACCAACCTGAAGGTTTTGTTATTCCTGAAAAAGAAAACCTTGTGTGTAGACTAAAGAAGTCTCTTTATGGTTTGAAGCAGTCTCCTAGGCAATGGTATAAGAGGTTTGACTCATTTATGCTCTCTCGTGGCTTTAAGCGGTCTGATTATGATAGCTGTGTTTACTTGAAGATTGTTAATGGCTCAGCTATTTATTTGCTTCTTTATGTTGATGATATGTTAATTGTTGCTAAAGAAAAATCAGAAATAGCTAAACTGAAGGCACAATTGAGTAAAGAATTTGAGATGAAGGACTTAGGTGCAGCTAAGAAAATTCTTGGTATGGAAATTACTAGAGATAGAAAATCTGGTAAATTATACCTCAGTCAACGAGGTTATATTGAAAAGGTTCTTCGTCGTTTTAATATGCATAATGCAAAACCAGTGAGTACTCCATTAGCTACACATTTCAGATTATCATCAGATTTATGTCCACAGTCAGATCATGAGATTGAGTACATGTCTAGAGTTCCATATTCCAGTGCAGTTGGTTCTCTTATGTATGCCATGGTTTGTTCTCGTCCTGATTTATCTCATGCATTGAGTGTTGTCAGTAGATTCATGGCTAATCCTGGTAAGGAGCATTGGAGGGCTGTTCAATGGATTTTCAGATATTTGCGAGGTACTTCTAATGCCTGTTTGCAGTTTGGAAAATCTAGAGACGGACTTGTTGGTTATGTTGATTCTGATTTTGCTGGTGATTTGGATAAGAGGAGATCACTCACGGGTTATGTTTTCACCATTGGTGGTTGTGCTGTTAGCTGGAAAGCATGTTTGCAGTCCACTGTTGCTCTGTCTACAACAGAAGCTGAATATATGGCTATTTCTGAAGCTTGTAAAGAAGCTATTTGGTTGAGGGGTTTATACTCTGAACTTTACGGGGTTACTTCTTGTATTACTATACATTGTGATAGCCAGAGTGCTATTTGTCTGACTAAAGATCAGATGTTTCATGAAAGGACCAAGCACATTGATGTGAGATATCATTTTATTCGAGGTGTCATTGCTGAAGGTGATGTTAAAGTATGCAAGATAAGTACTCATGATAATCCCGCTGATATGTTGACAAAGCCAGTTCCTGGAGCTAAGTTTGGGCTATGCTCAAGCTTAGTTGGCATTACAAATTAAGTCCTAGTGACTTTTGGCGCCGGTGATTATTTATTATTGAAGTGAGTTGATTGATGATACTTCATTCACTACAAGATGGAATTCGTCTCAAGGTGGAGTTTGTTGGAATATGATCCGAATTATAACGTTGGTCTTGTGGGGACGCCTGGAGGGCCCACGGTTCGGTCATGTTTATTAGCGGATTTGTTTCCGTATTTGACTGCAGTCAGTCCGTCCTATAAATACATCTTGTAAGCCGCACGGGAAGAGCTGACGACTCATTGTATTCCCTGCGTTCTGTAAACTCTCTCCATATAGTGAAGATCGCCGGTTGGTGCCCGTGGTTTTTTCCCGCAAGGGTTTTCCACGTAAAAATCTGTGTCTCGTGTTCGATCTTAATTTGTATTATTTAATAACAGATTAGCGGGCGACGACGCGGAGAAACAAGACTAGAGGAGTACATGGATGGATTAAAAAACGCCGGAGCTGTAGCCTGCAGGTCAAAGAAGAGAGATCTCGTCCAAAAAAAAGTGGAGGGAAACAAAAGAAAAACGAAGAGGAGGGGGTATCTCAGGGGACCTGGGTGATAGATACCATCTGACCTGAGAACTGACGCACGCATTCCAGCTCTGCAGTCTCGTCAAAGCCGTAGCCCGGCATGAGCAAGGGCAATGTTTTTTTTTTTTAGTTAGGCCCAATGTATTCAGTGGGCCAGTGTCGCTGAATTCAGAGCCCAGTTCTCAACAATTCACTGGGCCCGCGCACTTCAGCTCTGACCTTTCCGTATCTCTGGAGTTGATTGTTCTGGTCCCAATGAAACTCTTTCTTAAATGGAGTTAAATGTTTTGTTTAATCATCGATTTCTGGAGGCGTTCATATTCGATTTTCTTGACAGTGGTGGCTGCACTTTGTTGGGAGTTTATGCTCACTAAAAATGGTGTTGGCAACACTTTTATATAGACGGAGCGCCGCATTTTGTTATCACAACAGCTGTTCGTCTCCTGGTGGAGTTTGCTGTGGAGAGTTGGAAGCATGCTTACAGTATCGATTACTAATCTAAATTCATGTTAGAATTAGAACACTCAATGTGAGTGAACATTTAAGTAGAGTAGGGTAAGAACTTAACTTGATTAAAAAAATGATTCAAAGATATGGGAGCACTAATCCAGATGTCACTCCAAGTAAAATTATATCCGCCCAAAACTGTACTCTGGTTTCAATGTTTAACGGGACTTTACTAAGATGCGGATGATGAAAAAGACTTGAATAAAATATGGGCATGGTTAGCGCTGGGACGTTTGGACACTAGCTCTCCGTTTAGACGCCCGTGCCGCTGCCCCCCTCCCCCACCTTGTCTCGTGTGCCCGCCCACGTCTCACCTACTGCGCCCGTCCACAAGCACGTGGAGGCCGCTCGCACTGGTGGGGACCGTCTCCGCCTTCCCACGCCGGACACCGAGGCGAGACAGCAGAAAGATGAGGAGGAAGATGCAACATTCGATCTAGTTTTGAAACATTCAGATGCAACAATTATAACATACGTCTAAAAACAAATGAAACATGCATCTCAAACACTTACAAAAACACCTAAAAAACACTTGAAATCATTGTAAACATACACAACATCAAGATAAAACACTTGCATCATATGTGTGAAAACATATACAACATCCAGATAAACACACTTGCAGCATACGTCGGAAAAAAACAGATGAAACACTAAGAACAGGAGTTTGCAACATACGTGTACAACCATTGCAACATGTGCAACATCACGGTATAGTTTTGCAACATCCGTATAAAACACTTGCAACATACTTCTGAAACATTTGAAACACTTGAAACATACGCTTGCAACATACAGTTTCAGCGCAAACATTTCCTTTCTACTTGGAGAACAGAGGCTTGTCGGCATGTGCAGTTTTAATATATATTTTTTCACATATAACTCAAAGATCTATTTGCAGTTTTAATTTAATTCCTCATCCCTTAAAAAAGAGTCTGTCTAGCCAATGACTAAGTAGTTTAACGACAACCATCACTCAATTGTTTTAGCTCTTAGATATAAAATAAAGGGTCCGGATCAAATATTTCTTTCTCCGCTCGCACTCGCCCTTGTAGGCATTGCCTCCACACCCAGTTATGACTACCCCCATGCCCACCATGGCGTGGCTCTAGATTCCATTAGATGTGCCTCCTCAACATTTTATTTATCTTCGTCCGAGCTCTCCCTCCACCACCCACCACATCCAACCGTCGTCGCCACGCTAATTAACCCGGTGGAGGTCGCTGGGCTATCATCATCACGCCCCGTCCAACCGCCTTCCCTCTGTCTGACCGGCGACACCGCCCCCGCCCTCTCGTAGACTTCGGCTTTAGATCAGGGTTGGACAAGGGCTAGGCCTCGACGGGCCAGGCCCATGCGATACTTAGGAGAAAAGTAATTAAGAAAAATAATTATAGATGAACTGCTTTGAGGTCTGTATAATTTTTAGAAAGAGGAGTATTGGAGCAAATCCCTCTTTTCTAAACCTATCGGATTTAGGTAACCTCAAATTCTTAGTCCTAATCTTAACCTTGCCAGGGTTGATGAAGAAAACCAGATATCCTTAGATTGAACAGAAACATTCGAGTTAGAGAAGACCTTAGCTTTACTCTAAAAAAAAGAGTAGATGCCATTTGACATTTGTGTTCCAAAGTAAGGGTGTGTTTAGTTTCCTATTTCATCTAAAAATTTTAGGTTTTGGCCCATTATTTTACAGAATGGAACTAAATACTATGCAAAATTTTTGGCAAAAATGTATCCATTCTCCATTTTGGATTTTGACCTCAAGAGAAAAAAAACAAAAAGTCAAAAGCCCTCGCCCACCCCATGAAAAATTTAGTATTTTGAATGAAACTAAACACACCCATAAAAAATTTGGCATTTTACATTTCATCATTGCAAAGTATTTGGCATTTTGCATTTTGCATTCATAGGAAACTAAACACAGCCTAAGTACTAACTGGAGACAGACAACCATGCGCGATGACGAGGCTAACTAACCTAGGTACTCCTTGAGTCTGAGTGTCTCCGACGTCGTGCCTAAGCACCAAAACAAGCATCTGGACGCCAAAGAAAACATTTACCTGCTGCGTCCCGCGACACGTTACGGCCTAGCAGGGACGGCCGCCATGCACGCGCCCACGTCGCGTCCGCTGCCGCGCCACGTCCCGCGCGACCGCCGAGCCGCTTTATATATGCGTCCACCGCAGCGGGCCACGGCCACCGCCTACAGCCCTACACTACACCAGAAACTAGCTTAGCTAGACTTTGATTTCTCACTTCGACGAACTGCAGATCTCAGTCTCAGCTCTCTCCACTCCAGTCCTGTTAGGCTAGCCAGCAACAAACTCGATCGAACGGCGGCGCGTGGTAGCGGAGCGGAGATGCAGGGAGCGACGACGGCCAAGCAGGCGCGCAACGGTGACCGCGGCGCGGCGAAGACGACGGACGGGAAGGCCGACGCCGCCGGCGCCAAGGCTGGGGACGTAGGGAAGGGCGACGCGGGGAACAAGGCCGGCGGGGCCATGCATCATCACGGCATGTCGGCCGTGGAGGCGAAGGACTCCCAGACCATCGTCGCGCTGCAGGCGCCGGTGACCGTCATGCGCCCCGTCCGCGGCGACCTCGAGGAGCACGTCCCTAAGCCATGTGAGTGCGCGCACTAATTTTTCTTCATCGCTGAGGCTTGCAATAGTATCGAAGTACGCACGGTTTGCCTAATTAATTAAGATTTGGCACTGACGCGTCCGCTGATGAGATGAGCAGATCTGGCGCGAGCTCTGGCGGCGCCGGACATCTACCACCCCGACGGCACCACGGACAACGAGCACAGGCACCACCACATGAGCGTGTTGCAGCAGCACGTCGCCTTCTTCGACCGCGACGACAACGGCATCATCTACCCTTGGGAGACTTACTCCGGTATAAATGCATGCGAATTACTCCTATGATGAGCTCGTGCAAATTTCACATGCAACCTCTGCGCTGAGACGAGATGCACTGCAAACATTGCAGGTTGCCGTGCGCTTGGGTTCAACATGATCATGTCCGTCTTCATCGCTGTTGTCGTGAACGGGGCCATGAGCTATGCCACACTGCCTGTGAGTACAGCTCCGACCCATGCCGTCTTTAATTAATTTGGTTCAGGCATGCAATCGATGGTTTTAGGGCCGTGAAAATGCATGTTCTGTTGAGGACAAGAACACTTCACGTTTTTCCGTGTGTGTCTATTAATCTGTGGTTGTAGGGCTGGCTGCCGTCGCCTCTGTTCCCGATCTACGTCCACAACATCCACAAGAGCAAGCATGGCAGTGACTCTGGGACCTACGACAACGAGGGCAGGTAGTGCACACGATATAATCTGCTGCTGCTGATGTCTCTTTCTCGCAGTGCAATCTGGAGTTCCAAATGTTAAACTCCTCCGTCCCCTTGTTCAGGTTCATGCCAGTGAACTTCGAGAACATGTTCAGCAAGTACGCGCGCACGTCCCCGGACAGGCTCACCTACAGGGAGCTGTGGTCCATGACCGAGGGGTTCCGCGAAGTCTTCGATCTCTTCGGCTGGTGAGCACTGCCACTGACCGACCCAACAACGTCCATCTATCCCCAATGCAGATTGCAGATCTCCTCCCCTGATCCAGCAGGCTGCCTGGCCCTGGCTTACTATATATGCGATCTCCTCTCTCTGCCACAGGGTTGCGGCGAAGCTGGAGTGGACGATCCTGTACGTGCTGGCGCGGGACGACGAGGGGTACCTGTCGCGGGAGGCCATGCGGCGCGTGTACGACGGCAGCCTCTTCGAGTACGTGGAGAGGCAGCGCGCGCAGCACGCCAAGATGTCCTAGACGAAGAGGATGAGCGCGCTGCCGGGCTGGCGTGGCGCGTGAGTGAAATGGAAGCGAAGTGAACCTGCAGCTGTATAGTAGCTGAAGTCTCGATCGGGTCCGTCTGTACGTGTGGCGTCCCTGGATGTAGATAAGGAGAGGGGTGTCAGAATCAGAAAACAAAGCAGCCGTGTACTCCTCCCATCAATAATTAATGCAGAGTTCGCCGGACCGGGACCTCGCTCTCTTTGCTGCTTCGACCTTGTTTTGTCGCCGCCGGACGATGGTCATCGCTCTCTTTGATGCCACAACCTTGCTTTGTGCGCGGTTTATGTTCACCTTCCGGTTCCGCAGATGCGAATTGTGATGATTCGTTTGGAATGCGAGCTGTGCAGCTGTGCTGTGTGGTGGTTGTCTGGTGGCAGTTCGGGGTCTGCGGACCTTTATATATTTTCTAAATAAATAATTGTGAGCACACCAAATTGGCCTATTAGCTCAGTTGGTTAGAGCGTCGTGCTAATAACGCGAAGGTCGCAGGTTCGAGACCTGCATGGGCCATATTTTTTTGATTTTCTAAAATTTTTAAAAATTAACCTCCAGCTCATCTTAAGATACTTGTCTCCATATTTATTTTACTATATATTATATATTACTAGCAAATATGCCCGTGCGTTGCAACGGGAGAAAAACAATTAAACAATAATGATAAATAAGGATGGTAAAGTAATCTATTTGTTTATGTTTCACCGTTTCATAAAATTTGTAGGAAATTGCAATTTATCTATCAATAGTTTTTTTTAGAAAAAATACATTAGACTTTTTAACAGTTGGATATGAAATGTACGGTCCGTACATACAATCTTATCTTCTTGTCCTAGTGGCATCCTCCCCTCACCTCTTCAGCCTCTTGTCCCGACATGACCGGAGCTCGAGAGGTCGCGTCTCTTCATCTCTGCCCGACGGGCGATGGTTCCTCTTCGATACGTGATGTGGCAATCAACGCGACGTCACCACCAGACGAGCTGCTGCCTCTTGACATGCGCCTTGTTTAGTTGGGTTGCTAAAGTTAAAATTTTTTCACTCTCTCCATCACATCAACTTTTACACGTATGCATGAAACATTAAATATAGATAAAAAAATAACTAATTACACAGTTTAGTTATAAATCACGAGACGAATCTTTTGAGCCTAGTTAATCTATAATTAGACACTAATTGTCAAATACAAACGAAAGTGCTATAGTTAGAAAAATTCTAACTCAACACCAACTAAACAAGGCGATGGTGCTGGAGGGCGACGCGCTACCGCCTCCGGACATGGCGCTGCCACCCGACATGATCGCCCTTTTGAGAACCATATAGCCCGTGCAATGTACCCGGCGAGGTTGAACCCATCGCAGCCATGGGATAGTAGTTGGCAACGTATCGGCTTCACACGAAGACTCCATTAGACATGAGGGGACAGCAGATTAATTTGCAAGCGACTATAACTCTTTAACAGTGCGGACTCTCAAGGGCCAACGGAAGGGGTGACGGGGCAGTAAGACGATATGCTATTATTTTTTATTTATTTATTACGGAGAGGGAGGCCTTTTTTAGCTTGGGCTTTTTTTACAGAAGAAGAGGGCGCGGTCATATGGAGGACTCTAGGGTTTTTTTGTTGTTTTGAAGTAGCGTTCTTTTTTTTCCCTGTACGGAGAAGAAGGACTCGGCCGTTACTTCTTACCGTGAGGGTAGAGATGGGTCTCTCTCTTTTTTTTTGCCATAGAGAGATACATGGGATTGCCTTTTCTCACGTAAACAACCAGGACTTTACGTACGTGATATATGTTTTGCATCCTAATTATCTTGGGATTGGATTAGTGCCTCAGATGCATGTGGGCATGTACATGTAATCTTAGTTGAGTAGGAGTCTTACTCGAGTCAGAGTTTGATATATTTGGATTAGTATCAACCTAGTCTTACATGTAATCTTAGTTGACTAGGAGTCTTACTTACATCTTACGTGAAAATTTTGTCTCTTTATTATTAGGTATAGATATAGAAGATATATTATATTACTGTCACATGAGGTCTGCATTCTGCATACTTTTAAAACTCCCGGGGTCTTCTTAACACACTTTTCTTTCTTTTTAGTTTTGTAGTTAGTTCTAGTACATGAAGAGTTTCGTAGTCCTTGTTTTCAAGACTTCTATTTCATATAGAAACAAAATGTGAATGAAACACTCCTATGTAGATTTATAAATATTTATTAACAAAGTTCCATTTTTTAAATTAATTTCATGACTTACTTTTAAAAGAAAGTTTCATTCTATGGACTTATAAATATTTATTAAGAAAATTTCATTGTATAAATTAATAAATATTTAATTTCATAGAGAGTTGGTAATCGTGTCAAGAGAGTTTCGTATATCAAAATCACTCTTCTACCTTCTTTAAAACATTATCATATCATTAACAAAATATCTACGTGACAGTCTATTAAATGCAGATTTTCTTCTTAAAACATTGTCATATATTAAAGAAAATCTATATGATGGTCTATTAAATAATAATAGCTGAAACTTATATAAAACTACCAGCCTAAGGTGTAACCACCATGGTCTTTCCACTGGTCCAATGCGTAAACCACCTTGGTTCAAAAGACTGATGAACGTATTTAACTCTCTAACACTATTACTGCTGTATAGATGTAGGTGCGTCTATATTTAGGACTTGATCAAAAGATAGTTACACCCTAAATATTAGCTAGGACCAAGAGAGTGGCCCCATTCGACTGTGCTGATAAGCCGGCTGAAAAACACTGTTGGCTGATTTTTTATGAGAGAAAATTACTGTTCTGGCTGAAAAAACAAACGAAAAAGTACGGATTATAAGCCGGATGAACAAGGCCAGTATATTTACTTCGACTTGAGGTCTGCATTATGCATTGATTACTAAAAATAAGTAATAGAAAAGCCTTTCCAAACGACTATATAATCCTTTTTTAGACCAAGACGAAGACTCATATACACGAGTGTATACTCATCCATGTTAACCAACATACACTGTACTTTGAGCGTAAATCTTGATACCGATGAAGTCATCATGTCGCTTCGCTGCAAACGGCCACGTCGCCTATTTCTTAAAAAAATATAGTGGTTAAACGCTGAGCATAGTGTCAGATCGAGACTTAAACCTAAGTAAACATGTGCCACCATAATAAATGAACCACGCTCAACTCGGGAAGCACTATATAATTTTGTTCCTTGTCGTCCTGTCCTATTAGCTTTACGCTTTTTCAGTCATTTAGCTTTAATGGTGCATGGTTATGATCATACTCATGAATTGAGAGAGCTTTTGCATTATAATCATTAGCAGAAAGATCAGCCTTGACTCGTCAACAGACAAGTACTTGCCAACTCGATGAGAGATTAGAATTACATATTTTTATTAGAATTTAAAGAAGTCATAGGACTTAATATTTAATTGTACTAATGCATGAAAACTAAATTTATAATATGTACAACAAATATGTCCGTGTGCTTTGCACTAGGAGAAAAAAGTGCATTTTAATTTCATACGAACAAGACGTTGCCAACATTAGCTTAAATTACGAATGTCATAATCATCATAAAATAATGCATATAAACATTAATTATTAATTAATAAATTATAGCTCTTAAACATTAGATACATAGCTTCACAGCACACATGTATGTTTGCTACTGTCACTTCAAATTACAAGCTCATGGAGGAGCACCGGTTGATTTAAGAATACAATAACTTTATATTTGAAAAAACAAACGACGCTAGTAATAAATAAATATCCATAGTATGGCACTGATGAGAGGGAAACAAAAACGTATGCTGGGATTCATAAGTGAGACAGTTGACCTTCAAGGAAAAGACTGGATCAAATTCTTCAAATTAATGTAGGATGATCCTCCCTTCTCCAAAGCACCCTTTGCCTTATGTTTTAGCTCATGAGCCCTATTCCTCCTCTCCTCCCCTTTAGGCCCATTATCCATCAGCAAATCCAGGGCTTTCTTCACCTGTTCCATCCCCACCTCGGCCTCTGCCTTCGCTTCGCTGCCACCGGCGGCGTTCCTAGCAGTCAAAACATTTTCTGTTGGCTTCGTCACACCAACGGACACCCCAATGCCAAGCACGTCGACGATGAGTTGCTGGTTGATAAATTGCTCGGCGAAAAAGGGCCAGGTCGCCATGGGCACGCCGGCTGCAACAGCCTCCAGAGTGGAGCCCCATCCACAGTGCGTCATGAAGCCGCCAATGGCTGGATGGGACAGGATGGCCACCTGGGGCGCCCACCCGCGCACCACCAGGCACTTGCTGCCTGCGACGCCGTCTGCGTCGGTGTTCTCGCGCAGCCAATCTTTGACGTCGTCGGGCAGGGAGTCGGCGCCCTTGATGAGCCAGAGCACGGGCGAGGGGCACGAGACAAGCGCCATGCCGAGCTGCATGAGCTGAGCGGGCGGCATGCGCCCGGCACTGCCGAAGCTCACGTACACCACGGACTTGGGCTCCTTGGCATCCAGCCACGCCATGCATCGACTCGCGTCACTCGACATGGACTGAGGGTCCAGACTCGGTGAGCCGCACAGCGAGACGGACCCGACGGCGATCACCTTTTTGCCCGTCGCCTCCGCGAGAAGCGCCGTCGAGCCGCTCTCCAGCTCGTCGAAGGTGTTCACCACGATGCCGTCTGCGGCCACGTCGAAATCCCGGATCCCCTGCAGCGCCTTCCCACCGACGGAAGTGATTGGCATGAAATGCGGCGGGAGCTGCCTGCGCGACAGCCTGAGCTGGAAAGGCGGCAGCGCTGGGACGTCGAACAGCTCGTCGTCCGACGCGACAGCCTCGTGCGGCCTGTGCTTGTACAGGTACTCGATGCAGAGCAAAGCGAAGGCGCCGAAGCCGTGGAAGACGTAGTAGGGCACGCCGAGTTCGCGCGCCAGGCCTAGCACCCACGTCTGGCACATCCCGGAGATGATGCAGCTCGGACGGCGGCGTGGCGCCTGCTCGCCGAGGCAGAACCGCGCCACTGCCTCGCCGAACGCTCTGTTGGCCACGAAGAAGCGAGGCACCTCATCCTGAGACCGGAGCAGGTCCATCCTCTCGCAGCCCTCGGGGAGGCCGGCGTCAGCGGCCGGGAACGGGATCGCGGTGACCGTGATCGCGGCGGCACCGTGTGAGCGTGACGCCGGGGCGCGGTCGACACGGCTCTGTGCTATGGCTGCGTTGACGGGCGTGGTGATGATGGTGACCTCGGCTCCGTGGGACGCGAGGAGGCAGCCGAGGTCTGTCATGGGGATCACGTGGCTGATGGTTCCTGTCCATGGGAAGAGCACGAAGTGAGGCTTGGTGGCGCCCTCCATTTCTCGCTCGGACATGCACAGCTAGAGATAAGACGGGTGAGTGGATGGCCAATGGCTGTCTGCAAAAGGGCTAGCTATCCTATCCGGCTTGTTAAGCTGTTGTGCCAGTGCCTGTGGGCTGTGGCAAGCTGCTGAGGTCTCGCTACTATTTATGCAGGTCCAGTGGCCGTGCACTGCGTATGCATACACGACATGAACTATCTGACGCAGAGGAGTTCGTATTGACTGGTCCATGAGACCATGACATCATGACTGATGCACAACAACGGGAGATATATGAAGCAGCAGCAGAATATTTCAAGCTTGAGTCTCAGAGAAAATACTAGTCGCTCCTTCGCGTTGCAGAGCCGAACCAGACATGTCCATCCTGGACGAAGCCAATGCTGTGGTCTTTTTTTGAAATAATATTATTTAAATAAATAATTGTAAAACTAGATACTGTTATGTAATAATTGTAAAAATAAATGTCTATCGGCTGCGTGGAAGCCGACTATGCGCTTAGCGGCTATTGAGTCGCCGATAGGAGCTTATGCCACGTTGAACCTTTTTGGGCCAACAGACATATCGGCTGTCCCGTGGCCGATAAGCCTGAGATGTCTACCACACCCCTGCGCCTTGGTATTGGGTAAAGATGTCTCCGATGGAATATAGTAGTTGCAAGGAGGACAAATACTACTTTTATATACTTTATTAATATAATCTAATCATTTCATTTACTCCTACGTATATACTCCCTCGGTTCCCATAATCCCATCCCATAAAAAGAATATTTATGTGATATGTGCTAATCAAACTTTCTTAAATTTGACTAATTTGTACAAAATATTATCTATATTTATATTTTTAAGTAATTTTTTTAAAAAATATATTTAATGATTTATCTAATGGTACTAATTACTCCCTTCGTCCCAAAAATAAGTGCACGTCTCGTATTTTAAGAAGTCAAACACTAGTCTGACCAAATATATATAAAAAATATTTATGATTGTGATACCAAATAAACATCATTAGTTTAATCACGTTATATATTTTATAATAATCTTACTTAGATGTACAAATGTCAATAGTATTTTTTACAAATTTAGTCAAATTTGATATTTGTTCACTCTTTGATGTGTTAGATGACCACCTGAAAATATCCAAGCAAAATTTGGAAAATAAATAACGTGACATCCTTTTCAGAGTAAATACTCCATTTGTCCCACAAAGAGTATCATTCTCACTTACGAGAAGTCAAATATGCTCAACTTTAATCAAATATACTATATCTCTCAAAAAAGACTGCAACTACAAGTTGCATGCCAGTAAAAATGGTTCACCTTTGACCAAGTTTCTAGCGAATAATATTCACATTTATGGCTCCTAATAAATTTATTAGGAAAATACATTTCGTAATTAAATGATTTGGAGTCGTGGATGAGAGAAGTCATTGCCAGCTCTTGTCTCTTTCAATTCAATCAACAGTGGTCACTACTAGGCTTCACAGCCTAATCTCCAACGTCCGTGCTACATTAGGCTTTTCACAGGAGTATCGTTGCCAATATCGGAAAAAAAAAAGGAGTGTCGTTGCCAATAAGCCCAGTCGGCTCTCCAAAAGCCGATAGGGGTAATCGGCATGTGGGCTAATTGCCGATTTGTTTATGTCTTCTCTGACGTACGTGCCAGGTATCGACGTGTGGGCTGCCAGCAAGTATCCTATCGACGTTCCTACTGCCGATAGCAGGTTAGTTTTACAGTTTCACAAAAACAGCATCTACTTTTACAATTATTTATTAAACTAATATTATTTTAAAATAAAATTCATGCTGAATTGCTGACCAAGCCACAAATGGGGATGGCCGGAACTGCTAGGCATCACATAGCAGGAATCAAGGACACGGCTGAAACGGCCTGCCCCAGCCCAGAGCTGGCCCGCTCCAGTTTTACTGCAACTGGTTCAACAAACATTCCGGATCAAAGAACGGACTCCAGTTTTACAGGTTTACAGTTTCACGTCATACAACCGCCAGCTTTTGATTTAAACTCAAATGGTCATCCAGATGACCAGATTTGCTTGATGCACCACTCCTGATGAAAAATGTCATTTCTAGTTTCCCGTAGCTCCCACAGAGTTCAGTGTTGCAGCACAAACAGTGTACCGTACTGCACGATATTTAACACACACATCATTTTTTTTTGGTGGCGGTGGAGATGTTCTGAGGATTTATTCAAATGGATTAAGTTCAAAGTCAATAGTCACTAGTCTGGAATTAACTCAATTCCTCATGACGTAAGGTCTTGCGTCGATTAGATTGAAGCACGTCATCCGTGACGTCGCAAAGCTTTCTGGGGTGGGACAATATTGCAGGGGCGGTGACGTATATATTATGGGCAAAAGATTTGATAGGTTTTTAATCCCGTATTCTTGCGGATAATGTTCGGACAGTGCTAATTTTAACATGCTAACTTTTTTTTCCCTCCGTTCCACTTTGACGTTTTTATACATCCAATTTAGTATGTATCTAGGTATAATACATGTTTATATACATAGCAAATTGGATATACCGAAAAAATCAAAACGACTTATAATTTAAAACAGAGGAAGTACCTTTTAATAAGTCCTCCTTAATGTGATCTATGAGTACTGCTTGTTTGGATTCATCCTTGCCACTTTTAGCATGCTGGCTATTAGCATGAAGGCTCATACGGAATCTAAAATAAAACAATTTTTTATAGTAGACCTTAAAGACGAACTATTTTAAATTTGACCAACTTTTTTAAAAAAAGTACTCTCTTCGTCTACAAAATAATACAATTCTCACGTTTCGAGAAGTCAAACAATTTAAATTTTGACCAAAATTATATGAAAAAGTACTAACACCCATGACCAATGAGACAAAATAAGTATCATTAGATTGGTTATAGAATATATTTTCATACCAAATTTATTTGGAGATATAAACACTAATACTATTTACTAAAAACTTGATCAAAGTTGAGCTAGTTGGACTAGCACGTTTTTCATAATTGTATTCTTTTGTGGACAGAGGGAGTATCGATATCTGTGACACCAAAACTATATCACTAGAGCGAATTGATCATAGATCAGTTGGTTAGATTTTTTGTGGTGGAACCAGCTTACTTGGGTTCAAGTCCTCAACTTGGCACATATGCTCGTATTTTTCTAAATTTATTCCAGTATTTAACGGCATTGTGTTTCAGTGGTAGGCGACGTCCCTGTCGACAGCGAGGCGCCTATAGTGACTTCGTGAATCTTGAGATCTGTCGGCTCAGTCCTTCAAAGGTGCTCATAAGGATATGGTTTGCGTATATGTGTTCATAAGGACGAGTGTCTGTGATTGTTGTAGACGTGTACGTTGTACTATGTAATTCTAAAAAAACTATATCACTAGATACCTCATAATATTATCTTCATAATGTATTTATTTGGTGTCGTAGGCATTCTTATTCTTTTGTACAAAGTTAGTTACATTTATGATAGTTCGACTTTACGAATTAATTTATTTTGGAACGGAGGTAGTAACATATATTAGGACCATTCTAGCCCACAGTGTCTATTGCTAGATTATATAGAAGAGAACTATCCAAGGTCTTGGTTTGGTTGCACTCTTATCTATTTGGTTGTTCTTTTTTACCTACGACCAGCACGTGGGGCACAAATTTATACTGATTCAGATATGGAATACTCTATATCTAGTGTAGATGATGATCTTTTACTGCTTCATGTGTCATGTGCTCGGGGTTGGTTGCAAGTAGGGGTTCGCAAATTCGCAACAATTATATGGTTCGAGCTATATGGAGGAAAAGATCGATATGTGGGATGTGTGGGGATGATCTTAGGATCGCCGACCAGGGCTTTTCTGCCCCTCCATATATATTGCCTCTCATTCAGCATGCCTGACCTGCCCCGTCTCAGTTAGGTTATTTTCCATGCGGAAAGAGTATCCGGGTACCAATATAGAGACGACATCCCTCGAGCCTTTGTGCGATTTAGAGTCAGGTGGAGGGTTGTTAGGGACTAGTAGGGGCCTGCCCCACCCCCTATGCTTATGTTCCTAAGGGTAAAAGGATATATATATATATATATATATATATATATATATATATATATATATATATATATATATATATATATATATATATATATATATATATATATACACTGCACCTCCATATGGTAGTGGGTTTAAGTCACCTTTGGAGCGTAGATAGTAGCATATTTTAAATTGTACTGGCACTATCCCAGTTTCATTAGTTTCAATAGCGCGCCTCAGAAAACAGTGAATTTACAATGGCATAGATCTATTTAACACAAAATTCAAATAATTCCAAACTAGCTATAATTTATAATGGCATAGATCTATTTAACGCAAAATTCAAATAATTCCAAACTAGCTACCATAAGTAGAGTATGATTTTTAGAAAAGACTTAAATATAATTTATATTTTCAAGCTAAAACAAAATGTTTAAGAATACACCAGGTTCTATGAATTTTAATTGCATATTTTTAAAAAAATAGTTTTGATTTTTTTAGAAAATATCTCTATATTTTTTTGGTAAGATCTTTCATCGTACTGACGTGATGCTATATATGACGGCTGATATACATTATGTCAACCAACATCATATAGGAACAAATTAGAACGGTTTCAAAAACTAAAGGAGATAAAAAAAACAGTTTTTAATTTTTTTTAAAACTTGGTAAAACTTCATTACTCGGCTAACAAATCGTTAGCAACAATTACACGGATAACTTCAAGGATGGAACTAGTGACTTGCTCCTCTCCCTGAATGCACAAATGACCCAACTTGGCCAGCTCATGAGCGGCTCTATTACATTCTCGAACTTTAAACACACACTCAAAATTAATGAAACAATCAGCAGCTAGTGCTTTAATTTCAGCAATCAGCACTCCCACTGCCGTATCATCAAAAGCTTCCGAAGTAATTGCCCGGACAACCATCTTTGCATCAGTCTCGACAATCAACTTTCCAATGCCCAAGTCAACTGCCGTCTGTATGCCCTGCAGACATGCAATAAGACTGTCCGCAGTGGCATACTCTAAATGATACTCTAAAGCTTTAGAGTATGAATATAGAGTAAAAACTGCTGCACTGGATACTCTAAAATGATACTCTATCCTTTCTCTCACTCTATATTTAGAGTAGTACAGTATTTACTCTGTAGTGCGCAGTGGCGGGCCCTACTAGCTAAACCAAGGAAAAAAATGATATAACTCATAAACCAAAAATCCAAATTAAATTTCGATTGCACCATTAAATTTGTCTCAATAAATCCTTTAAAACTAGATCACTCATGGATATATTTAGATAAAGTGACAAGTGGGTCCCACAGTAGATAGAGTGGATAAAGGATAATATAGAGGATGGATGGGTGCGGAAGAATTGAGTATAGAGGAGAGAATCTTGCTGACTAGGATGTATAGAGGATAAATATAGAGGCCCATGAGTACAGATAGTCTAAGCTCGGCATGAAAGGCATTAAGCAAATGATCTATTTTGCCTTTCCCTGCCATGACCACATCACCATCGCAGTCCCGAATTAAAAATCCCTAGCTACCTGACAAAGGCCCTGTTTAGTTCCCAGAAAAAAAGTACTGTGCAAACAAAAGATTCCCCGTCACATTAAACTTGCGATACATGCATGGAGTACTAAATGTAGATGAAATAAAAAACTAATTGTACAGCTTGGTTATACTTTGCGAGATGAACGTTTTGAACCTAATTAGTTAACGGTTGGACACTATTTACCAAATAAAGCCAAAACGTGCTACAATACTTTTTTTACACCTTTTTACATCTTTTTACACAACTAAACACAGCCAAAGAAGAAGGTACGAAGGATGCATCGCAGTTTAGTTTCAGAAAATAATTTTTAATTGACGGCGGTAAATCTGGAGGGGATAAAAACGGTCTTTTAGTCTTGGTTCAGTTCCCAAAATATTTTGGAAAATGTAACTGTAGCGCTACCGTAGCACTTTCGTTGTTATTTGATAATTATTATCCGATCATGGCCTAACTAGGCTTAAAAGATTCGTCTCGTTCAATTGGTTTTATTTTTTATCTATATTTAATGCTTTATACATATGTCTAAAGATTCGATGTAACGGGAATCTGAAATATTTTGAGAAATATTTTGGGAACTAAACATGGGCTTAATCAGGGGAGGTAAATCGATTTCCGCCCTATTTAGTTTCTTCAAAGTTCTAAAAATTTTACAAGATTTTCTATCACATCAAATCTTTGGAGACATACAAATATAGATAAAAAAAATAATTAATTACACAGTTTAGTTGTAAATCACGAAACGAATCTTTTAAACCTAATTAGCTTATGATTAAACACTAATTATCAAATACAAACAAAGAGTTAGTAAATTTTACGGGCCGTGGGTGACCCGGTTGACCGCCGCCACCTTAGTCCAATGGCCACAGTCGAGCAAATGTTGCGAGCGGCGGCGTCGAGGTGCGCCCGCGGTGCCGTCCGGCGGCTGTCGTCGTCTGCGGCGGTGGAGGCTTCACCAGTCGCCGTGGGGTCGCGGCGGCAGCCTCTCCTCGACGAGGGTGACTGGTCGTACTATCGGGAGTGGTGGGGCGAGGAGGACGGCCCCGGCGAGGGGGCGCAGACCGTCTTCCGCCGCCACTCCGAGTGCGGCAACGGCGTCGTCTCCGTCTCCGCCTACCCCGCTTCCCGTCCGGTAGCTACCGCCTCCTTTTCCTGCTTGATTTAGCACTACACTACCTGAAAATTTAGGGGGCCTGCACGAAATGACTATAACTCAAGATATGTTACTCTTTCCATTCATTATTGTACTGTACAGTATATTTTAGTATAAATAAGGTCTTCGAAACTAGATCGTGATCTTTAATTTTTCTTACAACTCATTATTGTCGGTTGCTACAAAATCAAATGATATTAACGATTTTGAAATGCAGATATGTTGATACTAACCATATAGGCCCAGGCCTACCCTAGATTTTGGGCCAAATTATTAGTACTGTTAGATTTTGAAGGTCTACTAAAACAAGTGCAACATCGTTAAGTACTTCTGTCTCCAGATCATCCCCCCGCTTTGCTGATACTCGCTGCTTGCGCTTGGCCCTCGCTGGGTTCAAATTATTTATTGAATTATACCAAATTAAATGCGAGATATTTTTGCTAGGCATACCCTGAGTTCAAATCCTGAGTCCGCAACTGCTCGTATATACTACGTGTGTATATATGACTTCACTAATATTGATCAAAACATATGAAGTTTGACCTTCTCAAATCGTATGCAACATAATGTTGAGTAGTAACTAGACATAATATTTTTCATTCAATATATGAAATTGTAATTTGATTTCTTTTGTTTTTTGTATAATGCAACGATTATATCTCTGTACCCCTAGTCATTATTAGATTCATATTGATTCTCTTAGGTGGCTTGAGATTCTTTTACCAGAAATTACAAAGTGGACCCTTTAGTTTGAGCTAGTACTTTCCATAACCAGAATAACTTTGGAAGACAGTTAAACACAGCTCCTGAGTGATAAGTGGACTAAGGGACTTTTTGAGAGAAAATTTTTTTGCACAGAAAAGCTTCCTTTAGCAAGGAGATTTAGGAGATCATAAGACAGTAAAGGAAGTGCTTAATGTGCTGATGCTTGGGTGCGTCAATGGGAACACCTAGACTGATTAAACATGAATGTTGCCCACTACCCATTCTGCTAGTCAGTATTACTACTAATTACAATTTTAAAACAAATTTTGGGCTCCCTTGGCTCTCTGCGAGCACTTATGCTGCACTTCTTAATATACTGTGTTGATGCTCTGAAAGCTAGTGAATAACATGGTTTACAATCTGGGAGGAAAGAGAATTCTGAAGAGTACTTATTAACCCCAGCAACTTAGATTTCTTCTCTCAGCAGAGTGGCTATTTTTGAGATTGTTGCTTGTTCCAGGAAAAAAAATGTGTGGTTTTCACCTACTCTTTTATAGGTCACAATGCTTGTTGAAAAAAATGTGATGGCCTAATTTTCTAGGGCTTTCCTGTGCAACATACCATGGGTGTTGCACTTTTTAATACCATTTTTTAGATTCAGTTTCTTTAGTCAATTTATTGTCTGGACTCATTGAAACACAACTAGTAATCCGGTGTCAGGCTAGTGAGCATTGGCCAGCCACGGAGAGGTGGCTTCAAGAAAGAAATGCAAAACTATACCCAGAATCAGCCAGTTCTGACCAGTTTAAGGTACTAGGCTACCAGTGGCGAGTCATGCGTTTTAATGACCATACACGGCAAAGCACTGCAAAAGTGATGACATGTTATAGGACTTCGGGTCAGAGATCATTGTTCTTGATGCAGCAACCACATGTTTTAGCTGTTCCTTGTGAGTTCACTTGTACCATCTTGCATTCATTATGGTGATGGCATGTTCATTTTGTTCAGTCAACTTCATCTATTCATTTAGGGAGATTGGTGTTCTTGCCCCTTTTAAGGCCAATTTTGATTTTATCCTCGTTTTCTTAACACTGTGATTTTACTCTCATTTTTTGAATACGAAGCCACCGTTTGCCCATTTTGTAGACTCTGTTAGCCGAAGGCTGAACAAATGAATTAAAGAAAAAGAACAAAATATTCAAACACGATTCTATCCCTAACCTTATCCTTATTGTCCTGGTTTTGCCAATGGTTGATTAAGCATGTGCAACTTGTTAAACTTTGCTCAGATTTGAAATATTTGCAATTTCTTTTGTAAAAGTTCTTTCAGAATGATGCACAAATATATAATGTCAAAATACAGGTTAAAATCACAGAGTACTCAAAAAACTAGGGACAGATTCGTATGGGCAAACTAGTCCTTTCTTTAGCTGAACAGACACCGTTAACTCCTCTTTACAGAAAGGGTAAACTCTGCTTTCGCTTTGAAAATGCAGGAGCAAAATCACAAAGTTAAATAAATGAGGGCAAAATCACTATTGGACTTCAAAACAGGGGTAAGAACACAAGAGCCCCTGTTTTTTTATGTCTGCTAATCTACAATTTTGAAAGAGCCATTCTTACACATAACACAAGCATAACCATTTACATACCAGTCATACAGTCAAAATATACTAGTAACATGCATGGTTTCCCTGATTATTTCTTAACTGCTACTGTAAAATATTATCATACTTGCATATGTTTTATTGGTAAGTTTGCATGCACCGAGCCTGTCAGATGCAAATGCAATGCAATTGGTGTTTATGTTTGCGCTGTATCTGTTACCTCAACACCATCATACACTTCTGAAAGTTGATATTTTCAGACGTCAAGAGTATGGTATCAGCAGGATTGACAGTGCTTCCTTGTTCTTCATATGATCTACCACAAGCAGCATCTGGACAGAACACTATGAAAATTCTGTGCATTGGCCATGGCGGCGGCACCTTACCATTGTTTTTGGCTAGCAAGTTCAGAGGTAAACATTAGCACAAACTTCAGCTATTCATAGTATCGATACACTTGCAGTGCAACATCCCACTTGCTGATACTTTGTTACTGCATACTGTAGTAAAGTGAAATCTTTCCAGCATTAGGGTTTTACTGCAATTTCTTACTTGCTTATGCTTCCTTTCCTGCATTGTGATGAATTGAATTTTTTTCTAGACTTGGTTGACTCGTATCTTGACCTGATTTGTTGAACTTCAGAATTATTAAATTACATTTGAATAGACAATTGACTGAAAATGTGCATCCCCTGTGTCAAACTGCTGGAAGTCAAATCACTTGGGATTTCTTTTGTCCTAACGTATTATCCACTGTGCAGACACGCCTATAGATATTTAGGCCACCACTTCATTATAATGCCTGATTTGCAATTTTGCTCTTTCAGGTGCTACCATCCACATTGTGGAAATTGATCCAGTGGTTGTTTCGGCTTCAATTGAATCCATGGGTTTCCCCATGTCATCTGTTAAAGGCTTATCGTCTGAGTCCATGCTACCTGCCGACGCTGATGATCTACTATGGGGAGGCATACATGACCGCATTTTCCTGCACATAGCAGACGCTGAGGATTTCATTGCCAATGACAGCAACGAATATGACATTGTCTTTATCGACGCCTACGATGGAGACGACGTATTTCCTCGCAAGCTGTGGGACGTCGACGGGGCATTTATGAAGAACCTAGAGAAGAAAGTGCACCCTGTCCACGGCACCGTGGTCGTGAACTTGCACTCCGATTCAGAGCTGCCAGCCTCCGAGGCAGAAGACAACGCCCATTTCCAGAGCATGCTTCCCATGGGCAGGCACGTCTCCCAGGTCTGCAGCGCTTACAAGCAGCACTTCGGGCTGGCCTTCACGGCCGCCGTCCCGTGGCTCTGCAACATCACTCTCGTGGCCTGCCGCGACAAGGGGATAGCGAGCGGCGCACGCCTGGGGTTGAGTCACAGGGATTTCGTCCTTGTCAAGCTCCTGTCGAAATCCGACACGGTGGAGCGTTCGCTGGGCCTGCCGTTCCCATGTCTGCCGTACATCAAGAACGGTTTTACGCTGGTTCACTGATATGCATGCGTTTTCTTTGGAATTTGATTATTTGAATAGTATGTATTGATCTGGACATCACCTTGTTTTCTCCTCTAAAATGTCTGCGGAGCATGTCTCTTGCTGTCTTGCAGATGCCCCCGTTGATCGTAGCTCCGTTGTAGTAGTCCACAGTGAGGACTGCTTGAAAAGCTGTGACTTTGTCACAGATTAAGGGTCTGTTTGATACCAGAGCTAAAAAAATTAACGGTAATGCTCACGGCTGGGTGTACGTTCATCCAGCGCTGCGTTTCCTGGTCTGGTCCAAGATGTAACCGGCCTGCTCCTCTCTACTCTCTACTGAGCACGCTATAGTAAAAATTCCCCACTTGCTTTGGTCGTTGTGGGTTCACGGTTGTGTCCGCCCGCCCTACTCCGCTGCGTCGCAGCTGCCATCCCTCGCAGCGCCTCCATCCTGTGCCGCGCCACACTTCGGCGCGCCGCCGCCGCCATCCCCGTGGCACCTCCGTCCCTTGCCGCGCCATGCCGTGCTCCATCGTCCGCCGTGCCAAAGTATTTCCATCTGGATGTTGCAAAAGTAGATCTGGATGTTGCGAATACATGCATGTTGTAAGCGTATTTTTAAGTGGTTTCAGGTGTTTCATGCGTCTATTGCAAGTATTTTATTTGAATGTTTGGAATGATTTTCAAGTGTTTCAGGTGTTTTTGCAAGTGTTTCAGACGTATGTTTCAAGTGTTTCATCTGTCTTTTTTTTTGCATGTTGCAACTATTTCATCCGGATATTTTAAAAGTAGATTGGGGTTACACATGGGATACACGTGGGAACTGGTAAGCGACTGGCGGTGCATGCCCGCTGCTGGGGCGCTTGCCTGTGGACCCAACGTTGCTAGGGGTGCTCGCTCACTAACTGAGCGGGTATCGTCCGACGCTAGCATCTCGGACCAGACGTCAGGGCGCTAGCAAGTCGTAAAAATTAATCATAACGAATTAAAAATAGTAGGTCTAATAGGTGGACTTATTTTTTAGCCACGCTTTCACATATAGTTGTTAACTAACTAGCTAGCTATTTATATTAATTTTAGCCCCACTTTGTAACTAGCTCTAGTGATCTTCTAAGGCTTGCTCTCTCGTTTCATTTGTTTCTGCTCTCGTGAAGGAATGGCTCGTTTCATTTGTTTCTACTCTCGTGAAGGAATGGCTGGATGTATCTGCGTCGTGCTGTTCGCTTGAACTACTTTAGTGGTACTTTTTAACGAACAAACAGTGTTTTCTTCTCACAGCAAATTAGCATAAGCTAAATTTCAGCCTAGTTTTGCCACCGTTCAGTACATTGATTGATCGGCATTAGACCGACGAATTCGCAAGAGTGGACTGGAGCTTTCATCCAACGATCAATTGGAGGCGATCGAGGACCCGTTGCGGCGTGTTCGAGTCTGCTTCTGGAGCCGCGTCGTGGTCGTGGACTCATAGGCGTCGGAGGGAGGGAGTCCGAGTCCCCAACTGGTACAAAGCCAACGGACCCGTGAGAACAGCTAGCTGCACAAAGGAAATGGCCCGAAACATCCTGCAGGCCCGCCCGGCTCGGCGGCTCGTCGCTGCTACAGACTACAGACCTACACACGGTGGCGGGAGCGTTGCTGCCGCCGGCCCCTGTCCCGAGTCTTGAGGCCGGGTCGTCGCGGCTCGGCGAACGTGACTCACAATTCACAAAAGACTCCAGCTACTGTGATAACGTGATCCCGGCAACGGCAACCGTATGAGCGGTTAGAGAACTCGGTGTCACACGGCATGGCTGTTTAATTAATTTTATAATTTTTGGCTCGCCATAAGTCGTGGCCGCCGGCGCAGGGTCAGCGGCGTGCACGTGAGGTACATTAAACCGGACGCCGACGTGCATCTAGAGCTAGCATGTTAGCCCACGAGGTGCTCGCGGTTGCCGATAAAGACCGCGTACGTTGCAGGCCAAATGCGGTTGACAAATCACAAATGGCAGAGGCCTCTAGTTGTAGCTAGTTGGCCGTGTTTGGTTCCATACTTCCATGCATATCCATGGATGGAACATGGATATGCCTGAATACAGGGTGTTTGGTGGGATGGATAAGTTGAGTCTGGATATCCATAATAGGAAATATTCTAAGTAGATGCTAGATATTCTGGTCCTCAAAAATCTGACGGATGAGGATATCTATATATTGATTAACGCATGTTTTGTGTGGCAATTAGAGTAGTATAGTGCTAATTAACGTATTTTATTTTTAATTAGTGATTATAATGACAAAATTAGTGTCGGTGCATATTTATTAGGGTATAGTTAGTTGTTATTATTTCTAAATAATAGATATAACTAGTCAAATATTCTCATCCCATGCAATCTCATCCATCCAACCACACAGAAAAATAACTCGTCTCATCCATTCAACCAAACAGACAACATGCATATCCGTATCCCGAAATCCATGGATGCAGTGGCGGAGCCACGGGGGCCCTCGAGCCCCCGTACCGCCGTGATTCCCACAGAGCCCCTACAAATTTAAGGAGGAAGAAGAAGGAAAGGAAGGGTGAGAGGAAAAAGAAGAGGAAGCAGCCCTCTGTAACACACACCGTTACCCTTGAGCCGCAGCGAGCGGCCGTGGTTGCATGAATCACACGCGTGTTGCATTTGAAGAGAAGAGGTTGTTATCCTTATCATCGGGTCGTCGATCTCGAGCTCCTTTTCTTTTTCTTACAAGATCGACAACGAGTCACATGCACCCACTCGAGAACGCGTTAATTAGCTAATCAAAGATCGAATAGCCTGCCGACAGCCAAGTGGCCGGCTGGATTCCATGTCACGATGATATATAAATCAAGACACGAGAGGTCAGATCTCGAGGAAGAAGCCTCCCCGCCTTTTCCCCTCTCTCATGTGAGTGCTGAGAACAGAGAAGCCGAGACGCCTCTCGATCGGAGGATGTTGCTGAGGAGCTCGTCCACGCCATTCCCGCACCACTTCCTCTCCTCCTCTTCCCCGTCGTCCCGCCGCTCCTCCCTGCACCTCCGCCGCGCCTTCTCCGACGGCCACCTCCCCTCCCTCCACCCGTCGTCGTTGCCCACCCCCAACGACGCCGGCAGCAACCCCGGCGGCGGCCTGCACACGGAGCTCTCCTTCTCCATCTACAACACCTTCGGCGGCAAGGACCAAGCCGTAGCCGCACCACTGGCGTCGTCGTCGTCGTCCCAGGGACCGGCTCAGGCTCAGCAGGAGCAGGAGGAGGAAGGGGGTCAGCAGCAGCCGACGGTGGTGCAGCCGGATCACCCGGAGGTGCCGCTGTTCCTGGCGAGGGGCCTCGGGATCGACCGCATCGCCTCCGGCTTCTTCACCGCCGGCGCCGACAAGACCGGCTGCGGCGGAGCCAACATGGAGCGCGTGGAGGAGCAGGACGAGGCGGTGGCCGCGCTGGACGCGCAGTACAAGACGATGGTCGACGAGCAGCCCGGCAACGCGCTGTTCCTGCGCAACTACGCGCAGTTCCTCCACGAGGTATATTCATTTGCCAACAAAGATGTCATGCGTGTCTGTAGTGTGTAGTGACGTTTAACTTGGTTGAACCAACGCTTTTGCTGCTGCCGCTGCTGCCTGCAGGTGAAGGGCGACACCAGAAGGGCCGAGGAGTACTACTCGCGCGCCATGCTGGCGGATCCCAGCGACGGCGAGATCATGTCGCAGTACGCCAAGCTGGTCTGGGAGGTGCACCACGACCCGGAGAGATGCCTCGGCTACTTCCAAAAGTCGGTGCAGGCTGCCCCACACGACAGGTAAAGCCGACTCCAGTAGACAATTAAACACCATATCCATACATGAACATTTTGATTTTCGTATTCCTAAACTCGATCGAGGGGTACCACCGATCCTAACGTTGGTTGGCACTCTTGCAGCCATGTCCTGGCTGCGTACGCGAGCTTCTTGTGGGAGCAGGACGACGACGACGACTGCGGAGAGCAAGGCACGGGTGGAGCGGCGGCACCGCAGCGCGCCGCGGGAACAGGGCAAGCGATGGAGCTGACGTCTGCGGCCGTCTGATCCTCCCGCTCCACTCGGGATGTGCAGGCGTGCTAGCGATGTGGTGTCACATACATACCGTTTGAACTAGTCGGCAAAATGAATAAAGGCAGCATTCGGAGCCTTAGAAGGTGACAAGCTAGCCATGTAAAGTATACCAGCCCTGTTTAGTTTTGCTGTGAGCTATGAACTGTAAAAAAGTTTTTATAAGCTACTCCCTCCATCCCACAATTAAAGGCGTCCTAGCATTCAAAATATGTACCCAAAAGAATGACGTTTTAGCTTCCTCCCTCCATCAGTGTATGCGCAGCAAGCTACGCAGTCAGGTGCAGTAGCATGGCTAGTCAGGCATAGCAGTCTTTGCCTCCCCTCTACACAGGCGCATCCACTCGCACCCACCCACTGTACAGTTCCATTTGCAGCGGCGGCAGCAGCCGTTGGCATCCAATTGGTTGCAATAGTAGAGGCAACCAGGGTCATTTCTTTTCTTCCTTAGTAATCCCCTCAGCTCCTACAACGACCAGTATTCCGAGATAGAGGGAGTATATGTCATGAAAAAAAATTATAAGGTATTTGGCCAAAATAACAGTAAAATTTACCCTATGTTTTTATATTCCTTGAAACAACTAACATCTCTGTTTCCATCCGCTTGGAGAGCTGCAAAGTCTTTCCATCGACTTGGAAAAGCTGAAAGCCACAGTGTTATGAAAAATGTACTATGCAAAAGCAATTGTTTCTAAACAGCTTCTAGTTCTATCGTTTGATTCACATTCTCTCTCTTTTTTTTTTTGACAACAGAAGCACTTTTAAGGCCTTTTGGGTTCCGGAGGATAAACTTTAGTCCCCGTCACATTGAATATTTGGACACATGTATGGAGTACTAAATATAGACTATTTACGAAACTAAAAATATAGGGTGAGGATAATTTGCGAGACGATTTTTTAAGTCTAATTAGTTCATGATTAGCATTAATTGCTACAGTAATAAAATGTGATAATGATAGACTAATTAGGCTTAATAAATTCGTCTCGCGGATTATCCACTGAACATATAATTTGTTTTTTAATTAGTATTCGAAAATCCTATAATCAATCCCGGTCAACATCCGATGTGACACGGACTAAACTTTAGCAGCCTCAAGCAAATAGGCCCTAAAAAGCTAAAGCAAACACATCCTCTTGGCCTCTCATATCGTGCTGCCTTTGGAGTTTAGGCAACGGAGGATGACCGCTTGGTTGGTGACTTGGTGGTCAGAGACTCGCATCCACATGGCCTCTCATTTCTTTGTCTCTAAGGCATTGTTTAGATGCCTTTAAAATTCTAAATTTTTACTTTTTCGTTCTATTATGTTGAATTTTTGGACACATGTATGTAGCATTAAATATAGATAAAAAATAACTAATTGCACAGTTTGGTTGTAAATCACGAGACGAATCTTTTGAGCCAAATTAGTCCATGATTGGACACTAATTGCCAAATACAAACGAAAGTGCTACAGTAGTAAAATTCTAAAAGTTTTTGTATCTAAACAAGGCCTAAATCTGCAAGACGTCCATTTGAATGACAGGTAAACTGACATCATAGATAAAGCTTGAAAGATACTCCCTGCATGTATGAAATAATGTAATTCCAGCACAGTATCATGGTTTAATATCTTAAGTTCGATCAATTATAGATAAAATTAAATAAATATCATTAGATTAATTATAAAATGTATTTTTATAATAAATTATTTTGAAACCATAAATATGAATAGTATTTACTAAAAATTTGATCAAACGTAAACTACTTCTAACGGCACGCGACCTAGAATTACATTTTTTTAGATAGAGGGAGCATCAGACACTGTAGCCTACAGGTACCGGCGCAGATAGAATCATGGCACGTCCATTTGAATGATGTCAGGTACCGGCGCAGATAGAATCATGTCCGGACTTGTTCGCTTAGACTGAAAATAAGCGACTCAAAGTACTGCTTATTAATTTATGTGAGAGAAAAACACTGCTGACTGGCTGAAAGTAAACAGCTGAAAGCTCAAGCGAACAGCATCAAGCCGAAATGACGAAGCTTGAACAATAATGAACTCGGTAGCCCGGCGCAGATAGCGTTGGGAGCTAGCAGCAGTAAAGGCGACCATGCCGGCTGCGAGATTTGGCAAACCAGAACGCATAACTATACCGAAATCACCTCTTCTTTGCCACCAATCTGTTATTCTGTTAGACAACCTTCACCGATCCCCGTGTAACCCTGAGGTTTTCTGTAAGCCAAGGCCCATTACTGTAAGAGTTAATCTGGTTAGTCAACATTACAACAACAGCGCCCGCACCACCAGCAGTTACAAGAAGTATAGTACGAAGACCAACTATTAACATCGGTATGAAAATACGCCACCAATGTGAATAGTACGAACTATGCCAATATAAAGAAGACCAACTATTAACATCGGTACAACCTAGGAATTACTAAAAAAGTTTGACGTTCCAAAACTTCACTCCAATGGTAGCATGATGCATTTTTAACCGGTCACGGTAGCTGAGGACCAAAAACTACTGTGACGCAACAAAATGGTAATAGAAGCCCATCCCCCAAAAAGACTCCGCCCAATGTCAGCAAGGCAGAAATGCTAGTCTCGACATCATTGTGACTTTCAGCAAAACTATGGCCGGAACAGCACCAGGTAGAGAACGCCAATGGTACACGGCCATTTACCAGCAGAGCAGGTACGAAACTAGTAGTAACTGTCATACTGGCGTCCAGATTTTTTCTGGTGCCCAGTTCCCTTCGATCGAGTAGCATACTCCCCCTCGTATCTCCCACCAGCATGGTCCCTTGAGAAATCAGCTCTTCCTCGGCCTCTTCCTGCAGAGCAAGGAATTACAATTATGATTACCAACCCTAATAAAAGAGAATAAACACAGGAACCAGAGACAATTAGTGAACTCTTTTTTTTTTTCTTTTGGTTGCAGCTAATGTAGGGAAATGATTATCACATTGGATATAAGTCAAGCATACCTCCTCTAGTTGATAATCAGTCTAATAGCAGGCCCAAATTCAGTTAAAGTAACCCTGATTTTTCATGCCTGTCTTAAACTTATCAATACAGAACGTTCTATGCCAACTACTGGGACAAGGATGGTTGAAGAAAGTCTGCATAATCATATGGAGATGGTCCTGAGTGGATACTTACTTCCACGAGGGAATCCGCAGTTAGGCCTCCTCTCTTCAACATGTACAAAACGGCCATTTAACTCTATTGGAGATGCCTGATGTACAAAAAATTGACCAGATAATACAGCATTATGGTAAACTGTGGCATGATGTAGATGGTATTATTTTTTTTCTTTCTCCAGTGAATATCTAACTGTGGCTTATGGGTGTAAACCTAGGTTATTAAGCAATTGGAAATGCATGAATTACATTTGTATATAAAAAAACATGCAATGCAGTGGTCAATCAAAAAACGTCACACGTTAGATTTTGTCAACACATGGGACTCACTATAGCAGTAGAAATTTCATTGAAATATCAATTTATATCTCCTTTTATATTTTAAAATTATTAACCTGCAGTGGTGTATGTTTCTACTTTGGCAGAACATGGTTGGTGTGCCGTCCATCATGCTTAGAGGAGTAGGCAAAACTACCATACCAAATAGTTCATTACTAAGCGATTCCACATTCATTTAATTCCTTTTTAGTAGGTTTTCTGACTGACCTAGATGTATTGATTATGATACATTGCAGATTGCAGAAGCCTACATGCTAAGGGAAACTTACAGTTAGAGCATTCTGAATACCAGACATGTCTTCGAACTCAACAAAGCCAAAGAAGACTCCAGCTTCCTGCATATCAGTAGATGAATTAGGAAGGCAATAATGAAGAAAAGTAAACATCAAAGCATTTAATAAAAGGCAAAACCTTGCGGCTTCGGATAGCAACTCCATCGGGTTTAATTCTTCCAAAAGCCTGGAACACTTTCTCAAGATCAAAGACCGAAGTAGATGGCGAAAGATTCCCAACATAAACCGAAAGAAACTCTTCTGAAAAATAAAACCCAACAGTTAAGGCTACATAAAAATGTACAACAGAAGAGAATGGATCTATCTATGTCCAAAACATTTTGTGTGCATAATTGTACATATATATTATAAATAAAAAATAAATGGACACAACATAGCAAAAAAGGTACAAATGATTGCGGACTAGACACTAGAGATTTTAACATGCACTGCCTCAAATTAGGTATACAATTCAGTCATGTATAGTGTACATACAAAGTTACAAACATAAAGAACCTTTGACAAGACAAAAAATTCTGTTGCATGAAGGCAGGTCCTTGACAGATACACTAGCAATTTAGAGCTGTAGCATGCAAGTCTGTAAGGAGCATGCAAACTTTTAATGAAGAAAAAACTATGGCACAGCCTAACAATACTACCATAATGCTTCAAGAAGGATAATTCACAAAAAGAGTGGTTAATAAACAACAAATTCTGAGTCAAGTACCTCCTACATACTAGTAGCATGCTTTAGTAAAGATGAGATGCTAGTCGATAATGTTGGAAATCACTCCCTCTTTTGAGTGTTTATCACAAGCGAAACACACACTGGCTCTTTGTTTCTCTGGTAGACACACACAAGTATAAACAGCACACAAGTACTTGGTTGATGCAGCCACACAAGCAATCACCATTATATAGCTGACATAGGGCTATACACCTGCCCATGAAATCCTCCTAATTGATGCAGTCATAGCTACTATGATTGCCTATTATTCTCCTTAACTACTAGCTAAAAGTCTGCTAGTTTTAAAGATTGCACCTAAATAAAATGAACCTGGACGCATGCAAACCTGGATACATGCACACACACACACACACAGAGGATTATAGCTACCAAATAACTCTTCAAATAAGCAACAAGATAAAGCTAGGGGATTCATGATGACGCAGCAGCTCTTACATAGTTACACATATTGAGAAGAAAATAACAGTGCAAAAGAAGCAAACAGGAGTTTGGGTATCCTGACAAGAGCCCCCACTTAAGAAACAATGACAATTTAAAGGGGTTCAGTAAAGATCATCGATTTCAATTTCAATTATCCTACAAGGAACTTATATAAGGGGGTCGATTCGGAGTTCTTTTACTTAGTCAAAGATTTGGGTCCAAATTTCAAACATCCAAGAAGGCCTTGAAAAGGTAATTCAAGCTCAAATCTAAAACTGGAAGATTTGAAAAAAAATCAAATAAACAGTTAACAAGACCAGTTCAGGCGCACAAGGATCGAATGGATTTTTAGCAATGTTGATTACCTATAAATTGTTTTAATGACAAGACAGTTTAAACACAGGTCCAATAAAATTCATCAGAAGCATGAATGAAACAGTGCACAAAAGAAAAAAAAAACCTTCATCCTCAGGGGTGCTAACAGCCCGGTGGTTGTCCAAGTTAGACTTTTCATGCACTGGGGCAGACTGCGCCTGCGGGGCCAACTGTTGAGCCTGCTGTGTCTCTGCAGTCGCCATCGTTGCCTTTACGTTTCTTCGCAACTGATACCAATGCAAGCAATCAAGAAAAGCAGAAACTAGGAGTTAAGCTTAACTATAACATGTATTTGATTACCACTGAAGCATATGTCTTGGGTGCTTCTTCCACAGGTTCTTCAAGGGTAGGCGATGAAGGAGGGTGGGGAGGAGCAAGAGGTGATTCCCTTTTCATGTCTGTTGAACTTGGGAATGAGGGAATATGCTCTTCTGGATGAGTTTCATCATAAATCACATTGCCAGCCTTATATTGCAAAGGATCTTGGTGCTGCACATGATTTTCAGCAGGAGCAACAGTCTCCTGCGCCTCAGGTTCTCCATCCAAATAATCAGACCCTGGTGAATTATGCAACAAAAGAATCTCAGTGCAATGATATGCATACCTGTGATTTTTATACAGATTTTCACTGAATCTCAATATGAAGGCATGCATTAACTATCTAGGAATTTAAATGGCAACGTTTATTGTCCCGAAACTTAATTCAGCAAACTTAAATAGGAATGAGAAAGGGATCAGCAAAGACCAGAAATATGTGGCATAAGACATGAAAATTATCTGGTGACCTTTCAGTAGTCATGTGAATTCTATTGTCCACAGATCAAACAAAAAGCAGTACAACAAAAACTTTTTGCAAAAGAGGTCCAGTTCCAATATGTAATTATTAGCATGTAACACACATGATGTCACAAAGCCGTAGGAAAGTTCATGAAACAACTAGTTGTTTAGATGTATATAATAACTTCAATACCATTGAAAGAGATACCTGTTTCAGCAATTGTGTAAGACGCATCCACTTGGGGCATGTTGTCAGCACAATTGTAATCAGCAACAGGGTACTGATCATCATACTCATCACAGATGAGCTTAAAGATGTCGCTGAATATAAAATATCCATCTTTCTTTGGAGCAAGAACAATATTCTGAGCAAATCGCTTGCGAACAGGGTAGCCCTTCAATTGCACTAGGCCAGTAACCAACAGCGTAATCGCTCCACCCCATGACTCTAAGAAATTCGCTGTTTTAACCTCAACCTTGCTTACATTCATGGACATCATCATATCATTGATAACCTGCAAAAGCAAATAGCAATTATAAGTAAAATGGCTAAACCCAATATGAAAATATGGCTCATCAGAGTTTGGATGACAAAACAACATTGTGCTCTAGCGGAAGAACAGAAAATTGTGGCGGTTAGATCAGGTTCCATGTCCTGGTACCTTCAAGTTAAAAGATAGACATAGCATATTCTATTACCAAGATATAACTAACAAAAAAAATATACTCCTACATGTTTTCATTAAGAGAACAAATAGCAACCAATTTGTTCACTTTATTTGCCCTTTAACATTATTCTTTTTGCATCAAACAGGACTGATGAATGACCAGGTAACATATGCAATCCATCAATAGCGAAATATATGCGCAAAGAAAAATTGAACCTGGAATCAGAGACCTTCAAAAAATAACTGGATTTCCTAACTTTACCAGTACTAATTCTTATAAAAAAAGCAGAGCAGCAGCATGTTCCCAGGGTTTCACAAATGGCTTCAATTCCCCAACAGCATGACAGATGCAACAATCTCAACATATAGCAAAGCAGCCATAAATTACCATCAAGCCAGTCCATAAAACAAAACCTTCTATTCTAACACATGATCGCGTCTAAAATTCAAATATACGGAACCAACATAAGCATTTGAATACCTGTACTAGGCATATTTCACAAAACGGGGATAATCCACCAGCGCCAGGAAGGGGAAAAAACAGCAGAATAACAAAAGGAGATCGGGATTATACGGTTATACCTCCACCGTCTCTCCAAACGACCACCGGCCCGTCTCGCAGTCCAGTCTGACAACGCTGCTGTTGTCCGTGTAGAACTGGCTCGCCAGGTGCGGCTGGTTCGTCAGGACGTTGTAGTAGCCCGTCAGGAAGTAGGAGCCCACCTGCCCCGCAAACAAAAAACACAAGCACGCGTGAGGCGTAAAAAAAAACCCGCCTAAAACCACAAACCCCACCATTCCCCATTCCTCCACCCATCGAGATCCAGCCACGCCCGCTCACCTGAAGGGCGTAGTAGTGGCCCGCGATTTCGGGCTCCGGCTGCTCCATGGGGTCCATGCCCGGCCCCAAAAACCCTAAGGCGGAGAGAGCTCGGATCGGGGACGTGCCGCCGCGACTCCCACCGGGCGAGTCGAGGGAGTCCCCCGCGGCGACGGAGCAGAGGTGCGAGGGCGGCGGTCTAGGGTTCGCGGAGGCTCGACGCCGGGGAGGGTGGCGAATGCGGAAGGATGGATGGATTGGTGGTGCGGCGCCGTGCGGGTGGGTTGGGGATCGAGCGGAGAAGCAGAGCAAGGTTTTAAAATGGCAGCCCCCTTTCACTGCATTCTGTTTCTGCTTTTCACTCGCGTTTCGCACTTCCGCGTGTGGGATTCGAAGCCTCGTTTTCAGCCGTTGCGAAGTGATCGGGCAGGATGACATGGAAAGACGAATGACGAGTGGGGTCTATGTAAGTGGGGGCCTACACGTCGGTGGGGGTGAGTAGACTAGGTGGTGGCTGTCGCTGTGTGACGGCGGATCCGCCTCGCGGCGCTCCGTGCGGGCGGGGGGGCGGGGGCACTTTTTGGTCGATTCACGGGAGCGCGGGGCCGCCAAGTGTGGCGTTCCGTGGCCGTTGGATCATTCATGGATCGTCTTGGTCGAGGCAGGCCGGGCCCGAGTGGCGGCTGGAACCAAACAGGCCTTCGTCGATTTGCAAAAAGGGCCCAACCAAAACTAAAACCCTCGCATCTTTCTTCTCCTCCCCAACTGCGGCCGCCTCCGCCCGCTCCGCCGCCGATGGCCGAGCCCGAGCATCCGCCGCAGGCGTCGTCGGAACCGACCACTCCGCCGCGGGAAGGCAGCGGAAGGACTAAGAAAAAGAACAAGAAGAATCGTCCCAAGAAGCAACCGAAGCGAGCCGCCGCCGAGACTGGCGGGTTCTCCTCAGGCGCCAGCACCACGGTTGAGGACCCCTTCCTCGTCCTTGCCGGCGGAAAGGAAGGAGGTAATTAATGCCAGGATTGCGCGTTCTTTGAATTGTATCTCCTTCGCTGGATTTCTCACTGTGGTGACTGATGCGGCGAGTTGGGGGCTTTGGTTCAGGTTTTCTGGATTTGGAGGAGATCGATGAAGCTGACTTCGGCATCTTCGGAAGCGTCTTGGATGACGTAGGACAGGGCGTCGAGGAAGCAGGGAAGGATCATGGGAAGAAGAATAAGAAGAAGAAAACGAAGAAGCGGAAGCGTGGGGGTGATGACGATGGCTTCAGTGTCGACGGTGCTTTGGTAGTTGAGAATGAACAAGTGGATAGCGAGAAAGCGGATGAAAAGGCCGAGGATAGGGAGAAAGGGGAGAAGAAGGGAAAGAGAAAGAGGAACAGGAAGAAGAGGAAGGTGAAGGATAATGAGACGAGCAGGGAGAGTGACGAGGATGTCGCTAGTGACAATGCAGAAGGTGATTATACACACTTGATTGTTCTTTCAAGGCACTGCACTTGTAAAGAGTCACTGTGGTATTTATCTGGTTATGATATGTGGTACCTAGCATTGCAAAATTGATCTGATCAGCACGGGAGTTTACTTCATACTGCTGTTCATATTTCACCCCTGCAGACATGCAAGATGACACTGAGAATATGGAACAAGATAAGGATGATGAGCTGATATTGGGCGAGGATGATGTTTCTGCGTGGCGTGAGCTTAGGCTGCACCCTCTGCTTCTCAAGGCGATGCACAGACTTGGATTCAAAGAGCCAACACCCATACAGAAGTCATGCTTTCCTGCAGCAGCTCATCAAGGCAAGGTATGTCAAGTTGTCCACTGGCCGAAGATTGGCCAACATATTGAGAATGAATGAATATCATGATACAATTTTGACCGCTTATGGATTTATTGCAACTGTTTAACTTGATAACCTACTTTACTTAAAATTATAACTTTTTATATGATTTTTTTGTTCCAAAGTATGTCATCTAAAAGTTTGTATTCTTTTAACTTACTTTGCTAATTTGGTCCCTTGTTGAGTTTAATAATCCTAAGCTCTAAACTTCTGCCATAAACCTTAAAAGTCTTCTGAGTGTGCTGACATTTACTTTGCAACAGGATGTTATCGGTGCAGCAGAGACAGGTTCTGGAAAGACACTTGCTTTTGGCCTCCCAATTTTGCAACGTCTCCTTGAAGAGCGAGAAAAGGACACAAGATTGCACCAGGAAGGCGAGAAAATGGAGGAACGTTCTGGTGGAAGCCCTCTTCGAGCTCTTATTCTGACACCCACCAGGGAGCTCGCCAAACAGGTAAAGGAATGACCAAATAGTCCAATGTACGCATCAACTGGGCCTTTCAATTTGGCAGGCAAAAGTGCTTCCTGGCTAGGGACTTGACTGTAACCCCTCTCCTGATGCCCTTAGTGTCATAAGTTTATTAAATTCTGCTTATCAGTAGGTCGACTTGTTTATTATTGGTTCATAGATGATCTTTTTTATGACATCCTTGCCTAGTTTGAATTAGGCCCATGTATGTGTTGACTTGATATTATGGAGGAGTTTGATCCCACCTTGGTTGTTTTGGGTCAGTTGGGGTTGAATCAACATATAAAGCTTCTAGTGTCCATATCACCAACCCCGGGTTAACCCTTTTACATGAAGTGAGGACAAAAGCGTAAGTAGGTTGGTGGGAGTGTGTGATCCACTCACCATGTAGTGTGGATCTGAGTTGTTGATGAAGTGTTACGTTCTGTAAAGCTGTTACCTAACTTCCTGTCGAAGTACGCGTTAACATATATCCTGGATGTCATACAACTTTGTACATACAGGTATGCGATCATCTAAAAGATGCGGCCAAGTTCTTAGGAATCCATGTTGTTCCAATTGTTGGTGGTCTATCCATGGAAAAGCAAGAGCGTCTTTTGAAAAAGAAGCCTGAAATTGTTGTTGGAACTCCTGGAAGATTGTGGGAGCACATGTCGATGAACAATCAACACCTAGTTGAGGTCTGTACATGATATATAAGTAAACTTCTCACTCCTTTCTTGTCTGCTAGATTTTTCGTTTTCGTTTTTCACAAATAACTAACTTAAAGCCACATGTCATTTTCAGTATGGAATCAACTAAGCCTTATGTAGTCTTCTGGTCTCTGATTGAACATAAAGCAATAAAGCATATCCATTACAACTTCGTTTTAGTACATTTCCTTGCTTCTTATATTGAGAATTCGAGCTCTAAGCAGTGTCTCATATTTTGACAGAGAATAAAGTAGAGCATAGTTTTCTATATAAATTTAATTTAACCTTTCTCTTTGTGATTGCCATGTGCTGGTTATCTATGTTGACGTGTCACATTGCTTTTCATATGACGCAGCTGCATTCATTGTCATTCTTCGTCTTGGATGAGGCTGATAGAATGATTGAACGAGGCCATTTCCGTGAATTACAATCTATCATTGAGATGCTTCCACTGACCAATGGTTCTGATGAAAAAGCTGCAAAAACCATGCCAAACTGTGAGACTGTACCAATTTTGCAAATAAAGAAGCGGCAAACATTTGTGTTCTCGGCCACACTTGCACTTTCATCTAATTTTCGGAAGAAGTTGAAGCGCGGCCTATCTACTTCGAAGGCATCAACGCCTGATGATGTAAGCTCTATTGAAGCATTGTCGAAACAAGCTGGAATGAAACCTAATGCTGAAATAGTTGATTTGACAAAGGCTTCAATCTTGCCTGAGAAGCTTGAAGAATCTTTTATTGAGTATGACTTCCGTCTTACAAATTCCTTTACATCTTGGCTATAAACTTGGCTCTAGTTTGTTTATACTTTTGATGCAAAAGCTATACTTGACAGACTTTACACACTTGCATATTACTTTGTTTGTGTTTTACAGGTGCAGTGAAGAGGATAAGGATGCCTATCTGTATTATATATTGAGTGTTCACGGGCAAGGTCGCACAATAATATTTTGTACATCAATCGCCGCATTACGTCACATTTCTTCTATATTGCGCATTCTTGGAATTAATGTATTGACAAACCATGCTCAAATGCAACAAAGAGCTCGCATGAAGGTGATTTTTTTTTTCATACAAGTGTCTATTCTTTTGATATCTGATATTTTCTAAGCAGTGAAATTGTATAGTTTTTACAGATCTGAATGTTTTGATTAGTCCTATTGGCTATCGCATATTTACACTATATATCCGAATTTAAAATTTATTGGAGTGCATTTCATGTAACTGTTCTTTACTTCGATGTAAATTGTGCCTTCTTTTATTATGGGAGACACATTCCATTGTTTTTGGATCTCATGGTTTGTCTATGGCATTTCATTGATTGGTTTCTTTTGTGGTCAATTAGGCTGTGGATCGCTTCCGTGGAAGTGAAAATTCCGTTTTGGTCGCAACTGATGGTTTTGCAAGGGGTATGGATTTTGATGATGTGCGAACAGTTATCCATTATCAGTTGCCACACTCAACTGATGTAGGTGGTTTGTTTATTTCCTGAGTGCACTTCTCTGGGATATACAAGTTTTTTACTTTTTTAATTATTTTTTTTCTTCCTCTAAGGTTTATATCCACAGAAGTGGAAGGACAGCACGCAAGTCATTGGCTGGCTGCAGCATTGCGTTAATCTCTCCTACTGACAAGTCCAAGTTTTATTCTCTTTGCAAGTCTTTGTCAAAGGTAAGGTTTCTTTCATGCTACTGCTTTATATGTCGATAACTTTCTTTTCCTCCTTAGGCGTCATGTTTTTTGCTTTTTGGTTGTGTTGTCATCGTCAAGCTGCAATGAACTACTGCTTGGCCTGAAGTCAATCTACTTTGTGTTCAACTATTTGTATAGTACATGGTGTTCAAAGATTATCATGACTTGGCAAAAGATGTTTGTGGATACCATATTCATTTTTCTAGTTACAGCTACGTGTCTATTTTCTCCTAGTGACAACAAATTACCATTGCACTTATACTTTTTTCTAGCTTCGTCCATCCTTTAGATATATTGTTGATAGCTCGGGTAGTTCATAACCGTCGATTGAATATCACAGGAGAATCTCCAGCAGTTTCCTGTAGATCATACTTACATGTCTGGAGTAATGAATAGGCTCTCCCTTGCTCGGCAGATTGACAAGATCGCACGTAAAACTTCACAGGCAAGCCCTCCTGTTTGCAAGCTTTCATGCATTTTCTTAAATCATTCATATTGCTGATGCCGGATTTATTCAAAATATACCTGTTTATCTTCTAACCTTGTGTGCATTTTAGGAAAATGCTAACAAATCCTGGCTTCAAAGAAATGCTGAATCCATGGGATTGATTTTGGACGGTAGTGACAGTGAAGAAGAACGTGTGCAGGGACACAAGAAACGAAAGGCAACTTCTGCACATCTCCAAAAGCTTCAACAGGTTTGAGTACTTGTTTGAATATTAGTAGGATTATAAATTTTAGAAAAGTGTTCATGATTTTTTAAATATTCCTCCATCTCTTTGGCCCTTGTTTCAGCTCATTTTCCTTTGAATTTTAGGAATTGAGTGATCTCTTGCAACGTCCATTGCAGCCTAAGACTTTCTCTCGCCGCTATTTGGCTGGGGTTAGTTCCCTGACAGAGTACAAGTTTGCGTAAACATTATCGATATAAAAAAAACTAGCACTAAAATCACTATAATCTTTTTTTCTCCTTCACTTGATCAGGCTGGTATCTCACCCTTACTTCAGAAGCAACTAGAAGAGTTGGCCAAGAGAAATGCAAGCAACAATAGCAGCAAGAGTGAGAATAAAGGATCTGGGTTTGTTATTGGCCAGGATCGTGTCGAACCCTTGCAAGCACTTCAAAATTCTGGGCAAGAGGTATGTTCAAATGAGATTTCTCCAGGGATACGTAAATTCTGTTTGTGGTGATCGAGTCTTCATTTTTATCAAAAACGGAAAGCATGGATGCATTAATCTTCCTGTATAATCATCTTAATGTTAGGAAAGGTGTTATCTATAGATACAATTTATGTTCTTTGTGGGTAAAAACTAAGTTTGAATATTTTGTGGATGTGTTTCTTTGATTAGTTGCTCTTTTCATATCTTTAGTGTCCTGTTCTTATGTGCTAGATATTTCTTTGCACTTTTCAGGTCTGTGTGAATATAGACAAACAAAGAGAAAAGCGAAGAGTCGCTGAGAACTGGAGGCGGAAAAAGCATGAAGAAAAGAAACGTAGGATTCTTTATCCTTCTCTTTCTTTTGCTTCACTTGCAGTCTGGCCTTACCTTTGATCGAGGCTGCCAGTTGCTGATTTCCATTTTTTTTAAAATAAAGAAATGGTCACATCTGAATAGAGCTAACTTGTTGCCATATTTATATTGATGTTAAACTTTTTTGTTTGCTTTACCTGTAAGGTTTCTTTTGCTTCACTTGCAGTCTGGCCTCACCTTTGATCGAGGCTGCCAGTTGCTGATTTCCATTTTTTTAAAATAAAGAAATGGTCACATATGAATAGAGCTAACTTGTTGCCATATTTATATTGATGTCAAACTTTTTTGTTTGCTTTACCTGTAAGGTTGCATCTCATGCTAGTTCTGGAAGCAATAGATGTCACCTTGCTTTGTGCAGAAATGCCTGTAGCTATAATGAGAAAATGGCCAAAGGCTGTATAAACAGCGTCTCTCAGTTTCCTAATTTTTTGTTGTGTTTTTGCAGGTACACGAGAGCAGAAGCGAAAGGATAAGAGAAAAGCCAAAGAGATGGCTTGATGACACATGAGATATGGGTCTCCAAGTGATTATGGAAGCTCTTTAAGCTCGTGTCAATCGTTTCAGAGTTTATCAGGAAGGAAAGGAATGCAGTCATCGATGTTTTTGCCGTGATACAATGCGTGTGCTAAATTAGCGCTAGCCTTTAACAAATTGGAGGTGGTAGATTGATGTTTGTTTTGCGGCTGAAGAACTGGCTCTGAATGAGAGAGAAAAAATTAAGCAGATGGCCGACATATAACATCTCTGGCTCTGTGATGAGTGTACGCCTATTAGATTTTAGGTTCAAATCAAGTTTAGGGATGGGAATGGGCTTACCTAGCGTCCTGGCCCTAGCTTTGGACCTGGCCCATGGCCTTAAGGTCAATTTTAGGAGTGATGGATAGATCCATTCAACCTAAAGATTATGATCTTGCAGGCCCAATAGGTAGCATGAGTTGACCCAGGTATTTTTCTGCTATATCATGCGTGTACAAGAATACTATTAATATTTCTATAAAGTATCGTGATAAGACATTAAAGTTATATTAACAATGTATCAAATTCCAAAAACGTGTAAGTGAACTATAATTTTAATTTTCACTTCTCTTATATTTCAGGTGCCTGAATTTTAAGTTGATTTCAGCCAACACTCTTGTACTATTAATTAGTATAAGTAAATTGTTACTTTTGTTATTTGTTATTTGTCTTTGTGTCATAACACATTAAAGTTTTTGTCCTCGTCTACCTATAGAAATAATTGTAAATTCTTAATTGACTTTGTACCAACACAAATTAGATTTTGTCGGATTTGTAGTTTTGTCCAACCATTTTTTTATTCTCTGATACCAAAAAATTACGGATTGCATTTACAGAAATTGCAATGAGCGGAATCAGCAATTTTAATATAAAATATATGCAATAACCGTCGTCTGAAATAAAACTAAAATTCAGGCACCTGAATTTTAGCAAATCCCTTCAATTTTTTCTATTTTCACTTGTAAATTATGTTATTTCTGTATCTATTTGTTAGCACAGGCGTGCTTACAAAGTGATTTGGTGCACTCAAGGTACGGGGTTTCCCTAAGCACACTACTCGACAGTAACATCTTTAGCAGCACGGCGTGCTTCGCTCTTTTCTGGATCCTTCAACAAGTTACAATCACATTCACGAAGAAATGGATCTCCCCCATCGGCAAGTGGACCTAATATCGCTGGCAGATGGCGCTCATCGAAGTGTGAGACATCTTCGCCTTTTGAAAGAAGTAATTTGGCTTCCCTTCTTTTCTGCAGGCAAATGGCTGCTTCGTTTGGATCTGCAGGAACATCAGTGTTCCAGCTGTGCACGTCCTCTGCATTATATCTAAATATTTTGAACCGGCGAACCATCTCGGCATGGTCACGTTTCTTGTCGAAACCCTTGCACCAGCGCTCGTACAAGGCCCATACAGCTTCATCCGATTCAAGGTCCTTGTCCGTTGGAGTCGTAGGATCATCTATGACAGTTTCATAAGATCGAGTTAGTAGTGTCAAGAACACACAACGAATTGCATGCAACTGGGTTTTTCGCGCGAGCACAAAGAATTTATGAGATGGATGGATTCGTAGCCTCCTCCCTATCTACGAAAACTAGCTAGAACCCCCCCTGCACCAGGAAGAGGGTGGGGTTGATTCAACCAAAAAAAAGAGAGAGAGAAAAGAGGGTGGGGTTGGTTTACCTGGTAAGTGCTCGTCATCAGCGCTGGTAGGGAAGCGGTGATTTATGCAGCTCTTGGGGTGGCATATGAAGTATTCTTATTGAATCGTGGTAAAGTACTCTAATCCAATAAGGATTTCGCGGGCGAATATTTACTCTTTCCTGTCTTATTTGTTAATTTAGAACCTTAGAGCATAAGCCGGCGGCGCGAGCGACGTCTGCGGCTAGGCCGGCCACACGCGCTGAGCGGGATGCCATTGCAGCGGAGCGAGATGCGGCTGCAGCGGCGGCGCGAGATGCAAGTGATGCTTTACGGGCAGCCCGCAGGAGAGTCGATGCCTTAGTTGCCATGGCGGCGAGAGATAAGGCGGCCTGGTCTGTTCTCGTAACCCTAATAATGGGCAGCTCTAGAATTGGGTTAAATAGCTTGGATTCTAGTACGGTCGGTTGGCCTTGGATTGGGTTGGGTGTGCAGCAAATGGGCTCCGGAATTTTGGGCTTCAATCCGAAACAGGTGCAATTTCGATCTGTAGACGGATATTTTGGACCATGGGCCATGCTTACCCTGGTGATATGGGTGCAATTTCGATCAGTAATAATAGAGGATGAAGATCTGGCAACCGGCTTTGATGGGTTTTCAGATTTGTATATGGGCCAGGCCCTTGACGGTTAGATTTGCATACGGGAAGTCGGGACAGAGTCCGAGTGGTGAGTGAATTCGTCTCCAGAATGCATTTTGGCGCTCATGGGATCGAATCCGATCCGTGTGGACAAAAACTCAGCTTGATTCCTAAGCTTGAGTACAACACGCACCGCTATATATCCAGGTGCCTACTCATGCTGTCATGCAACGTCGATCCATCGCTGGTCTGTTAGCCCTAGCGTTGCGCGTCTCGATCTGTTCTCAGTTCTCACGCGCATCCGTCTCCAACAAGTCAACAACTCTCCCTCTCGACGGGATCGCCGAAGAAACGCCAGCGCAGTGCTCGCGGACTCGGGGGAGGCATGGGTGTGATCATCGCGAGTACGGACGCGGCAGACGAGGCTATGCTGGAGGCCCTGGGCTTCAACGCCTTCGCCAGGGACCTCACGGAAGTCGTGCACGAGATGGCAGCGGCGGACGCCGACGAGGCTGTCTTGGACGCACTGGGCTTCAACGCCTTCGCCCGCGAGCTCGTGGAAACCGTACAGGAGATGGCGGCGGCGGACGCCGATGATGAGGCTGCCTTGGACGCGCTGGGAGCTCTCGCCCGCGAACTGGCGGAATCCGTCCTCCAGGACACGGAGGCGGCGGATACCGAAGGGTTGGACAACACCTTCCCCTTGGAACTCGCGGAAGTCTTCATCCAGGAGATCGAGGTGGCGGAAGCCGAGGAAGCTGCCTTGGAGACCATGGGGTTCAATGCTTTTGCCCTCGAGCTCAGAGACATCCGCTCCAGGGATGAGGAGGCGTTCTTGGACGAGCTGGACTACCTCGAGATCTCCCGTGCAATCGATCGGGCCCTGGAAGAGCAGCGTGAGGAAGCCAACAGTGCGGCAGGAGCAGCCGCCATGCCAAGACGTGTTGCTTGCAGTTGATCGCGCTCCGGATCGGAAGAAGCTTTTCTTGGACGAGTTCGATCGAGTTGGACTACTCACGTATGGCGTCAGATCACGTACCAAATCAAGAAGCGCGCGAAGGAGCTAGTGCAAACGACGACGACCATGGCAATCGCATGGAAGAGTTGTCGGAACATGGGTCGATTTGTTGTGATTTGCTGTTTGTGTGATCGTGCAGCAGGGCGGCATCACCCTCTGCTATTTTTCAAGACTTTTTTTTACGGCAGATAAGTACAAGTACTAGCATTGTAGCATCATGAACTATATGTACCGTGGAATAAAACAGTGCTTTTCATGTTATATATTTTGATATTGATCAAGTCCTTGATGTCTAGCAGATCCAAGAAGTTGTCATATAGTATGATGATATGATGACTGCTAGGTGTGTGATACTTGGTTAGTATATAGTTCTAAAAGAATAGCTTTGTTGAACATGGAAATTATGTGTAGTTGTTTAGTTGTAGCCTTGTAGGAGCCAATTGAATGCAAAAAAAAATGTAGAGGCCTAGGGGGTCAGGGTGCATATACTCCTATATGTTTAGTTGTTGACTTTACCATATATCAATCACTTTTGTTGGAAACAAGTGAATGCAAAAAAACAAAGAAAGAATTTGCTTGAACGTTCAGATCTGAAATTGCTCCCCTTCGCCGATTGTAGAGGCCCAGATGGTGCATATGCGTGCGTGCGTTCTGGTCTCTGGGCTTCTGGTTCTGCCCACTGTCCAGTGGGCTGTGACCGTGAACCTTGGGCTTTTCCACTCTCTCCACTCTCAATGGCGGTGTTTTTTTTTTTCGGACAACATCTCAATGGCGGTGTTGATCTGTGTAAAACTGTCTGACTAAGAAAGAACTAGTAATAGCTCACTTGGGGCTGCTCGGTTGCTTGGCGGCAGTCAAATCTGCGGCTCACTTTGGGCTGCACATAATTATTTTGGAGTCAGATGCTTCTTTAGTCAAGATAGCTCTGGAGGGTGATGAGTATAGACTATCGGCCTTGGGCGGCATCGTTACTGAACTTAGGCTCCTTCGGATGTCAGAGTTTGTAGATGCTAGAGTTCAAATATGTCCTAGATCATGTAATAAAGTTGCTGATGCCCTTGCGGCATTTGGTTGTAAATATCCCAGTGATGATCTGATCACTTGGGAGACAGTACCTCGCTTTGTCGAGGAGTTAGTGACAAGCGATTTGGCTGAGTCCAATGAGTAATGAAATCCCTGATTCAAAAAATAAAAAAGAACTAGTAATCCAGAAGAATGAAGGGAGATTCCAAAACAAAAGAGCCAAGTTCAGCTAAATATGAACCGTTAGTTTCCAAAGCTCAGTAACGTCTCTTTGTTGGATGGAGTGAAAAAAGAAATTAGTACGTACAGCATAGTTGTGTCTTTTCTTGATACAGAGATCCCCTGCTTTGGATTTCGTCTTCTTCGTTCTGACTGGAGCATGGAAGAATCGAGGAAGGAGTAACTTCCAGTTCAATTCAAATTAAAACCTGTAGCAACAGGGTTTCTTTGGGGGGCTTTGCTGCGGTACACCCAAATGACTGTGAGCCGTCCATTTAGTTTGATCTGATAGTTATAGTCACATATTACCTCCGAGGAGGTAATAGGTGAAATATGTGTTTATTTAATTTTTAATTTTGTAAAGTAGGATAACTTGGGAAAGATTTAGATATAAAAAATCTTTTCCAAGATTTGGCATGCATGCGTGATCTGGTGGAGATGATAATCTTTTTTTTTATTCTGCAACTTTGGGATTGATATATTTTGATTACCATGTAATTTTACATAGACTTCGTACATCTGAATTCACATGGACGTGATTTGCATATGTACCAACATGAAGTGTACTTCATTTGCATGTGACGTGACATAATGTGATCATTATATGACTTGTTTAATGGTTTTTATTAGTTAGTATGACTTTTTTGCGACGAATAAAGTATTAGTACTTTCGTGTATAAATTTAATCAAGTTTGAATTTATTTGACTCCCAAGAAGTGACAATATTTTTGTTGAACGGGGAGCGACCACTATTAATATTTGTAAAGTGCTCATAGACACTGAGGTCATTAAAAATTAAGATATATACTGTCGGTACCTACAAACTAGGGTACCCACAATCAACGATTAAGAAAAACAAAACACTAACCACAAACGAAACAGAGCCAAAATAGCGGACGAGACACCTCGACTGCGTCCCGACTCGCACGAGGCCAGCTCGATGGCACGCCTCAACTACGTTCCGACTCGTACGAGGCACCCTCGACGGGACGCCTCGACCGCGCCCCGACTCGTACGAGGCCCGTTCGACAAGGCATCTCGACTATCGGCAAATCTTCGACTCGCACGACCCTGGGTCAGATCACTCGACCCATTCTATTCACCTACTCTGAGACAAAAGTCAGAGCATTTAATGCGACTACCTACTACCTCCTACCATCATGGCTACAGCTGTGACCGACGTGGAAGCAGTGTCAGCGTCAGATCTCACTTTTTACCACCCATCCCGGGATGGGAGGTGAAAACCTGTCACTATACACACCATACCGCACACTGTTTTGCCACCGATCACCCTCGAGGGAGGATACGACAAGGTCTGTACCCCACGATCTCGGGGACTCGGCGTTATCCGCCCGTCCTCGACCCATCCTCGACCCGGCCTCGACCCACCTGTAAGGTCCTAGATGGCTAGAGGGGGGGGTGAATAGCCTATAAAAATTCTACAAATACCACTAAGCAAACTTGTTAGAACAACAAACGGCGTAAAGCGAGTTTTGCTTAGCCAAAGGTTGTGATGCAAGCCTCCTATCCACAAGTCTAGTAGATTATGATCTCTAGTTCACACAAGAGCTACGTCACTAAACTTACACTAGAGAACAAGCTAAACAAAACTACTAGCAAAGCTACCACTAGAGCTACACAAGATAATCTAATAAAAGTAAGTGCAAGAGAGGATTATGATTCTTATACCGACGGTGGAGTGAAGATGTTGACAATCACCAAGATGATATACAAACAATCAATATTGACAACAACACAATATGAAGACCAATCACCGGGAGACAAGAGACACAATATTTTTGTTCACCCGGTGTTCACTTGTGCACCGACAAGCTACGTCACCGGTTGTGTCGACCAACACTTAGATGGTTCCTCGGTGTGACCCTCAAGTCACTTGCCCCTCAAGGCACGCCCCGAAATGCACCGCAAGACACCACTCTCAAGTGAGGTAACTCAATGACACGCGGATTCCACTAGAGTTGCTTTTGGCGTCCCACCGAGAAAAGCACAAGAACCTCTCACAATCAACCGGAGGTGGCCAAGAACAATCACCTTCTCTTGCCAACGCCTCCAACAATCTCCAAGCCGGCTAGGAGCGGTACTCTCCAAGAGTAACAAGAAATCCACCGGCTAAACCACCCACAAGTGCCACTAGATGCCCTCAAGCTATGCAATGCACTTTGGGATCACTCAATCTCACTTTTGATTTGCAATCAAGCAAGAGAGATGAGTGGGAGGAGTAGCTCTAGCTCAAAGGATGCACAAGAGTGTTAGAAATGCCAAGAGACCTCCCTAAGGGCCGGCCAACAAGTATTTATAAGCATCCCAAACAAATAGAGCCGTTGCAACTCCACTGACCGTTTTTTCGGGACGACCGGACGCGCCGGTCGAAACTGACCGGACGCGCTTCACCGCGTCCGGTCGCCCTGCGACGTCCACGTGTCCACCGATTTCAAACGCGACCGTTAGATCCTCCAACGGTCACTGCGCGCCAACGGTCAAACGCGATGACCGGACGCGCAGCCCAACCGACCGGACGCGCCGGTCGCACAGTACCGCGCGCCCGCGAAGCAACGACCAGACGCGCTCCTCGCAACGACTGGACGCGACAGTGACCGCGTCCGGTGGGAGTCCAGTAAGCTCCTTTGACGACCGGACGCGTCCGATCGTGTGTGACCGGACGCGCACCGCGTCCGATCGTCCTTGCGAAACTGCAAAAACCTCAGGGTGCCTGACCAGACGCGCCGGTCCCGCGAGTGACCGGACGCGCCGGTTGCAAACCCTAACCCGCGCGCCTGACTGCTGCGCTGTACTGACCGGACGCGTCCGGTCGCACCGTGACCGCGTCCGGTGCAGCGTCCGGTCACCTCTGTGACCTCCGTTCGCCTCCGTTTCTTTTCCGACTTCCGGCGTAGTGGAAAATAGGCATTTCATTTCCCCGAAATCGCCTGAATCCCGCGCTCGCACGCTCGGCGGGAGGGAGAGAGGAACCCAAACCCCTCTCTACCCGCAAACCACAGCGCGACCAACGCCACCTTTGCAAATGTGCCAACACCAACAAGTGTACATCTCCATGTGCTTGTGTGTTAGCTTTTTCTCAAACATTTTCAAAGGTTTTCCAGTTAGCTCACTAGGCCCTACATGCAATGCACTTCATGAATTCACCTAGTGGCACCCGTGTGTCGAATAACCGATAAGACTTCCCCTCTTAATAGTTCGGCTATCGATCCTAAACCACTCACACCCTCTATGGTGTCTTGAGTGTAAAACAAAATGGCCCTATGGTTATACCTTTGCCTTGAGCCCATTTTGTTTCTCCAAATGATATGATCCACTTCATATCATCACATGACCGTCTCGATCCATCGACCTTGATTTCACTTGCTCTTCACCGTTGCATCGGTCCATCGACGCCAAGTCTTGCTCAAGCTTCACCATCGCATGGTCCTTCGCTTCGAAGCCTCGACTAGCCCTTCACCTTCACAACCGATCCATCGAGCCAAGCTTCATCTTGGTCTTCACCATCTTGGTCATATGAGTCAATGTCATGTCTCATATTCAATGACCACCTTTATCTAAATCATCCACTTAGATACAAAGGTTAGTCCTAGGTTTCATCAATTAGCCAAAACCAAACTAGGGACTTTCACCACCGTCGGTCAGCAGGGAGGAAAGGCCGACATGCACAGGACTCAGGGTCTTTTCACCGTCTCGTCCCCTATGTCACCATGGTCCAGGGATCGACAAAACTTCACCTCAAGGCACCCCGGCGTCCCGGCCTTCTCTTACCCTATAAAAGGGCAGGCCAGGGCTCTACAAGGGGCAACAAACAAACGGACAAGGCAAGACGCAAGCCAGAAGCCACGCTCAAACAAGCGAAGGCATACCACCCACAGATCAACATCTCAAGCAATCTCCCTTGTACTCTCATTTTTCCTTTGAGACTTGGGCTCAGTTCCCTCTCTCACAGCTTGTAACCCCTACGCAAGCACTTCGGTGCAAGGAAATACAATATTCCTCCCTCCCCGCTGGACGTAGGGCCTTCTCCAGATTAGGGACACGCAACACTCACTTATTGGCTTAGGACCCCCATGGGACCGAACGCCGACATATACCATATAATGTCTTGTATTATATACTATCATATACGAATGTAAAAAATTTAAAATACTATCATATGAAATTGACAGATTGAATGTGTGAAATCGAATCGGATAGCACCATTTATTCGATTTTAATTCAAATTCTTATGAATATTGTCATTCAATAGGCCCACGTTATCAACTCTATTTCTCCATGATTAGGGGAATTCTTTTTAGGGAACGTGATTAATGGAATCGGGATGGGATTTCCTAGCAGCATGCATGATTTCCCCTCTCGTCATTAGAGGCATGCAAATGAACTTTTTTGTTTTTCTATGTTTTTTTATTTATTAAGTAATCCATAAAATATTAAAAATCAATGGCCTAGATTTATTTGAGATATTACCTCATAGAAGATAAAGGGTGTACCTTAGCATTGCCCTTCCTTGGGGCCTTATTATGCCACTGTCTCCCTTGGCTACCGAGAGGTGACGGTCCAGCCTCCGGACACTTTACTCGCTGACGCTGGCCACTGCTTTAGGCGCCATTCAACGTAACTGCAGGGAAATCTTATCGCTCCATATGATTCCGTGTGGCATCTGTTGGGTTCACGTTCACCGCCACCGGTACTGTTTGGCAATCCCATTTGCAGCTCACAGCATAAGCCACCGAGGATCGGACTCGGACCAGATGGGTCCACGGCATTTCGTTGCCCGACGTACTTGATCGTGTTGTGACCCAATGAACAATGCAACCAAGATTTGCAGGACATCTCATTCTCATCTAGTGCAGACTGCAGACCATCGAACCAAAAGTTGCATTATTGCTTGGCATGTTGCAGTCATGCATGCGCGCAGTCGATGTTGGACCAGCATCAGTCATGTTAAGCATGGAGCTGGAACTTAGAGAATTTTGGCTATCTTATCCTATCCTTGTAGATTAGATTGCGCTTTCGTCGGCATCCCTTGGTGTAGCTCGACCACTGTCGATGAGATCTTGGCTCTTGTGAGAGTTGGCAAATGGGCTTATGGGCAATGTTCTGCAGGTACTGTCAGTGAAGTGCCACTTGGTTGTTCTGTCGAAATTGCAAGTGAAGCTGCAAGCACCAGTCAGTCCATGGCTTCAACACCCCAAAACAGAAGAAAAAAGAAGAAAGGAAGATGGAGCTTGTCTACTGCAGATTGGTTTGTTGCACGAACTTTGTTCAGAGTTCAGATACTGACTCAACTGTCGATGGAAAACGACAGTGGTAAAAGAAAAGGAAAAGAAGACGAAAAAGAAAAGAAGGGAAGAATCTCACCTTGGTGTACTCCCTCCGTCTATGAAAACATGCAATTCTAGTACAGTGTCACGTTTTAGTATCTTAACTTTGATCAATTATAGATAAAAAAGTATCAATATTTATGATATCAAATAAATATCATTAGATTAATTATGAAATATATTTTTATAATAAATTAATTTGGAGCCATAAATATAAATACTATTCACTGTAACATTGGTCAAATGTGAACTACTTTTTCTGGCACGCAACCTATAGTTGCATGTTTTTACGGACGGAGAAAGTACTAATAATGTTGGTGCCTTTTTACAGGATAGTGGGATCCGAGTAGTTTAACCAGATATCCTGACTGACGTTTTATTTAGGTATAGGGAGATAAGCATCAAAAGGCCGGGATCGTCGGTCTCGCGCGACACCACTCAAGCAAAGCGATGATTTCCCAAATATCCAATCCAAGCCTCTGCATTTGCAACGATCATTGCAGCGGAGCTGCGGAGGTTAGGTTGTTTTTGACTTTTGACGGCAGCCGTCCAATCAGCGGTGTGACTGATAACTGCAGCGCAAGCGCAAAGGCTATCAGAATTCAGAGGCGAGAGGCGACTGGTTCGCTCGCTGTCGGGAGGCCCGCCTCAGCGATCACCGGCTCTCTCCGTCCGTTTCCCAGCCGAGGCGAGGCGGCCGGGGCCACGACGACTGATTCTCTGCACACCGCCACATTCTGCAGCCGGGCAGCGGGCAGCCCAAAGCGCACGTGAGACATTGACGTTGACGCGCCCGGTGTGTGTGGTCGCCGCAAACTCTTGCACCGTACTACCTTCCGGTCTCTCCACTTGGACCTGCGTGCTGGTCCCTCGCCTGGATCCCTGGACTGGCCAAGCATGCATAATGTGTACGAGTAGTGGGGTTTTAGTTTGTGGAGCACACGAAGCCGTGTAGACTCATCTCATCAGAGAAACCAGCGGTCGGTATCGAGCTCTTGTCGACATGTACGAGCCTTCTCTGTTACTGTTTCTCGACATGAGCGTAACCCTTCACTGTTACTATGTGTACCCAGCGTCCAGCGAGCGAATTGTCACCATCAACATACGCAGGCAGACCTCGAGTCGGGACCGATCGACCTGCTCGCGGCGGTTCAGTTAAGCAGTTGAAGTGTTGAGACGACTTGACTGCTTGAGAGATTCAAACATGGCTGCGCGTGCACATGGCCTAGCAGGTCACCTCAGCCGCCGCGCTCGATCGGGCGCTCGGCAACTGAGCTCGCCGGGACCTTCCTTTGTCGAAATGTCGACTCGTAGTACGCTTGGGACATTGCATACGTATGGACGTACGCGCGACCCCATGACTTCTCCCGTCATCAAGCCTTGCTTGCAGTACAGATGTGTGATTGGGGCATTGGGCAAGGCTACACATATTGAGCTCGCGTTGGGTCAGCGGTAGCCGGTAGGAGTAGATAATCCGTGTGGTGTGGGAGATGAGATCCCCGGCCGTACGGTCGTACCTCGCCGCAACAACTCGTGTTGCCTCTTCTTGGTGCAGTTTAATTGAAGTAGTACTCGTATCGTATCTTTCAAGAGCCTTCTGTGTTTTTTTTTTTTGAGAAGTAAGAGCCTTCTGTGTCGTCGCTGTCATTGTAGCTGCAGCCTACTACCTACGAGATCATCGCGACTTCATCTCCCTGTCAACGATAGTGGTTTTTGTTTCCATGCGGAAATTAGAAGAACAAAATCTTAGCCTTGTTGTTTACCGCGGCACACTTTCTTGTATAAGAGCTAGCAAGGAGGAGTCTAGCACAAGAGATCGAGAGCGAGTTCGGCAACGACCGAAGGACCGTGTTGGAAGCTTGTGCCCTTTTTGCCACCACGGGTACCAGATTTCAGAGATGCCTGCCCGTGTGATCGTGTTCCCCTTCTCCATGTGCCTGACGAAAGCTCCGCATCGGTTTTTTTTTCTCCAGAACAAGAGAGAACAAAACGAGATAACGATTTGACCGTTTGTACTACATAGAGAGCCCCAGTCCGCAAATAGCTAGCTACCGACGGTGCTAGCATGCACTACTCGCTACTAGCACGCAGCAGCTGTCAAAATAGTCAAAGTGATCTCCGACAGCTACGTCTGGACGGACTAGTTTTCTGATGATGGGCAACCTGAGACGACTTCAAGCTAGATCTACTTCTCACGGCAGCCTTTCATTTTCTTTTGGTTTTTTAACACATCAAAAGATATCTTAGACTACCCGCAGTGGGTACTCTAAACAGATACTCTAAAGCTTTAGAGTATGAATATAGAGTAAAAACTGCTGCATTGGGTACTCTAAAACGATACTCTATCATTTCTCTCACTCTATGGCCCTGTTTGGATACTCTAGCACAGCTAGAGGTTAGAGTTAGTTTCTAACCCAGGACTAGCCCTGAATTAGCTCTAGCCAAAGAGGTGTTTGGATCCAAGGGTTAGATGGATGGTTAGATTGATATTAAATGTATTTTTCCAATCATTAATTAATTTTTCTGTGGGCCCATCGGACTAGTTGTGGCTCAAGTGCGGCTGAGGAGGAAAAATAATAATTTTTATGTGGGTCCCATCAGAACTAGCCCTAACTAGCCCCAATAATCACCCCTTGAGAGGGATAGTTTTTTTGGGTGGGCTAGTTGCAAAAAACTAGCTCTAGCCCTCCTGTTTGGTTACTTTTGGGCTAGTTGAGTGTAAACTAGCTCAAACTAGCTCTAGCCCCTTGATCCAAACAGGGCCTATATTTAGAGTAGTACAGTGCTTACTCTATAGTGGGCAGTGGCGGGCCCCACTGGCTAAACAAAGGAAAAAAAATACTATAACTCACAAACCAAAAATCCAAATTAAATTTCGATTGCACCATTAAATTCGTCTCAATAAATCCTTCAAAACTAGATCACACATGGATATATTTAGATAAAGTGACAGGTGGGTCCCACAGTGGATAGAGTAAATAGAGGATGATATAGAGGATGGATGGGTGCGGGAGAATTAAGTATAGAGGAGAGAATCTTGCTGACTAGGACATATAGAGGATGAATACAGAGGTCCATGAGTGCGGATAGCCTTAGTCCTCCAATACAATTATTAGCCATTTTGGTATACTACTTTATCAAATAGCGATAATACTACTTTATGAAATAGCGATATAATAATATAATAATTAAGGTCACCGTCTCGTGCTCACGGCTCACCGGCTTTTGGCGTGTGGGCGGTCATTCAGTCAAGCACTCGGCAGCCGTACATCTGGACGGCTCGTGCCGAGCAGCAGACGAGATATTTTTTGGTTGGAGGACAGAGCAGCACGCAGCACATGCATTCGCCATTTCCACTGGAATCATGCATAGCCAAACAAAGGCAAACACCTACACCTCTCTCGTTGGAAAAAGGGGTAGGAGCCAGGTGAATCGTGCTCAGCGACACGAGGATAAACAAATTTAAACGCTCGTGCTGCATGCCAATAATCAAGCTAGCTGCTAGCTAGTTGCGCCGGAGCCAACGCATTACGCATGCAGTCGGTGGCTGCATGTGCGCGCCCCGATCCAAAATTAGACCATGATGACGATCTGATGCTGTCTGATTGTCTGCATCACTGCATGCACGCATGCAGGAACACCGGAAGAGACGGACGGCAGATGGAGATTCCGCGGGGCCTCGATCGGCTCTCCAGCGCGGCCTTGTTGCGCGCGTTCACCGCTTCACCTACCCACCCCTGCGGCCCTGCGCGTTGCGTGCGTGGAGTATTGAGGCATAGCCCTTGTTCAGTTCCTGAATCGGGAGTGCCCGATTTGGAACAGTTTGCTACAGTGCGCATTAAATGCGCACTGTAGCAATTTGTTTGTATTTGGTAAAAATTGTTCAAATTTTGATTAATTAGGCTTAAAATGTTCGTCTCGCAAAGTACAATAAAACTGTGCAATTAGTTTTAAATTTTATCTACATTTAATACTTTATGCATGTGCCGGTATTTTGATGTGATGTGAATCTTCTTTTTGCATAGTGGAATTTGGGGTTGGATTTGGGAACTAAACAAGGGCATAATACGTACGATGGTGGAGTTGTTTACGGTGTCCAACATTATCATGGGACGCATACAGTGAGACCGGCCGGGAGTAGAGTACGTAGTGGGCAATGATGGGGGAGACTAAACAAGTACTGCTGCTGTTAAACACCATGTGAATTGTTCATGTCGTGGACTCTGTGAGTTACGTTGTTTATAGCAAAAAGGTAAGCTTTATATAGTTTATGCACCTCCGCATCGCAAAAGGATGATTGTACGTTTGCACTTCTTTTATCCCGTTCCCGTGTAACAAGTGCGTCTGCAATGGAGCTGGCGACTTCGTCAGCTTACCAGAGGTAGGAGAGAATAATAGAAAAATGAATGAAAAGCGAGGCCAACTGGCATGTATAAAACATAGTAGAAGGACGTAGGAGGGCAAAGACTATAGATTTAGGTCGTGGTTGGTAGAGATTCTCAGGTAGCTTTAGAAATAATTCTGTAAAATTTTTTACCGGATGGGAGCACGGCAACAGGAGTGCGGTCGATGCGAGGTCACTCATGCGGGTGCGACCGGAGTAGTTGGTCCGGACAGTGGGGCGCGGAACAGGGGCGAGAAGACGCTGGCAGCGCAGGGCAAGATTATAGCTTGCCCCTAAATTTCACTATGCAAAAAAAAGATTCCCTATCACATCAAAATGTCGGCAAATGCATGAAGTACTAAATGTTGATGAAATCAAAAACTAATTGCACAGTTTTGTTGTACTTTGCGAGACGAACATTTTAAGCCTAGTTAATTAAAATTTGGATAATTTTTACTAAATACAAACGAAATGCTACATGAATTCTGATACAGTGTTTTTCTCCCCAATTCTCTGAACTAAACGAGGCCTTGAACAGAGAAAACATACGACGGCTGGATAAAGAAGAGGATAAGGGGAAGAGAGAGAAGAATTGAATGAAGAAAAAAATAAATAAAGAAGGATATTATTGACATTTCACTATTTTGATCTACCATAGGAAGTTGTTAGCCAAACGTTTTACTAATATTCGCCTACATGGGCCGTGTAGAAGGATTGCACGGCGTGTACATCATAACCGGTCAAAAACGACCTACATAGTATCTATAGTACATAGCTCTGGTAAATATTTTGTATTAAAATGTACCGGCTATTACAACAATATATATTTGTTACAATATGCCGTGCATTTTAATATAAAATATTAGAAATATGCCTGTGCATTGTACGAGTCCATAAAATTTTTGCCCACATCTATGGCACGAGGCTTTTCTACACACGATGATCCTATCGGACACCTTCAGCTAGAGAGCCCGGAGCATGCATAGATTCCCCGCGATGGAGTTGGAGGTATTGACCGGGTAGACGATAGGAATAGGAGCGCTAGGAAGCGGCTTCGTGGAGTACAGGGAGACCCAGTGTAGTTCTTGCCGTCGCAGAGCACGACGTAGGCCGGGAAGTCGCTTTTGCCGTCGCTGAGCACAACGTAGGCCGGGAAGTCGCGGTCAAGCGTGTTGGCGCCCACAGTGGTGAATCCCTAATTACTTACTTTGTACGTTATAATTACTAGCAAAAATGTCCGTGCGTTGCAACGGGTTTAGGATCAATAACTGGATTATTTGTAGTTCGAAAATTCAACGATCATGTTTTGTGTTCCAACATCTTGTAACCAGACGTTATATTATGCCTTGACACGTTATTCTAACACATTGAACATGAGAGGCTTAGAGATTAATTATTATGTCATGTTTCTTTATTAATCTTAATATTTTATTTTGGTCACAATGCTTTAACTCGTACAGGCTTAAAAACATAGGATCGTGGAAACAAATCTCTCTGTCACAAAGAATGGCTGGAACATCAGCCGTGCCCGTCTGCGTCGTTCGCCTCGTCGGTTGAACGGCGCATAGTGTTGTAGTGGTAGTGTAGCACTTGCATGGTTGGTGTAGTTTGGACTGTTTCGGATTTTCTTGGCAACGTTGTCGTGGTACTTTGTGGTACTTGATCATGTGGTGTTGTTGAAGTTGTAGTAGTTGATGAAGACTTGCATCCGGTGTAGTAGATGCATTTGATCTCATGCGTAATTCCAGTCGCCTTGTTGGTGTAGTAGATTGAGCCCTTGTCTATGGCGTCCAGACTCACTCACCGTTTGATCGCATTAAGGATTGGCTCCTCAGTGTGGCGATGGTGTTGTCGATGTAGACGTGAACGTGGAGCCCTTTCGACCCGTCCGGGCTTGGCTCCTCGGTGTGACGATGGACACGCCACCCATGCATGTGATCTGCAAGAAGAAAAAGGAACGGACAAAGTGATATTATTCTGTTCCAACGTCAATGGCCATGCATATGCATGGTGTCCTTTCTTGCTTGCTAGCTTGTAGCAAGCTAGCTATATGGCACGCACGGGTCAGGCACGGATGTGTGCACCAGCATGCACCGCTTGTCTTGTGGTACTGCGACGCGAGCGCCATGTTGGCTCGGCGGCCTGGACTTCTCAATGGCGCTTTATTTGCCGCTGCTACCATATTAGATGTGGTATACATGGGCTCGCTGCGGCATCCACGACAGAGTTGGTGTAGGTCGATGATGTTGATGCGGACAGCGCCTGCTAACCGGCCATCATGGTGGCTTGCGTGATGGAAAGCTCTCCTCCAGGAGGCCACGTGCCCACGTCGATGTAGTACGTGAGCACGCGGCTGCCCTGCACATGTGTGCTGTGTGCACAGCAAGGTACTGGCGTGCATGCACTGGTTGCCGCCATCGTGTTCCTCGGCGTTCATGAGCCTCGGTGAGGGTGCCGAGTTGGCTGCCTTCGTTGTGATCTTTGGCGCTAGGCACGGCTGCCTTCCTAGCTTGCGATCGTCCCAGCATCATACATCTGCCATCCGATCATTCCCGTCCTGGTGTGCAGGCGAAGTGCTCCCGCTCTTCCCTCCTGCCGGCATCTACGCAGGCAGATTAACCTCGTTTGAGAGATAGCTCCGTGTGGTGGTGGCCGCCGTCCGTGTCTCGTCTGCCTCCGTCTCCTCCAAAAGCAGCCCTTCGGCCGGTGGCGCTAGGCCTAGGAGTAGATGAGTCGCTGCAGGGCTACCTCTGGCCTCTGGCGCAGGAGATGTAGATGCTCCTTGGCAGCGGCGCATCAGTGCGGTTCTTCTCCGTGCTCTTCAGCCCACACGGCAGGTGTGCAGCCATGGATGATTGGCCGGTGGCGCCACGGACGCAGGTTCGCGGCCTCTTCTCTGTGTGCTTCTTCATGATCGCACCGAGCCTGTGGATGGATGGTGCCGTGGCGGCGGCTGCCTTCCTTGTGATCCCATCGGCCGGGCGTCATTATCCTCTACCCAGGGTCGAGGGGTTGCTTTTTATAGGCAAAGAAGTAGGGTTGTGGTCGACGTCGCTCCCTGGATGCGCGCCGCCTGTTCGTTAGTAGGAGAGCGAGACACTGGGAAATCTTATCTGCTCGTTCGATATTATCTTTAGCTCGTACGTAGATATCCATGCAAGCACGCGCGCCCATCATTGAATCTGGACTCATACGCATACGTATACATCGTATACACGGACGTCGCATAACAAAAGAGTACGCATGCGCAGCCATATCGGCCTACATCTTCTCATGTATGCGCGTGCGCTGACAAGTAATTGCTTTTTTGATTTATTCTCTCTTTGTTCATGAGTCAGAGTTGGAGTTTGATCTATTTGGATTAGTATCAACCTAGTCTTACATGTAATCTTAGTTGAGTAGGAGTCTTACTTACATCTTACGCGAAAATTTTGCCTCTTTATTATTATTATTATTATTATTATTATTATTATTAGGTATAGATTATTATGATCCGGATTGTCTTCCGCACAGAGTCGGGCGTGGGGCGAAGGGGCGCTACGGGCGGAGCAATACAACGATAACGCTAGTTATGTTTTAGGTGTAGATAGAGATTTATCAGAGTACTATAGATACCATGTCATTGGAAACATTTAAGTATTTGTAAGTTAATTATTTGCAAAGTGGAACTTCCGAACGAGTATACATCGGACTTGTGCTCGGAGACGACGTGTCCAGCCGCGTCAATATGCAAGACCGGACCCTGCTGTGAGCGAGCTCGTGGTGTTCGTACCATTTTGTATCCTCCTTTGATCTCCTTTGAAGGCTCACGGTCACAGGCTCACAGCTGGACGGAGGATGGTGCTCTGTTTTCGACGATGAACGATGCATACTTGTCCTCCGTCCAAAAATATCTGTCGTTTTCATTCTCTAATAAACAACTTTAACAATATATATATATTAAAAAATATTAATATTTATAGTACATAACTGATATCCTTAAAAAGATCTTTAAATCTAATTTTTTAATAAATTTATTTGAAGGATACAAATGTTGTACGTATTTTCTACGAATCAAGTTAAATTTATGGTAAAACGACAGATAATTTGAGATAGAGGAAGTATATAATACTGTTATAAGATCTTGGAAGACACACCCCGAATTAACCCAGCCCGAAAATAATGAAAGGAGTCGTTACGCGACAGCGCGAATTCATACCATTTTTTTTCTGGTCGAGCATGCATGCGAATCTTTTCCACGTAACCACGGCGCCTATACACGTGCGTACGCAGAGAAGCGTATCTGCTGCCCTGCAACTGACGTGCACCCTAAACCTGCCGCAGATACGCAACGGATCATGTCATGCACGCACGCTTCGCAGTCGGCAGGCACAACCACCGGCCACCGCGCGATGGACGTCGTCGGCGATCGAGCTAGGGAAGAAAACAAGAGCGTACGTATCGAGCGTATCCGACGAGTACTAGGTATGGTCCCAATGAATAATTTATACTGAACAATTTTTTATTCAATTACATATATTCTCTTAATTCTCTATCAATCATATCCATTCAATTCTCGTGTAAATATGGTTTTCAAATTTTGTCAAAAAAACTGCACACAAAGTCCAAAGGCTACCATATCAGGCTGTGGGTCCCACTCGGTTTTGTCACCCGTACTGCATTCTTGTGGAAAAAAAACAAATCCTCGATGTGGTGACCTCTCCTCCACAAGTTCTCGCTGACTACTGGCGCGGACGATCATAGGATCAGTCAGACTTTTACACAAGCAAGGGTATTTTTGTAATTTCACACATGGTATTGGTTTATGTGCCTAAACCTAGAAGTGTAGTTATTCCTAAACGGAGGGAATACCTCGTAACATCAACAAAATATTTAGATGACAGTATAATTAACATCTATAGAAATTACGCTAGCTGCATTGAAAGTGTCCTTGTACTTTATCCTCCAGATCAAAAATCGCGTCGCGCGTGGAGCGTGTGCCGTGTCGCCGACTGCAGCTCTTTGGGTTGGGTCTTGGCCGGGCGCCGCGCGGGAACGGGATCCTCGTGAATCCACCGTTGTACGCCGCGGTGCAGCTCCCAACGAAAAAATGCCAGGCGGCCTCAGCTTTCCGGCTATCCGCCCCGTGGACTCCGCCTGCTGTCCCCTGACACGGACGCGAGCCTGGAGAATGAGATGGGGCGCACGGCGCACCACGGGCGTGCGCGCCGATTGGCGGCTGGTTTCGGTGCTCACTGCTGGGGCTTTGTGAGTTGTGACATCACAAAGGGCTCCTGCGACGAAGAGGAAGTGCATCTTCCCGTGTCCTTTTCCGTGCCCAGAACGTCCAAGACTTTAGAAAAAGGGCATACAGTAATGATTTTGTCCTTATCAAATTATTCTGAACCAAGTTTTACATAAGGAAAATGATTATATTTATGATATCAAATGAATATTGTTAGTTTCATTTTTTTAAAAACCAAATCGACAGAAGAGCTACCCGTTATACTAAGATCGTGTTCAGTAGGACTCTGTGTCCGCGGGCTCCTCCAAAGCTGGGCTGCAAATCGCAGCTTTGTCTGCGTACGCAAAAAAAAAAAAAAAAAGCTCTGGCTCTTCTTCCAATCGCGTACAAGCCGTTCTCCTCGTGTCACCATTTGGTGCTGTCTGAGCTACCACCAGAGCCGTTGTGGGAGCACCGGTAAACATTCATAAAAAGAAGATGTTAGTACCACCAGAGTCGGAGTGGGAGTACGTATATATTTTCATAGTTTCGTTTTTTGAAGTGATAAATGTTAATATCCACTTCTATATGAACATTAAAACTTTTACAATAAAATCATGATACCTTTTAGACGTATGGAGTACAGAGAAGCGTTTCGACACTAATTGCTCTTCGACAAGCGCAAGCTTATTAACAGTATCGAAGCCAATAACTTTGAAGAATCTAGACGATTCTCATTATGCAAAATATATGTACCTAAAAAAATCTATTGCCTTTTTATAATCTTTTTGCACATCGTCGACGACCTTAGCGGCCGCGAGATCCGGGCGATGGTTCTGCCACTGCTCATCATTAACCTCACTGCGGATGTCATTATTCATCCGTTTTTCGTGATTGTACTACTCGGATATACCAGCAATTTTTGCTTCAACGGACGATCATGCTACGGTAGTAAAAACTGAGGACAATTAGCTCAGGCCTATATATGGATGAATAGTCAAAACTGAGGACAGTTAACCTAAATTAGCTATATTTAGCTAACTAGCAATTAGCCCTTGGATCAACGGGCCCTTATTCCTGCTTCTCAGTTTCTCCTGCAGTTCTGCTGCCTCCGATCAGCACTCTGGAGACGTAGTGGACTGTCGTAGATGAGTGATAGACTGATAGCTCCGTTTTGTTTTCCCTCCCATCCCCTCCTATCCAGTGTGTGACGCATATAGGTCTGCTTTTGGTTTATGTGTGTGCGGTGCATTTTCAAACGCCGCATACGTTCTCACGACATGGGTAAGACTGCCAGCAGCGGTTACTCTAAAGTGATACTCTAGAGCTTTAGAGTATGAATATAAAGTAAAAACTGCTGCACTAGGTACTGTAAAACAATACTCTATCATTTTTCTCACTTTATATTTAGAGTGGTACCGTACTTACTCTACAGTGGGCAATGGCGGACCCCACTAGCTAAACAAAGGAAAAAATGCTATAACTCACAAACTAAAAATCCAAATTAAATTTCGATTGCACCATTAAATTCGTCTCAATAAATACTTTAAAATTAGATCACACATGGATATATTTGGATAAAGTGACAAGTGGGTCCCACAGTGGATAGAGTGGATAGAGGATGATATAGAGGATGGATGAGTGCGAGAGAATTGAATATAGAGGAGAGAATCTTACTGACTAGCACTTATAGAGGATGAATATAGAGCTCCATAAGTGCGGATAGCCTAACGTACTTGGTCAGAGAACCATGGGAACAAGCAATTGGTGCTATTTTTGGCAGAATATTACTAGTTAGTAACATAAACACGTACTCTCTCGGTTCCAATATCTGTCGCTTTCGTTTTCTGGAAAATAACTTTGACAAAATATATATTAAAAATATTAATATTTATGAGTATCATTGGAAAGATTTTTCAATTTAGTTTTTAATAAATTTATTTGAAGATACAAATGTTATACAAATTTTTTATAAATTAAGTTAAATTTATGGCACGAAAATCGAAAACAACTAATAAATTAGAACAGAGGTAGTACTCCATATAAAAGGCACGACCCCCAAAGCCAATATTGAAAGAACAAGCCAAAAGTTTTTGATGGATGGGCAGAGACAACAGGACAGAAGAATCGTCCAATTGTTTCAACCCTCAAAGAATTGAAGCCACCTATCTTGACCAGCAGGCAGCAGCCCGCCACACCATCCGATCGAATTCTGATCATAAGATCCCACCACAAAAATAACTGCATTATTAGCCAAAATATAAACCCTAGCCCCTAACCACCACCATATCCGGACTGTAAAACACGCATGTACACACAAACCCCAACCAAAACACACACATGACACATGTGCGTGCTTCGTCGCCATACCTCTCCTATAGTTTACACAAATTCATTCTTGCGACTCCGAAGTGGCGAACGAAGTATTGCCCAAACATTACCGGCAGATACGATCGAGACCAAACATGATACGCGATAAACACACTGAAAAAGGCAAGCACGTAACTTCAGCTCTCGGTTTTAATTTGCTTCTGATTTTTACACCTGGTTGCTGGTTGCCGCCGCCGCCGGCTCGACACGGTGCTGCGCGGACTTGAGCATGAACCCACCAACCCCGGCCTTGTCGCCGGGGTCCTCGTCGTGGTAGACGTACGCGAAGCCGCCGTGCCGGGTGAGGTCCATGCCGGACATCTCGTCGTCGGCCGAGATGCGCAGCAGGTCCAGCTTCTTGAGCGCGTAGAAGAGCGGGCCCATGGTGCAGCTCACCCACCCGGCGATCACCAGGATCTGGATGATCTGCGCGGCGAGGAGCTTCCCGCCGCCGCCCATGAACAGCCCGTAGGGCCTCCCGGCGCCGTAGATCTCCTCCACGTACTTTTGCCTCGCGAAGAGGCCCGTGAAGAGGACGCCCCAGGCGCCGCACCCGCCGTGCAGCTGCGCCGCCTCCAGTGGGTCGTCGAACTTGAGGCGCGCGGCGAGCGCGTTGGCGCCGATGAGCACCCACGCGGACACGAAGCCGCAGATGACGGCCGCCCACGGCTCCACCACGCTGCACCCGGCCGTGATGGCCGCGAACCCGCCGAGGAGGCCGTTGCAGACGTCCACCACGTTCCAGTGGCCCGTCTGGAGCCGCTTCCCGAACAGCGTGGTGAGCGCGGCGACGCTGCCGGCGAGGGTGGTGGTGACGGCGGTGCGGCCCACGGCCGACCACTGCCCGTGGACGGTGCCCGCGGGGCCGTAGGACTTGAGGATGGTGGTGAAGGACCCGGGGTTGAACCCGTACCAGCCGAACCACAGCAGGAAGGTGCCGAGCACCACGAGCGACGCGCTGTGGCCCTTGAGCGCCACGGAGCGGCCGGCGTGGTCGAAGCGGCCGATGCGGGGGCCCTCGATGAGCGCGCCCCAGAGCCCCGCGATGCCGCCGACCATGTGGACGACGCCGGAGCCCGCGAAGTCGATGACGCCGGACCCGAACAGCAGCGGGCCGGACGTGCGGCTGGCGGCGGCCCAGCCGTCGGCGGACCAGAACCAGTGGGACACCACGGGGTACACGAACCCCGTGAGGAACGCGGAGTAGATGAGGTAGGCAACGAACTGGGTCCTCTCGGCGATGGAGCCCGACGTGATGCCCGCGGCGGCGATGGCGAAGGCCCACTGGTAGAGGAAGAAGTCGTAATCGAAGCCGGTCTTGGGCAGGTGCTGGAGCCCGAAGAACTGCTTCCCGATGAAGCCGTTGGAGGGCGTGCCGAAGGCGAAGGCGAAGCCGAAGAGGTAGTAGAAGAGCGCCCCGGCGGCGGCGTCGAGCACGTTGGTGAGCATGATGTTCATGGTGTTCTTGGCGCGGACGGAGCCGGCGCAGAGCATGGCGAAGCCGAGCTGCATGGCGAAGACGAGGTAGGCCGAGAAGAGCAGGTACGTGGCGTCCACCGCGGACGCCGTGTCCGCGAACTGGCCGCAGAGGTAATCCGTGGCGTTCGCCGCCGCCGAGCCCAGCAGCGGCGCCAGGTCCGCCGCGCACGTCGACATCTTAGCTTGGGTTCGCTCGCTCTCTGTCCCTCCTCCGGCGTGGCGTAATAAGAGAGGTATGGAGACGCGATGGGATTGGGAGGGTGTGGCGTGGGATGTCAGGATGGGGGACGAACAGGCAGCGGCGTCGATCGGATTTATAGGAGGTGGGTGAGGGGGCAGGGGCAGGGGCGGCCGGGCGGGTGCAGGAGTCTGGAGAAGGCAGGGGCGGCCGGGCGGGTGCTGGAGTCCGGAGAAGAGAGCACATAGCAGTTTTGATTCGGGAAAACAAACAGATCGGCTTCTATGTGAACGTTTAGTTCTTTAAAATTTTTAGAAAATGCTACTATAGCAATTTTATTGTTATTTGATAAATATTATTTAATCATAGACTAACTAGAGTTAAAAGATTCGTCTCATGAATTTCATCTAAACTATGTAATTGATTTTATTTTTTATCTATATTTAATACTTTATATATGCGTCTAAAGATTTAATATGACGAAGAATCTGAAAAATTTTGCAAAATTTTTTTGCAAACTAAACAAGCCCCTGTGAGATGGGAAGCCAGGGCAGAGGGGTTTGGGGCCCGCTGGCAGTGAATCTCCCCTCCCACCGTGGTCGCCAGGATCTCAGGGCCGCTGCGGAATCTGGAGATCCAACTGGACCCGCTCTGTCTCACCGTGCAGTGCCCTTGCATCCGGTTACAAATGGAGTACATTGCTCCTGTACGATGGTGTGTTTATTTAGGTGCCAAGTCGGCATTATTGGCTCCCTCCAACCTCTAAACTATTTGTTTGTTGTTGTTTTGTGCCTCTCCAAATTTCGACGATCCCGTTTAATATGTCCTTTTGTTTTCGTTATCTCATTATGGAGTGGTTTCGTGGCTACCAATTAATACTCCTATACAGGGCCATAGCCCATAGGCCCATTGCGAATATTTCGGAGGACTATATGCTAAAAAAATTTAACAGCTTTCAGTTATTATTATGTTCATTTTTGTCTCTTGCTCGGCACCGTGCCTAGCACAAATGGTGAGTTTAGCGTCTTGTCCTCAGCCCCAAATTGGCCTCTCTACCTGATTCAAGGCTCCAAACCAGCGGTCTTTGTGAAACTCTTTAAACTGCAAGATTATATCGTTCTAGCTGATTATATCGTTTTCTAAAAGATACTCTAAAATAAACCCTAAACCTTTATTTAAATTATCTTTCATTACGAAACTAACTTAGTTAAAGTAACCCCAAATATTCACCTAAATTACCTATATATGTCATTACGAAAAATAATATAAAGTAACCCTAAATTATAGTAACCCCTGAATGTGCTTCTTAGAGCATCTCTGGGCCAGGATCTCAGGGCCGCTGCGGAATCTGGAGATCCAGCTGGACCCGCTCTGTCTCACCTAAGGGTGGGCATTCGGGTTACCCGAAAAATTCGGGTCGGGTAATTCGGGTAGTTGAAAATTCGGGTATTAAAATTGTTACCCGATTTTTACCCCGAAAAAGTATTACCCGAAATTTCGGGTACCCGATAATTCGGGTTCGGGTTCGGGTTTTACCCGATATACCCGAAATTGACAAAACCAACCATTTTTGAAGAATTCAAGTACCATTTTAAAGCAATAAACAATAGTCATATAAATCACATCATGTCTTCATATCAATTACCAACAAATCAATTATCAAGTTAGCATAAATCTACATTAATTCATACCAAATAATATATTTATATGGCATTGAAATACTTCATGTCTTCATATTAGGAATAGAAGAGCAAATATTTGAGATATTCCGGGTAATTTGGGTAGTTCGGGTACCGGGAAACATTATCCGAATTACCCAAACTAATTTCGGGTTTTTACAATCACTATCCGAAATTGTGATCGGGTATTTCTGGTTCGAGTACTTCGGGTCTAAGTTCGGGTAATTCGGGTTCGGGAATCGGGTATCGGGTATTTTGCCCACCCTTAGTCTCACCGTGCGGTGCCCTTGCATCCGGTTACAATGGAGTACATTGCTCCTGTACGATGGTGTGTTTATTTAGGTGCCAAGTCGGCATTATTGGCTCCCTCCAACCTCTAAACTATTTGTTTGTTGTTGTTTTGTGCCTCTCCAAATTCCGACGATCCCATTTAATATGTCCTTTTGTTTTCGGTATCTGATTATGGAGTGGTTTCGTGGCTACCAATTAATACTCCTATACAGGGCCATAGCCCATAGGTCCATCGCGAATGTTTCGGAGGACTATATGCTCAAAAGAGTTAACAGCTTTCAGTTATTATTATTATGTTCATTTCTATCTCTTGCTCGGTACCGTGCCTACCACAAATGGTGAGTTTAGCGTCTTGTCCTCGGCCCCAAATCGGCCTCTCTACCTACAAGATTCAAGGCTCGAAACCAGCGGTCTCTGTGAAACTCTTTAAACTGCAAGATTATACTCCTATCGTTCTAGCTGATTATATCATTTTCTAAAGGATACTCTAAAGTAAACCCTAAATCTTTATTTAAATTATCTTTCATTATGAAACCAACTTAGTTAAAGTAACCCCAAATATTCACCAAAATTACCTATATATGCCATTACGAAAAATAATATAAAGTAACCCCTAAATGTGCTTCTAAATTACTCACATATGTCAACTCTGAATGTAAAAACTGACTCAAGATATATGCATACATGATTTGTATAGACCTTTATATAAAGGACCCAATGAGCACATAGATTTCCATGCCAAAACATAAAAAGGAGGAACCGAGAAGTAAAGTTTGTCAAAGCTTGCTAGGTGAGAAATGTCAGGTGCTGTCTTTTGTCATGTGCTGGTAAATACGTAGTACAAATTTGTATGTCCAAATTCCCATGGTGGCATCAAGCAGATTATACCCAACTTTACTATTTTTGCATTAACAATGATGAATTCGTACGTGAATGCATATACCCTACAAAGTACATATAACAAGGATAACAAATTAACAAAAATCAGGTTTCATACTTCTCTGAGATTTCTACAACTATATTGAGATTTAAAAGGTTAAAACCCTTCCAATACAAGGGTAAAAGGTTTTTTTTACCATGCCCATAACTGGCAAGTTGACAGAAGTAGCACATAGGGGAAGAATAGAAGTTTTATTAGCAGTACTCCCTTTGTCCTGATTAAATGAATTTTCAGGAAGTTTCCCTGTCCCTAATTAAGTCAATTTCTACAAAGTTTAGGATAAATTAGTGCTATAAAAGAAAAGACCACAATGCTCTTCAATAATCTAGGTTTCATCATTTAAATGCACACGGTGAGGCCTCTTAGGTGTGGCAATAAAAAAAATACTACGTCTATTTTATTGTGTAGGAGTAAAACTGAATTTTACCACAGCTGCAAAAGGCCTTATTATGTCCCTTGATGTCCCTTGAATCTATATGGCATAACACTTGCTGAACCATTTTACTCCTGTGCTAGACTACCAGTGTGCATCAATAATTTGAAATCACTGTAGAGCGATGTCAACGGGGAAGATTCAAAGAGGCGACGTCATGGAAAAGGACTTTTGTGGTAAAAGTAAACTAATACTCCCTCCGTCCCACAAATAATTGCACGTTTTTGACTTCTACACTTCTTGTTTGACCATTCGTCTTATTTAAAAAAATTTAATAAATATTATTTGTTTTGTTACGACTTATTCAATCATTAGAGATATTTTCATAATGTTTTATTTCTTTTATTATTTGCACAAAAAATTAAATAAGACGAACGGTCAAATAAGAAGTGTAGAAGTCAAAAATGTGCAATTATTTGTGGGACGGAGGGAGTACCAGCATGCCCACTGGCAGAGCCAGGGGGAGTAGGGCCCGTGCCCACCCCCTCCTCTGCACAGTGATTATTTTTAAATATCTATAGAGCATTCAATTGTATAGCTAAAAAAACTATTTCACTATATTCTGATGATAAATATTGTGTTTTTTCGTTATGAGTTATAAATATATGTGTAAAATGTTGAAAAACTATTGAGATATATAGTTTTTGTATATATTTATCATGTTTATGAGGTATCATCGTATTATCCCCTCAAAAGTTCTGGTTTCGCCACCGAATATGCCACAAAGAAAGGAAACCTGCAAGCTCAAATAAACTTTTGTTTGCACTGGAGTTCCTTTTGCCCCGGCAGCAATTTGTCTGTTTTCGTAAAATATATACTCCAAGGTATGTCGAGGCCACTCACCTCATTTAGGAATAAACTACTCTAGCCGGCACGTATAATCGAATGCACGACGTGCAAAAGGACAACCACTTGAATTTATTTTGGCTGATATGAGAAATAAGCACATGATTATTTTTTCGGCGAATTTATTTTCTTACATGGATCTTCAGACTTCGGAAAAAACCAGCGCTTATTTTCGTTCATTTCTTGAGAGAAGACTCAATGTTTGCATCTCAATTCTTTTAATTTCTTCGGTGAGCCTCTTGGCAACTGAAAACTCTACCCCCTCTGACGTGTGATGGGTTTTTGAGACACGTGGCTTCCATCCAAAGTGAGTCTGCGCGGAAGCGCGGCGTAAGGGTCTACACCCAACTTTTTTCCCTTTCAATGCTATTAACATTTTTAAATCTTTCAGGCAGCAAACCTGTACCTCCAATCATACAGTCCCCGTTAATTAAGCAATTTGACTATTGTTAAACCCCAACTTGAGAAGATACCGCAAGCAAACAATGGGTAAATAAAATAGTGAAAATTTTCAGACATTTTGTATCGATAGAAGCAACCTGGTACTGTACATTTGATAAGAGAGCTCAACGGCACCACGTTCGCGGTAAAATCTAAAGTAAAACCACACGCCGCGACAGCGACGACCAAGAAGAACCTAAACAAAGGATCCCCAGCCGGAACAAGCAACTCCTGCGGCTGCGGAGACCCGACGCAGTTAGATCGGATCGCATCGATCGCCATCGCTCGATCACCCACCCAATCCAGCCCTGAGGCCCCGAGCGATTAAGGTCAGCGGCCGACTTGTTTATCACCCGCTGACGCCGCCAAATGGCCTGCGATTAGTAGACTAATCGGCGGGTTCAGAAGCAGCAAATTATCCAGGTATCCGCGAGTCGAACAGCTGGCGAATATTCAGCGCAAAACTGTGCCCACCTGTCGCATCTGCGGAAGCCAAATTCCACTTCGCATCCCCTCAGTCATTTGCTGAGCCTGACCGGGGGTGTGGAATCCTTCTCGGCCGGAAGAGCTGTTTTTGCTCTTGGCATCTCTGACCCTGGGCCTGGTTTCATTAATTAACAGTGTTTCTGTATTTAGAACTGGTTAGACTAGTTATTCTTTTTCTCTGGTTGAGAGTTCCTCTTGCAGTTGGCCTCCACATCCATTCGCCGGAGCCTGTTTCAAATACTAGTATGTTTAGCTGTTCATCCTCTCTTCTGACAGACAACGCGTCATGTGAGCAAGATGTGTATTTCTACTCGGTACATGGAATACATTCATGCAAGCATGTCATGTCTACATGCCTTTGTATGATCCCTAGATTGTTAATACCATTGACATTGGACATGTTTGCCTATCATTAGGAATTTCGAATCCCATGGGCTGACAACTGCGCATTGACCGGAATCTAATTGGATCGTGATCCGTGTGGATAAAATAACATCAAATTTCCTTAATATAGTCTGAGTGATGATCTAGTTTATATGATACTGAGAACTGAGAAGGTTTGAATTTAAGGCCGGAAGCCCAGAACTCCATATCTTGCACTCTCTGTCTCCCAAGCATTATTGGTGCAGTGGTACTTCGGTTCTGATTCGAACTAGTATTAGTAGATAGCCATCGGCAGCCTTATCCAGTCGAGCATTCAGACTGATCAACTGAAGAAGAGAGTGCCTTAAAACACCTACAGATGCAACTGATCAAGCCTTTATCAGAGATTAGTGTCCCTGATGACGAATCCCATTATGCCTTCTCTCTGGGATTACTATTGCAAAGCATTCATCTGCTTGCATTGCACTCTGCATGGTCGGTCGGTTTCTTGTTCTGTCTGTGTCTGGTACTGAATGATTGTGAGCAGTTAGCACATGCTTGTCTTGAACATTCACCAGTATCCACCAATCCGCGTCATATAAATCTTATGTTATTTATGACAAAGAAATCTGGATGATGATCTGCAACTTGGAGCTCGACTTCGCCAAGTTGATTTCTTAATTATTATAACCTGCTGCTGATGCTGTGGCTGGGAAAGGTGCTAGTATGATAACCAGATGCTGCTGCAAGCAAAGTCCACGCTGGCCTCCTGCGTATAGTATTGATCACAACACTTGGCACTGAACGAATGATTAATTTGAGATTCTTGAGAAAATTGATTTATGATGAGATGCAGTAGGGATACAAATACCCCTCTGTTCCAAATTATAAGTAACTTTGATTTTTTTTAGTACATCCAATTTGTTATGTACCTAGATATAATATTATGTCTAGATACATAGCAAAATGAATGAACCAAAAAAAATCAAAACGACTTGTAATTTGAAACGGATCTCTATCACCAACGAGGAACAGCACCTTGGACACCTCAACCATGTTGAATACTGGTTACCAGATAACCAGATTGTATATACTGATCCAGCAGCTGGATTTGCTTACCGGATACAGAGGATGATGCAGGTGACTGTAGTATCGAGCAAAAAATATTCGCGAGGTGAAAGTTTGTCACGGTTAAGGATGCATCAGCATGTCATCAAATGGAGAAGGTCATGTCACACAAGCTAGATACTTGGCTATGTAGCGGGCACTGACTTTGCATCTTACTAATATACGGAGTACAACCGATGCTGTCCCTTTTGTAACTGAATCTTAATAATATATTGGTATTTCAGCAGCTACGGCAACATGACTTGAAACGGAAATTTGGTTTACGCTGATGTTTATGCTGATTTGTTGTGAGAGGAAAACATTGTTCGTTCACCGAAAAATAGTGCTGAAGTAGTTCAAAGTGCTCAACTAGAATCTTCCCTATTGTCGATCGGTGACGTCTAATTTGATCCATAAACACTTCATCTAGTCCTGATTTGGTCGTAGATTCGTTGTAAAAAAAATATTCATATTTGACCTGGTTAATCCGAGAAAGAAACGAAATGTTGCTCTCATCCAACTTCCGTTTCGAGCCATGTTGCTGTAGCTGCTGAAATACCAATATATTATTAAGATTCAGTTAAAAAGGGACAGCATCGGTTGTACTCCGTATATTAGTAAGATGCAAAGTCAGCGCCCGCTACATAGCCAATCTAGCTTGTGTGACATGACCCTTCTCCATTTGATGACATGCTGATGCATCCTTAACGGTGACAAACTTTCACCTCGCGATATTTTTGCTCGATACTACAGTCACCAAATCAGGGCTAGATGAAGTGTTTATGGATCAAATTAGATGTCACCGATCGACAATAGGGAAGATTCTAGTTGAGCACTTTGAACTACTTCAGCACTATTTTTCGGCGAACGAACAGTATTTTCCTCTCACAACGAATCAGCATAAACATCAGCATAAACCAAATTTCCGTTTCAAGCCATGTTGCCGTAGCTGCTGCCTGCTGAAATACCAATATATTATTAAGATTCAGTTACAAAAGGGACAGCATCGGTTGTACTCCGTATATTAGTAAGATGCAAAGTAAGCGCCCGCTACATAGCCAAGTATCTAGCTTGTGTGACATGACCTTCTCCATTTGATGACATGCTGATGCATCCTTAACGGTGAGAAACTTTCACCTCGCGAATATTTTTTTGCTCGATACTACAGTCACCTGCATCATCCTCTGTATCCGGTAAGCGAATCCAGCTGCTGGATCAGTATATACAATCTGGTTATCTGTTAACCAGTATTCAACATGGTTGAGGTGTCCGAGGTGCTGTTCCTCGTTGGTGATAGAGATGCACAGTTATCCCGATGCGTCTTACTTGTGGAGCCCGTGGGCAATTAGCAGACCTGACCAATGGAGCATGGAAGCGTATATAATTTCACTGTTGTCGTGTTTTTTTTTTTTTTTGCGAGTTGGAATGGATATTCCGTCAGGCTAAAGAGCTGGCTTTGTGACGGGAGTAATGGCTCAAGACTGGATCGCCGCTGCACCGCATTAGTGCTGATATTTGTTAGCCGAGAAAGGGAGGGACAAGTTTTTTTTAAAAAAGAAAGAAAGAAATAAGGAAAGGGAGGGACCTTGGTAGCGAGCCTCAGCTGCTGCAGAGTCTTTTCTGTTCCCTGAAAACGTCAATGCTGAAGCGCTTCGTAGATAGATTTTCAGGCTTAATCATTGATGGAAGCAGTCGAGCAGGCCGTCTTTTTTTTTGTTTGTTTTTTTAGCCCTTTTTCAAAAGATTTTCTCAAATATGCTCCTGACGGAAAGATTTCAGAAAATAGACGCAGGGCTTGGCGCCATCCACGCTGGTGCCAAGATAATACATCTTGGCGCCGTTAGCGTTGGCGCCAAGCCCCCATGCCACTTGGCCGATTACGCCGAGCTGGCGGTGACGTGGCGGCCAGCTTGGCGCCGTCACCATTGGCGCCATCGTTATTGGCGCCAAGCCTGGCGTCACAGACCTGTTACCATGTATATCATTTTTTATCCTAAGTATTTTTAGATTGTTCTAAGTGATCAAACAGAAAGTCACTGTAAAAACTCTAAAGTTAGTCACATTTCTCAATATCCAAGTTATGGTAAAATTTTAAATTTGTAAATGTCCAAGTCAGGGTAAAAAAACCATTTTTCCATATGTCTACCATATGGTAGTTGGTATTCTAACATATCCGAGCCGTAGCAAAAATTCAGATTTATTTGGCAAGTCTTTAAATTTACTATGAGATGGGGATGGAAAATTTGGAATTCCAGACTTAGCCAAATTCCAAATTATTCATATTTTGGATTTGGGTCCAAGTCATGATAAAATTTTACAGTAAAATTAACATGAAGCCCTAATTCCATGACTTAACATGAAGCCCTTTTTACCATGACTTAAAATTTCATCTTATAGTAAAATTAGGGTCCAAGTTATGGTAAAATTTTAAATATCTAAGTCCGAAACATGAAGCACTTTTCAATATTCAAGTCATGGTAAAATTTTAAATTTGTCAATGTCCAAATCATAGAAAAAATCCAGACTTAGCCAAATTCTAGCATAGTCAAGTCATGATAAAATTCAAGACTTAGCCAAATTCTAGCATAGTCAAGTCATGTTAATTTAGAGCTTTGTATGTCTATCTCACGATAAAATTAGGTAGTCAGGATTTTTTGCTACGGCCTGGATATGTTAGAATACCAACTACTATGGGATAGCATCAAATTTGTCAATGTCATGTTTTGCTACGGCCTGGATATGTTAGAATACCAACTACTATGGGATAGCATCAAATTTGTCAATGTCATGGTAAAATTCCAGACTTAACAAATTCCAACAGCTCGACGCAAGATCCATGGCGCCAGGCTTGGCGCCAATGACGATGGCGCCAAGCTTGGTGCCAATGGTGATGGCGCCAAGGTAGCCGCCACGTCACCGTCAGCTCATCGTAATCGGTAAAGTGGCATGAGGGCTTGGCACCAATGCCAATGGCGCCAAGTTGTGTTACCTTGGTGCCAGCGTGGATGGCGCTAAGCCCTGGGTCCATTTTCTAAAATTTTTCTGCCAAAGGTATATTTGAGAGAATCTTAAAAAAAAAGACTAAAAAATAAAAAAGACGGTCGAGCAGGACCTGGAGCGTAGAGCCCTTCAACAGTACATGCTCCTGCCGATGTAGATTTTTTTTTAGGAAATCCTGCTGACGTAGATCGCAACGCTAAACTTGAGCACTTTTTTTTCGAGAGGAAACTGGAGCACCTTGGAATGGGCTTGCGACAAGTGAAGGCCCATCTTAAAACCGTGTTCAGGGTTCTGGATCTGTAGGTCCAGAAAAAGCCCATATTGGATCTGTAGGCTCTGCGTGCCCCACCTTCCACAAAACGGAGCTCGGCTACAGGCCTACAGCCTTTCCCCTACTTTTCTCATTTGGGCCTTGTTTAGTTCTCGAATTCTTCCCAAAATTTTACTATGTAAAAAAAAGATTCCCTATCACATCGAAATACCGGCATATATATAGAGTACTAAATATAGATGAAATCAAAAACTAATTACACAATTTTGTTGTACTTTGCGAGATGAACATTTTAAGCTTAATTAGCCAAAATTTGGACAATTTTTACCAAATACAAACGAAATGCTACGGTACACATTTATGACGCTACAGTGCATTTGGTGACCACGGTACCTTGACTCGATTGCGTATGACGGTAAGAGTATTATGCCTTTCTTCGGCAAGGTTTTTGTTGCGGCTTATCCATTTAATCAAAGCTCTATCAATATATGAGAATGACTTCTGAAGCTAATTGATCATGGACCAGCTGGTTAGGTTTCTTGTGGTGGAACCTACTTATTTAGATTTAAGTTCTCGATTTGACATGGGTGCTAGCATTTTCTTAAATTTATTCCAGGATTTAACGACACTATGCTTCTAATGGTAGGCGACGTTCCCGTTGACAGAGGACGCCACTGGTTCCGTTGACAGAGAGACGCCACTGGTGACTTCGTGAATCTCGAGATCTGCCGACTCAGTCCTTCGAAGGTGCTCATAGATGTAGGGTTTGCGTACGTGTGTTCATAGGAGTAAGTGCGTGCGTGTTGTTGACGTCTGCATTGTACTATGTAATTTAAAAAAAATAAACCAAAAGTGATGAAGCTGAAGCTATGTTTTGGTCAAAAAACTGAAACCACAAAAACATGACTTGTTCTGCCTTCACCATTTCTAGAGAAACTTAGGCCTTGTTCGGCTGGATGGTGGTTGGTGGCTGGTGCTGATTTGTTATGAGAGAAAAATACTGCTAGCTGACTAGTGGCTGGTGGCTGATGCTGAAATGATGTGAGAGAAAAGCACTGCTGGCTGGCTGGCAGCCAGCCAGTCGAACAAGGCCTTAAGCTCTGTCAAAGAATCCTTACATCAACGTGTCCAAAACTCAAAAATTTATACTCCTCCGGGGCGTGTGGTTTATACACCTTTCCCCTGTCTTCAGACGTTGTCAACGTTCGTACCATGTTCGCTTATGCTGAAATTTGGCTTATGCTGATACTTATTTTGAAATGGTGTGAGAGAAAAACATTGTTCATTATTTGTTACTATTAGGGGGTGTTTAGTTTCTCCCTAAAATTTTTTTACCCTATCACATCAGATGTTTGACATATGTATGGAGTATTAAATGTAGATAAAAAAATAACTAATTACACATATTGCGATAAATTTGTAAGACGAATTTTTTAAGCCTAATCTCTACTCCTAAAAAGATCAAAGCGGAGATGTCAACAACCAAATCAACGCGCCCTCCGACTCCCTGCATCCCCGACCCCACGTGCCCACCCTCTCCCTTCCCCGTCCCCCGCACGGCTCGCTGCTCGCCCCTCGAAAACAGAAGGCCCAGCCCTGCTCCCAGCTCCTCCTCGCCCCTACCGCGCCGACGCATGCCGCCGCCCAACCCCTCACCCATTGACACCGCAACCCTGCCCCACCGCCCCGCCATCACTCCGCCGGTCTGCCCCTACCCTGTCACGCCGACCTGGTCGCGTCGGCGCTCTTTATCACGCCCCCTGTCTCCTCTGGCTGGATCCGCTCTCTCCCATGGCCAGGCACTCAGTTGATCCAGCGAGGAGGCTGCCCGACCGCGGAGCAGGTGCATGCCCTCGGCAGATCTGGTGAGGAGGTGGCCTGACCGGGGAGCAGGCACTCGCCATCGGTGGATCCGGCGAGGATGCGGACCGGACAGGATGGAGGTGCTCTCCATCGGCAGGTACGGTGAGCAGGTAGCTCGGCTGGCTGGGGTGGAGGCCCTTCGCAAGGACGAAGGCTCAGGCGAGGAGGCGGCATGGGCAGGGAGCACCTTCTCCGGTACCTGTGCAAGATCAAGCCGCTGTACGTGAAGGTGTGAAGGTGTTCCGGCGGTACGGCGAGCACCTCCGGCTCGGTGGCGCGAGCGAGGGCGAGGAGACGGACATGGAGCCCGACCCATCCTCGGCGCATCCTTGTCCCCATCCCCGTCGTCGTCCCAGGCTCCTTCGGCGGCGACAGTTTTGGTGACGACCTCGGCCCCGGCCCCACAGCTGGTGGTGGTGGCCTGCGGCGTGCGCGCGGCGTGCGCGCGCCCTGCGCAAGTGTGCCAGCGGGGCTGAAGCAGGTGTGCTAGCGCCTCGGGAAGAGCCGGTCGACGTCGTCAGCGGTGGCTGCAGCGCCCTCTCCCGGCGCCCCCGCGGCGGGGACGGAGACGGGCCCGCATCCGCCTCAGCCGCAGTGGCGGGATGACTCGCTGCTGCTGCAGGCGTCGGTTGGAGCAGCGGGTGCGAGGGCCAGCCATGGGTGCTGGTCGTGTGGCGGCGGTGAGAAGTCGTGCTGCTGCTGCTGTCGTGTGACTGCAACTGACATAAACCTATTTCGTTAGCTATTGTTGGTGAAAGGGTACGTTTGGAACGCAGGAATTTCACAGGAATGAGTTCAATTTTACAGGAAAAATATAGGAACAGGAAAGAGAATCTCACATTCCAAAACAGGCCCTAAAAATGTTAACTGAATTAACTCACAAGGTGGGCATGTAGAAGTACAAGGGATATAGGGACATCTATGCCATTCAAACACATCGTCATTATTTGTTTGCTACCTGCAGACTGCAGTAAGCTTGGGAAGTTTATAATCTTTTTATGGTTTTCTTGTAGATAAAATTTTAGAAAAGGAGGGCAAGTAGAACTAGGGATACAGGGACATCTATGCCACTCAAAAACACATCGTCCTTATTTGTTCGCTACGTGCAGACTGCAGTAAGCTTGGGAAGTTTTAACAGATTTGCCTAGGGATAGGGGTTTACTAATTAAAGAGTTTTGCTACACAGGTTTTAGAGGGATGATAAGAATGGATCTCTTTTGCTTAACCTTATATGTAGTATATATTATCATCATATCTGTGTTTATTGTACCAGTAAGGAAAGAGATTCGCTCCAATTGTTTTGAATGGATGTTAAGATTATACCCTTTTTTTTCTTATTATGGAGATGATTTTTATATGATATATATGCAAGTCTATAGGTTAAATGAAAGATTGATGGGATAAATTTCTACATGAATTTGATTTGAAAATTCTTTTATGTTTCAAGTTCAGAACACATGTTGATATCTTTCATATCCTGTGCTCTGAACTAATGACCGAAAGTCCAAAGCTAATTTCATCTGGCCTTCAACTCTTCTTCAAATTGTTTTTATGTTCTGGAGAGGATTGACTGCATTCATGTTCCCAGTTCAGCTTATCGGCGTCACATCTGTTAAGTAATTAAGCAATTTCCAGATTAAAACTAGAATATAAATAATGTAAAACAGATGAACTAGATCAAGCATGTATAGCATACTAGCATGACAGATCAGCATATTGGATAGTATGAACGACAAGATTAGATCACGAGGATTATACCTTCCGATTGTAGCTGTAGTCGTTGGTGATGCAGATGGTGGTAATGATGGAACGAGATCGACGTCGAAGTCGTTGATGTTGAAGTCGTCGTCGAAGTCGTCAATGAGAGGTGGAGAGAGAGCTTGACGCAGTTGAGGATGAATACACCGGGACGTAGCGCCGCTTGACTTGGATGGAAGACGACCCGTTGTGAAAGTTGGGAGCAGTCGCATGGATAATGCTTCTAAAAAATCTTATTCGCCTTCTCCCGGTGTAGGATCGCAAAGACGAGGGTTCCGGAAACCTGCTCATCCGGTCGCTGGTGCACGCAAGCGATCGGACTGGAGTAGCTACGGCAGCAGCGCAACAGCAAGAATAGGCAACAACTCTAGCTTAATTAGATGCGTTTTGGCGTGACCGGTATGTTGCTTATATAGTCCTGTCCAACCGACCTCGTGTCATGATCACGATCTAAGTCGTTTTAGGACTCTTAATTTGTAACCGTTTAGGACTCTGCAACTTGAAGGCCAAGCAACCAAAAACTAAAACTACAAAAGGGGACCGCGCTCCCACAATGCAAGGAGACCATTCACGCAGGTGCCGCGCCCTTCGCCCCGCCCGGCAAGGCGAGTGAGCCCGCGCGTGTGGGCTTCTCTTTCTCCTCCTCACACTAGACTTGAGGAAGTGGAGAGAACTTTCATATTTAAGTATAGCTATCTCTACTTCAACAAGTAAGGTGGTACTAAAGAGTTCGCACATCCCCCTTCTCACATGAATGGGCCTTTTGAGATTTATTAGGAATTTCACAATTGGTTATTGGGCCAAGCCCATATAAATTCCAACAACATCTACACCAAGTATGCACCCTACGAATGTTGGAGGGGATAATCGGGAATGGTTCGTTTGATTCTTTGATGTTTATTTTGGCAGATTTCGACGTGCAGTTCGATTAATATTTCATTTTCACTTATACCAGTGATGCAAATTAATAGATCAACTTCATTATTGGCATTAACATCGTTTCAAAAACCCTTCTTATTGGAGCAACAAATTCAATTAACATAGTTTTTGCACCCGTAGCAACGCACGGGCATTAGCTAGTTAATCCATGATTTATCAATATCGCGCTACAGTAAACATGTGCTAATAACGGATTAATCAGGCTTAATAAATTCGTCTCTTGATTTCCAGGCAAGTTATGTGATTAGTTTTTTTATTAGTACCTGAACACTTTCTCCGATATCCATGAAACATTCAATGTGACATCAAAAATTTTTCACACTAGCAACTAAACACCTCCTTTGGTTTCGAGTCCAGAGAGCTAGTGAGATATTTTTCTATCCAAAAATAAATGTATATCTCGTTTTTGAGGAGTAAAGTTTTTTTAATTTGACCAAATATACTAAAATAATAATTAATATTTATTGTGCATAATAAATATTATTAGATTGAACGTGAAATATACTCACATAATAAACTTATTTTGAGATAAATGTTAGCACTATTTTCTATATACCTATTTAAATTTGAAAAAATTTTGAGATACAAATGTTAAATTGTTAACACTATTTTCTATGTAAACTTATTTTGGGACATAAGAAGTATTTATTAGCTAGCTGTTTAGCTAATAGTTAGGCTACTTATTAGCTACTAGGTCGTTTAGGTCTATTCTTAGATAATCTTTAGCAACTACTCCCTTGACTTGAAATTATAAGATAAGATGTTTTCACTTTTTCAGATACATTATTTTTATTATGTATCTATATAATGTATATCTAAATTGATAATAAAATTTGTGTATCTAAAAAAGTCAAAACTTCTTCTAATTTAGAATAGATGGAGTAAGTATTAGCTAGATAAAAGAAAAAAATGAACACTAATGCTTAGGAGCGGGTGTCCGTTCGTCCAGATGCTGCTTTCTGGGCCTGCGCGGTCCAACAGGCCCGTTTTCTTGCGTCTCCCCATCTCTCTCTCAAAATATCTCCCGCTCCCGTGCTCGCCCATCGCGTGCGGCTGCGTGTGCGCTCGCTGCTCGGCTGCTGTTGTCTTCCCTGCGGTGGACCCTATCTCACGCCGCGCGGCTCCCCATCCAACGCTACGCTCCCATCCCACACCACACCCCTCTGTCGCTGCGCCGTGCTCCATCCCCCGCCGCACCTGCTCCAGCTCGCTGCGCACTGCACCCCTGCTCCAGCTAGCTGCACACCACGCCCCCACTGTTACGCACTGTGTCACGTCCTCCACGTGCGCCGGGGTGCTGCTGAGGTGTCGCCGTCGCTGCCGTTCCTCATCAGAAGGTCGTGGCCGCTTCGACGTTGTGGTCGCCTTGACGCACGACCTCAACAAGGAGATGTTGCGATGAAAGCGCATGTTGCAGGTGTATGTTTCAAGTGTTTCATACGCTTCAGAGGTATGTCGCAATTGTTTCATATGAATGTTGCAAAAGTAGATCGAGATGTTGAGTGTTTCAGAGGCATGTTACAAGTATTTCAGAGGTGTTGTTCAAAATGTTTCACCTGTTCCAAATATATGTTGTAAGCGTTCCGATCTGGATGTTGCATATATTTATGTTTCACACATATTTTGCAGCAAATGTTTTCATGTTGTAAGTTGCAAGTGTTTTTATCTAATATTGCATATGTTTCACACATATGTAGCAATTGTATGTTCTAAATGTTTCATCCGTTTTCATATGGATGTTGTATTCAAGTGTTTCATGTTGCACGCGTTTCATATTGTTCAAATAGCCAAGGGCACGGGGATTCATGGTGCCACGGCACGGGCGCTGGATAATGTTGGGGTGCAGCAAGCTAGGTGCCGGCAAACGGGGCACGCAGCGCGCTAGGGGCCGCCAGTCGGAGGTGCAATGGGGGCGGGGTACTGTGCGGGATGGGGCGAATGACCTCGAATCGAGGCGGACAGGGCGGGTTGCGCATGCGAGGCGAATCATATGAACACGTGGATGCTGTGATAGGATTAGGGATGAAAATGGACGGAATTTTTTCCGTACCGTCCCGTTTCGTTTTCTACATTTTCCCGTCCGTTTCCGTATTTGCGAGATCATGTTTTCGTATTTGTAGAAGTAGAAAATTGTGTTTTCCGTCCGAGTAATCCCATTTTAATACAGAATAGACCCGTATTTAATCCGTTTTCAATCTATGCTTAACATGTTCAACAATTACATGTCCTTATGTTATGTTAATATAACTACAAATCACCAAATATGCATGTTATGTTCAGGTACATAGCATGTAAATGAATATTAAACTTTGTATATATTATTATATGACTTTATATATGTACTCCCTCCGTATCGGATTTAGAAGTCGTTTTGGACAAGGTTTGGGTCAAACATTGGAAATATAAATCATCAATAACTTTTAAATTGTTGAGTTTACAAATGTAAAAATTATATGAATAGATTTGTCTTGAAAAATACTTTTATAAAAGTATGCATATATCACTTTTCTATAAACATTTTTTATAAAAACAAGAGGTCAAAGTTGTGTTTTGGAGACCATGTCGCTGTCCTAAACGACTTCTAAATCCGATACGGAGGGAGTATACTTCAAGAATATTAGATTATGTGATCTTAATTTAATTTTTTTGGCTCTCCATCCGTATTTGTCCGTTTTTATATGTCCGCATATTTTGATTTCATTTTTGAACTCGTATTTTCTGAACCCGCTCCCGTTTCCGCCAAAAAGTATAGAAACGAAAGTAAAAATAGGGTTTTTCCATCCGTTTCCGTTCGTTTTCATCCTGGGTGCGCATGCTGGGCGGGAACAAAATCAGTATATGGATAGGCTGCGCAGATATCCGGACGCGTCCTCGCGCCACAAGTCCGGTCAGAAGTCGCTTCTAAAATTAAAAGGACTCGCGATAGGCGGGTGACGTCCATCGAGCTACGACCGCGACGGACTAGAAATCTGGGGGCGCGTTTGCGAGGGCGGCCCACGGGCTCGGCTGCGGTCGTGGGCTGCAACTTTTCGTGTTTGTGGCGTTGGCCCGCGAGGTGGCCTGGCTTTGGGGAGCCAAAGTTGCCCTCTCCGCCTGGCTCTCTGGAAACGCCGAAAATCCTCGTTTCTTCCGAGCCGTGCTCGTGGCGGCGCGTGCGGGCGATTTCGGGTGGCGGCGGGGTGGCTCGCGCGGGCTCTGGCGGGAAGGGAAACCTCCTTCGCGCGCGATGGCCGCCGCGCGCGAAGCGAAAGGCCGCCGATTTCGCCTGCCTTTATTAGCTCCGCCACTCTCCACTAGAGTTCTTCCTCTCGTTGCTTGCTCTTCCACCTCCCTCGTGAGAGACCGGCGGTGAGTGGTGGTGCGTGGCGGCAGTGGCGACCTCTGGCTGGTTTCCGCTCCGGCCCTGAGGTTCGTGGCGGCGTCCAAGCTGCGGCTGCTGCTTGGACTCCGTGGCGTTGGTCTTCCTCTTCTTCTCCGTCCGCATCTGCTTCGTCTTCTTCTCGATCTGCATCCTCTACTTCCAGATCTGCATCATCTACTTCCAGATCTGCTTCCTCTCCGTTCGTTCGACCCCGAGCCAAGGTGAAATCGACCCCCTTCTTCATGATATGTGGTTCCCTGTTCTTCATGTGTTAGGGTTTACTTCTGTTCTTCATGATCTGTTAGGGTTTGTTCTACTATGATGTTCTTAATCTGTTAGGTTTACTACCTATGTGTATGATCTGTTAGGGTTTATTATACCTCGCTGTTCTTGATCTGTTAGGTTTTAGTACCTATGTTCTTGATCTGTTTTGGTTTCTTGTACCATGCTGTTTTTGATCTGTTAGTGTTTCTATTACCTTGCTGTTCTTGATGAGTTTGGGTTCACTGCTTATGTAGTCTTGTTTCTGATTGGTCGATGATGTAGTCCTGTTTATCTGAGTTTTTGTTGGTTGATTGGTCGATGATGTAGTCTAAAGATAGTACTGGGAGGCATGACTTACAAGATGCAGCCGTGCTTTTCATACGCATTCATTTCACATTCATGTTGATTCCTTAGCAGGGTAGAAAACTGAATTCATGGTACATTTTTACATGCTTGTAGATGGATCTGTCTTTGAGCCGTGACATGCTATGTAGGAAGGCAGCTGCCTTGACTGTTGTTATGGTTTTCTTTGTATCCACTAGGCTGAAAAGGAAAACCCCTGAACCTGAAACCCCCAGACCCTATAGCACTAGCCCTGATTAGGGATGAAAATGAATAGCACAGACAAAGAACATTGGCAATGATATATCATTCCACTGATTCAGAGTGTATTTCTATGATTAGGATGAAGAGAGTTGCCTTTTTTGGGTTAGTGAGCACTTTTAGAGAGAGAGGTCTTATCACTGATAGGGAGGGGGTGTCAGTGGAGGAGCAGGTTGCCATGTTTTTACATGTTGTAGGGCACAATCAAAGGTTTAGGGTTGTCCACCAGTCCTTTAGGAGGTCCATCCAAACTGTCCACAAGCACTTCCATCAAGTGTTGTATGCTGTGGGTGAGCTTAGGAATGAAATGATAAAGCCAGCTAGCACAAGCACTCACCCAAAGATACTTGGAAGCCATAGATGGAATCCATATTTCAAGGTAAATGTACATCCTGGGTTCATTAGTTAAATTAGATATGTTGCAAAGACTGACCCAAGCTTTTTAGGATGTAATTGGCTTTATAGATGGCACTCATTTCCTAGCAAGGGTTCCTAGGCGCATGCAACAAGCTTTCAGAGATTGGAAAAAGGATCCCACCTAAAATGTGATGGTGGCTGTGAATTATGATCTCAAATTCACTTATGTCCTGGCTGGCTGGGAGGGCTCTGCCCATGATGCTACTGTTTTGGCAGATGTTGTAGCCAGGGCAGATGGCTTGAGTGTGCCAGAAGGTAATTGCACAACAAACTTAATATATATTCAATGGCCTATTAACACACACTCTCACAGTAGATGTCTTGTGTAGGTAAAATGTTCTTGGTAGATGCTGGGTATGCATGCAAAACTAGTTTTCTACCTCTCTACAGGGGGATTAGATACCATTTATCTGAGTATGGCCCCAGGAACAGGCCCACCAATGCAAGGGAGCTCTACAACCTTAGGCACTCATCACTTAGAGTGACTGTGGAGAGGGGTATAGGAGCACTCAAGGGCAGGTTTAGGATCTTGGACAACAAACCCTTCCACAAGTATAGGACACAAGTGAAGCTGGTTATTGCCTGTGCCATTTTACACAATTGGATCCTAGGTTTTGGCATTGATGAAGTAGTGCCTGCTGAGGAAGGTTTCACAGGGTCATCTGATCCAACCAACCTGCCCCCAGCCCATGTGGACGAAGACTCTGTTGAAATGACTGAAATAAGGGATGCCATTTCCAATGCTATGTGGGAAGGGAGGGGAACAAACACTACTTGATGTAATATGTTCTTAAATTTAGCTGTTGTACCCTGCTGTGGAACTCATGTGTGTGATGGTGATGTAATAATTTGGTGGACAAGGCTGAGACCAATTTTTTCTTTCTTTCATCTTGTTATTCATGCTGTTATTTGTTTATCCATGTTGGTCATGGTTCAGTTCATCCATTCTGTTATTCATGCCGTTTATGTTTCTGCAATGCTGTTACACATTATTTGATTAAGTTTGTGTGTTTTCAAACATGCCAGTACTAGGATGACTTCATCTCCATTTGAGGGTGGGTTTGTTGCTGGTTCTTCAGTCATGGGCCAGCTCATCAGTGGTGGTTCTGCTCCTGTTGAAGCTCCTGCTGGTGCTAGTGTTGCTGCTCCAGTTGCAGTTGGTACTGGTGCTGGTGGTGCTCCAGTTGCACCACCACTTGCTGATGTTGCTGCTCCTGTGGCTAGGGCTGGGGCTGTGAGGGCAATGAGGTGGACCAACACCACCTCTGGTTTTGTTCTTAGGAGGATGGCTGCCCTTGTTAGTGATGGCAGCAAGCCTGACAAGGTCTTCAAGGACAAGGATGTTAATGTTGTGGCCAAAGCCCTTAAGCAGTTCTGTGGGGAGGTTGTTAGCCCCACTCAAGTGTACAATCACTTGAGGAAATGGAGGCAGAAGTGGTCTAGGGTGAGCAAGCTCAAGGACCTTAGTGGTGCTCTTTGGGATCATCAGACTCATGCTATCATGCTTGACCAAGAGCACTACCTTGGCCACTGCAAGGTAGCAAATTGATCTCTTTTCTTTGCCTTGACCTTCATATCCATTCTCATCTTTGCCTTGATCTCTTATCTTTGCCCAACCATGCAGGACCATCCTAAAGATGCAGAATTTCTTAACTGCCCTATTAGGTTCTACTGTGAGATGGAGGCTATCTTTGCTAATGCCATGGCCACAGGCAAGTTTGCACTTGGGTCTGGTGAAGCCTTAGGGCAGAACCAGGCTAACAGTGCTGCTGCCAAGGCTGATGGCCCTCCTCTGACCCACACCACAGTTTCTAGTGAACAGGGAGGGGATAGCAAGGCCACTGAACTGCTTCCTAGCTCCTCAGCTGCTGGCCCAAAGAGGAAGAGAGGAAACTTCTCTGAGGAGGAGATGCTCATGTTGACTAACATGAGTGATGCTGTCAACAATATGGCCAATGCTCTTAGGGAGACTGGACCTGCCCATGTTGATGCCAATCTATACCTTGCTGTGATGGAGATGCTTGGATTCTCTGAGGAGGCACTTACAGTGGCGGACCCAGGATTTGGCCAAGACTAGGGCCAAATTTTAGCGGCCAAAAAATCGAAAGATGCACCATATATGTGTGCGTGTGTGAAAAACAACTGCTGTTAAGTTTATAAATTGAGAGAAGTTCTTCAACTAAATATAATCATACAATACAAAAAGCTGAGGAATATCATGGAACATTGAAAAATAAATATACAGTGACGATAACAAGGAATATATGGGAACATGAAATCAAAACTAGTTCGGGACCCAAACCAGGGATTGAGGGATGAGGGCATGCTCTCCTCATGTACTCCTGCTCGACGGGCGATGGGCAGGGACTGCAGGGCAGCCGAGCAGGGCAGGGGCGCTGGGGTTGCAACCGATGCGGCTGCGCTCGGCAGCGGGCGGTGGGCCGGCGAGCGGCTGAGGAAGGAGCCGCGGAGCACAGAGCAGAGGCTGGAGGCAGCGACGGGCCGATGGTCGGGCACAGCTGTAAGGTCCTAGATGGCTAGAGGGGGGGTGAATAGCCTATTAAAAAATCTACAAGAACCACTAAGCAAACTTGTTAGAATAACAAACGGCGTAAAGCGAGTTTTGCTTAGCCAAAGGTTGTGATGCAAGCCTCCTATCCACAAGTCTAGTAGATTAAGATCTCTAGTTCACACAAGAGCTATGTCACTAAGGTTACACTAGAGAACAAGCTAACACTACTAGCAAAGCTACTACTAGAGCTACACAAGATAAACTAGTGAATGTAAAAGCAAGAGAGAGGATTGTGATTATTATACCGACGGTGAAGTGAAGATGTTGCCAATCACCAAGATGATATACAATCAATCAATATTGACAACAACACAAAATGAAGACCAATCACCGGGAGACGAGAGACACAATATTTGTTCACCCGGTGTTCACTTGTGCACCGACAAGCTACGTCACCGGTTGTGTCGACCAACACTTAGATGGTTCCTCGGTGTGACCCTCAAGTCACTTGCCCCTCAAGGCACGCCCCGCAAGGCACCGCAAGACACCACTCTCAAGTGAGGTAACTCAATGACACGCGGATTCCACTAGAGTTGCTTTTGGCGTCCCGCCGAGGAAAGCACAAGAACCTCTCACAATCAACCGGAGGTGGCCAAGAACAATCACCTTCTCTTGCCAACGCCTCCAACAATCTCCAAGCCGGCTAGGAGCGGTACTCTCCAAGAGTAACAAGAAATCCACCGGCTAAACCACCCACAAGTGCCACTAGATGCCCTCAAGCTATGCAATGCACTTTGGGATCACTCAATCTCACTTTTGATTTGCAATCAAGCAAGAGAGATGAGTGGGAGGAGTAGCTCTAGCTCAAAGGATGCACAAGAGTGTTAGAAATGCCAAGAGGCCTCCCCAAGGGCAGGCCAACAAGTATTTATAAGCATCCCAAACAAATAGAGCCGTTACAACTCCACTCACGTTTTTCGCGGGACCACCGGACGCGCCGGTCGTAACTGACCGGACGCGCTCCACCGCGTCCGGTGGCCCTGCGACGTCCACGTGTCCCCCAAATTCAAATTCGTCCGTTAGATCCTCCAACGGTCACTGCGCGCCAACGGTCAAACGAGCGACCGGACGCGCTGCTGCAAACCACCGGACGCGCCGGTGCGCACAGAACCCGCGCGCGCGAAGGCATGACCGGACGCGCTCCTCGCAACCACCGGACGCCACAGTACCCGCGTCCGGTGGGAGTCCAGTAAGCTCCCTGGACCACCGGACGCGTCCGATGGTGTGTGACCGGACGCGCACCGCGTCCGATCATCCTCGGTTCCCTCAGGACGCATGACCGGACGCGCCGGTCCCGTGGGTCACCGGACGCGCCGGTGTCAAACCCTAGCTCGCGCGCCAGACTCCGACGCTGTACTGACCGGACGCGCCGGTCCACAGTGACCGCGTCCGGTGCAGCGTCCGGTCACCTCTGTGACCGCGTTCGCCTCCGTTTCTTTTCCGACTTCCGGCGCAATGGAAAATAGGCATTTCATTTCTCCGAAATCGCCTGAATCCCGCGCTCGCACGCTCGGCGGGAGGGAGAGAGGAACCCAAACCCCTCTCTACCCGCAAACCACAGCGCGACCAACGCCACCTTTGCAAATGTGCCAACACCATCAAGTGTACATCTCCATGTGCTTGTGTGTTAGCTTTTTCTCGATCATTTTCAAAGGTTTTCCAGTTAGCTCACTAGGCCCTACATGCAATGCACTTCATGAATTCACCTAGTGGCACCCATGCGTCGAATAACCGATAAGACTTCCCCTCTTAATAGTTCGGCTATCGACCCTAAACCACTCACACCCTCTATGGTGTCTTGAGTGTAAAACAAAATGGCCCTATGGTTATACCTTTGCCTTGAGCCCATTTTGTTTCTCCAAAGGATATGATCCACTTCATATCATCACATGACCGTCTCGATCCATCGACCTTGACTTCACTTGCTCTTCACCGTTGCATTGGTCCGTCGGCGCCAAGTCTTGCTCAAGCTTCACCATCGCATGGTCCTTCGCTTCGAAGCCTCGACTTGCCCTTCACCTTCACAACCGATCCATCGAGCCAAGCCTCATCTTGGTCTTCACCATTTTGGTCACATGAGTCAATGTCATGTCTCATATTCAACGACCACCTTTATCTAAATCATCCACTTAGATACAAAGGTTAGTCCTAGGTTTCATCAATTAGCCAAAACCAAACTAGGGACTTTCAATCTCCCCCTTTTTGGTAATTGATGACAACCCTCACAAAGATGATTTTGATAATGAAAGTTTTGAACTTGTCATACTTGTCCAATCATTTTGCTCATAAGTAAAGTTTGGACAATTATCACAAGCTCGGTTTTGGTAGCATTAGCTCCCCCTACATATGTGCATAGAGTTTGGATTGAAAGCTTTGCACATATGCATGGATAGTGTTGGGAGAGTAATTCTACCAAAAGGATGCTAAGGTGTAAGAAATGGACCTTTGAAGCGTGATACCAATCGGAGTTGCCTTTTACACCATCCTTAGCATCATGAAGTAACTAGACATCCAACAAAAACTCAAGAACCTCGTGAGATCAACATTATATGTAAAGGTTCTTGGACCACTTGTAAAGCTTTAGGCAAGTCTAGATACCACATGTAAAACTATTCCTATGCATGCTAGTAGATCATTTCATCATCCAAGTTCTATACTAGCATTGCACCGCACAAGCATGTATATTGAATCTAAATACATGTGCAATGAGCAAGTCATATGAAAATGCACAGACAAATGCAACAACTTTGTTTATGAGCTTGCTCCCCCTACTTGTGTGCATCAAAAATTTTATTTACCCCTTTATCATGTTGAATCATCTTTTTCTCTCCCCCTTTGTCAACAACTTACCCAAAAATGGGATCAAATTGTGGAGAGAAGAAAAATGTTCGATGGAGTAGGTTAAAATTCATCAATTTTGGTTCAACCTAGAACACTTGTCAAAGATATTTAATTCGATTTGAACCAAAGACAAGCTTCTTCACACCTCCTAATAAGGGTTATCTTGCCTATGTTGAATTAAACACTTATAGCAAATCTTCTAGATTCAACACTAGGCTTGCAAGCTCACAAACATGTCATATGCCACCACTAGATTAAAACAATCAAAGAGGCAATAGTGGTAACATATATCCATCAAATTCATTTGATTTATCATGAATGCTCATGCATACCACTTATTATGTCTACATGCTCTAGCAAGTCCTTAGCATAGAATGAATGACATGTCAATCAACTTTACATTGCAATGTCGAAGGAGAGGCATGTCAATAAGTGAGTGGGGTGCATTTAACTCATGTTTGAGTAATCAAGAATGTTCAATTCATTCCTTAGCTTGCAAAATCTCTTTTCATCAAGTGGCTTAGTGAGAATATCGGCAAGTTGATCATCGGTGCCAACACTTTCAATGGCAATATCTCCCTTTTGTTGATGATCTCTAATGAAATGATGTCTTATGTCAATATGCTTTGTTCTTCCATGTTGAACCGGGTTTTGTATCATCTTGATTGCACTCTCATTATCACATAGCAATGGCACATTCTTGAAGTTGAGGCCATAATCCTTCAAAGTTGATTTCATCCATAGCAATTGTGCACAACAACTCCCCACACTCACATATTCAGCTTCGGCGGTAGAGATTGCCACACTATTTTGTTTCTTTGAGGACCATGACACAAGTGATCTTCCAAGTAATTGACATGTGCCACTTGTGCTCTTTCTATTGATCTTGCAACCCCCATAGTCAGAGTCCGAATATCCAATCAATTCAAACTTTGACCCCTTGGGATACCATAGTCCAACATCTCTTGTTTGCTTCAAGTACCTCAATATTCTCTTTGCGGCCGTGAGATGACTCTCTCTAGGTGAGGCTTGATATCTAGCACACATGCAAACACTAAACATGACATCCGGCCTTGATGCGGTGACATAGAGTAGACTTCCAATCAAAGACCGATATTCTTTTTGATTCACCATATTGCCATCAAGATCACTATCCAAACTTCCATTTGTACCCATTGGAGTTGAAATTGGCTTTGCATCTTGCATTCCAAACTTCTTCAACATGTCCCTTATGTATTTCCCTTGACTCACAAATGTCCCATTCTTCAATTGCTTGACTTGGAGACCAAGGAAGTAGCTAAGTTCACCAATCATAGACATTTCAAACTCTTTGGCCATCATAGCACCAAATTCTTCACAATAAGCTTGATTGGTTGATCCAAAGATGATGTCATCAACATATATTTGCACTATGAATAGATCATTTCCAATCTTCTTAGTGAATAGAGTTGTATCAACCTTCCCCATCTTGAATCCTTTAGAGAGAAGGAAATCCCTTAGCCTCTCATACCATGCTCTAGGTGCTTGCTTTAAGCCATATAAAGCCTTCTTCAACTTATACACATGGTTGGGTTTCTTGTCATCTTCAAATCCGGGCGGTTGCTCAACAAAGACTAACTCATTGATGATCCCATTGAGAAATGCACTTTTGACATCCATTTGATATAATTTGATGTTGTGTGCACAAACATAAGCCAATAGAATCCTTATTGCCTCCAATCTTGCCACGGGAGCATATGTTTCATCATAGTCAAGACCTTCTACTTGAGTGTATCCTTGAGCAACTAGCCTTGCTTTGTTTCTCACTACAATGCCATCTTGATCTTGCTTGTTTTTAAACACCCACTTGGTTCCAATCACATTGTAGTCATTTGGCCTTTCTACCAACTCCCAAACATCATTTCTTGTGAAATTGTTAAGCTCTTCTTGCATAGCCATGATCCAATCGGCATCCCTCAAAGCTTCTTCTATCTTCTTTGGTTCTATGGTTGACACAAATGATGCATGCTCACAAAACATTGCCAATCTTGATCTTGTTTGCACACCACTTCTAATATCACCAATAACACTATCAATAGGGTGATCTCTTGCAATATGTTGTGGTTGGAGTACTTGCATTTGATTGCTTGAGCTTGGTTGATCACTTGATGTATCTTGATGAGAAGAACTAGCACCTTGATCTTGCACTTGAGAGTCACTAACTTGCTTGAATGGTGAATTGAGCACTTGATCTTTATCATCATCTTGAATATCAATTACTTGCTTTGCTCTAATGTCCCCTATGTCCATGTTCTTCATTGCTTCCACTAATAGAGTTCCACCAATATCATCTAGATTTTCTTCTTCATCTTGTGACCCATTGGTTTCATCAAATTGCACATCATGGACTTCTTCTAGAATGCCACTTGAGTTGTTCCAAACTCTATAAGCTTTGCTTGTAGTTGAATAACCAAGTAGGAACCCCTCATCACATCTCTTGTCAAACTTCCCCAATCTAGTGCCTTTCTTCAAGATATAGCATTTGCAACCAAACACCCTAAAGTAAGAAATATTGGGCTTTCTTCCATGAAGTAGCTCATATGGGGTCTTTTCTAGCAATGGATGACAATATAGTCTATTGATGTAGTAGCAAGCGGTATTGATTGCTTCATCCCAAAATGATTGACTCACATTGTACTCATGAAGCATTGATCTAGCCATATCAAGCAATGTTCTATTCTTCCTCTCAACTAGGCCATTTGATTGTGGAGTGTACTTGGCCGAGAATTGATGTCCAATACCATAATGATCACAAAGTTCTTCAATTCTTGTATTCTTGAACTCACTTCCATTGTCACTTCTCACTTTCTTGATTCTAATCTCAAACTCATTGTGAACTCTAGTGAGAAATGTCTTGAAGGTGTCAAACACTTCACTTTTGTCACTAAGAAAGAATACCCATGTGAATCTTGTGAAGTCATCCACTATGACAAATCCATACTTGTTGCCGCCTATGCTTGTATATGTTGTTGGTCCAAAAAGATCCATGTGCATCAACTCAAATGCTTTGCATGTGCTCATTGTACTCTTCTTTGGATGTGAGCTTCCAACTTGCTTCCCGGCTTGACATGCACTACAAAGCTTATTCTTCTCAAATTCAACATCTTTCAAACCATTGACAAGATTGTGAGTTGTAAGTTTTTTCAATTGTTTCATGCCAACATGACCAAACCTTCTATGCCAAAGCCAACCCATGCTTGATTTGGAGACTAAGCAAGTTGTCAAAGAAGTTTCTCTAGCATTGAAGTCAACTAGATAGAGATTATCATATCTAAAGCCCTTGAATGCCACATTTGAACCATCCACACTAATAACTTCCACATCATCAACCCCAAAGATGCATTTGTAGCCTAGATCACATATTTGTGCCACGGATAGAAGATTGAAATCCAAACTTTCAACTAGCAACACATTGGAGATACTCATGTCATTTGAAATTGCAATCTTTCCCAAGCCAATAACCTTGCCTTTCTTGTTATTGCCAAATGTGATGGAATCAACACCACTATCATTGTCATTGATTGAATCAAACATTCTTGATGTACCGGTCATGTGTTGAGTGCACCCACTATCAATAATCCAATGCCTTCCTCCGGCTTTGTAATTTACCTACAAGCAAATCAATGAAGTTTAGGTACCCATTTTTGCTTGGGTCCTTGTAGGTTAGTGACTAAGCTCTTTGGTACCCAAATAGCCTTCTTCTTTGGGCCCACAATTGGTGTGCCAACAAACTTAGCTTGCACACCCTTCACACCCTTGGTAAGCACATAGCAAGAATCAAAAGATATAGCATTAACAAGGTTCTTGCTTTGGTTCTTTTTATTGCAATTATGCTCTAGGTGCCCAACTTGCTTGCAACTATTGCAAAACCGACCATTGCCCCTCACAAAGCTAGGCTTTGGAGTTGCAAAGGCCGACTTGCCTTTCTTGGGGGTGTAGCCCAATCCCTCTTTGTTAAGAGAGAACCTTTGGCTACCCAAGCACTTAAGCAAGCGGGCCTCACCACCATAGGCTTTGCCTAGGGCGTGAGTGAGCTCATCCACCTCTCTCTTGAGAGTTTCATTCTCAACCATTAGTGAGGCATCACAAGTGAAACCATCACTAGTAGTGGAGGTAGAGTTAGTGGTGGTGGATGAAGAGCTACAAGAAGGGTTAGCATTTGACATGATGATAGGTTCATTAATGGATTCATCAATTATATCACATGTAACACCTATATCACATGATACAACAACCTCCTTCTTAGCTTGTTGCTCAAGTAGCAATGAGTGAGCTTTTTCAAGCTTGGAATGAGCCTTATCAAGATCCTCATGGTCTTCCACTAGACTCTCATGAGTGGTCTTAAGCTCACTAAGGACTTTCTCAAGTATTGCTACTTTCATTGAAAGCTTCTTACACTCTTTGTCCTTGGCAATAGTTATGTCTCTAGTTTGTTGCATCAAGTCATATAGTTGTTCTTTAGTTGGTTCATCATCATCATTTTCATTATCATTATCATTATCACTATCATGAGCATATTCCATTTCACTTTCATCATCACTCTCATCATATAATACCTTAGCTTCTTTAGCCATGAAGCATGAAGAGGATGAATCAAATAATGATGGCTTCTTGTTGATAGCAATGGAAGCAAAAAGCCTTGTTGGATGATTCTTCTTCTTCTTCATTATCTTCACTTTCCCAAGTGATCACATAGGCACCATTTTTGCCTTTCTTGAATGTCATCTTGGCCTCTCTCTTCTTCTTCTCAAACTTGTCCTTTTTGTTCTTCTTTTTATCATAAGGACATTCCGCTTGAAGGTGCTCGGTGCTATCACAATTGAAGCACTTTCTTTGTTGCTCATTTCTTTTGAAGTTGTCATTTCTCTTCTTAAAGCCTCTTCTCTTGATGAACATGTGACCCATCTTCTTGACTACAAGAGCAAGTGCCTCATCATCAATTTCAAATTCCCCATCTTCATTGTTGTCTTCTTCTTCTTCAATGATGGTAGCTTTGCCCTTGGAGGAGGTGGCTTTGAATGCCACGGTCTTCTTCTTCTTCTCATCTTCCACCTTCTCCTTGTCATCAACATCTTGATCATATTTGTCATAGGTCAATACTTCACCAAGCA